>OV743308.1:12836607-13440714 GCA_928268935.1 Lasiommata megera | reverse complement strand
ATAAAAGTGTCAAATGGTTGAACATTTAAAGGTAATTTACAAATTTATAATAAAGAACTACAATTTATGATTTTAATATAGGTACACTTACAAAATGATGTTTTCGAACGATTTTTCAACCCTATAGTACCTACATACCCCCACATTATACCTTCTTACTGAATTATTACTTAATATCAATTTTCTTTTCAGTTTCATTGGAATTCCTTACAATTTGCCCACCTTTCGTGGCCATCCATGTCTTACATTAGCAATAATCGTTCTAATGTTACGTAAATAGTTTTTTACTTGGTTGGTTTGGTAGCATAGCGTTATTGTTCTACCTACACACTTTTCCTCGACATTGGAAAAATGTGTATAACTTTTACATTAAAGGTTCTGTGTCATTTGTAAATATTATTATTATGTTGTTTTACGTTTACGTTACTCGGATTTCAGCTGATATTCATATGCTGAACATCCATACTGAGTGGTGCTATGGCTTTTTAAGGATAATGTTTTTTTTTTATACATCACAAGTTAGCCTGATCTTACCTGATGGTAAGTGATGATGCAGTCTAAGATGGTAGCGAGCTAACCTGTTAGGGGTATGGTAAACCCATACTCCTAATTGATTTATACACGACATCGTGCTGGAACGCTAAATCGCTTGGCGACACGTCTTTGTCGGTAGGGTGGTAACTAGCCACGGCCGAAGCGTCCCACCCAACCAGACTCCAGCCAGGAGTCGCACCCGGGACCTCCATCTGTATAATGCCGTTAGTTGATTTTATTGCTGGGATTATAAATTAAATGCTATAGCATTTTCATCATCATCATTGCCGGCTCACTATAGAGGACAGGTCTCCTCTTAATATGAGAAGAGTTTGGCCATAGTCCACTGAACACGCCTTTGAGAACATTATGAAGTACTCTCAGGCGGGCAGGTTTCCTAAGGATATTTTCCTTCACCGTTGAAGCAAGTGATATTTGACGTGTTTGACGTATAGAAATAGAATTTCAAAATGTCCTAATTTCAACCTTAAGCCTTATTAAATAATACAGAATAAAAATACAAGGCAGCAAAGAAACATAAACAATACAGAGATACATTGGCGGCCTTTTTTTATAGAAAGCGATCTCTACCAGGCAACCTAGCCCAGGATATTATACAAAAAAGCAGGGTTAGTGTGTACAGTAAAAAAAATAATGGCCAAATATATGTTTATATACGAGGACATACACTATATTCCAAAAATTAAAAAAGTGTAATATTATATACGTTTACAGATTTCGATCTCCTAGACCCCCAAGTTCACCGTTTTATACTGAACATTGTCTGCAATGATAATATTTAAATATATAAAATGATTGATCGTCTGTCTGAAAGTCATAGTACTGTTTTAATAATGTATAAATAAATTAATTATTATTTTGTTCATGTACAGCCAAAATTGGTAAAGTAAGCTGGGTGAGGTCCACTCGACCTCGTCGTGTTACTAAACAGTCGCCAAGTAGCTGTATCCGTGATAATAACCGGTCTTATCAAACTTGTTTAAATATAGATGCCTTTATTAGCATTTCGCAATACCAAAAAAACCGGTAGAATTATTATTTTTTTGTATCGGAAACGTATGAATAAGAGTAGGCCCTTGATTATATTATAATTTATATAAAAGCTTGACTCATAAAAATTATATAGTAACTTTATAGCTAGCACGTAAATGTATTAAAATTCTATTACGTCACAACTTATGTTCGGGTGTCAAAACAGCCTCTTCATAATAGCCAATTTTCTTATATACTAGATAGTACGTTAAAGTATAAGCTTCTAAATATATTTCCTATTATTGAAGGAGCTAGTCTTGCTGGTTACCGGCGAAGACGAGGTCCACGCTATCTTACGTCATCCGAACGTGGGGTCCATCCACGGCCTCGAAGACGTACGGACCACTCACCGTCCGACCCCCCCGTTACCCCAAACGTCGCCTAAGCCGAGGTTCGGGCCACAAAGGAGGCGCCCTTAGGCAGTCGTTCCCTTAGTTTCTTCGAGCCCGAGGGCTAAAAATTTCTTCTGGGAGAGCTTCTTTCCGAAGCTCGCCAAACAGCCCGGTTACGCTGTGGCAACCAATAGGGTTTGTACAGCTAATAGACAGTCCGAAAAAAAAGTCATGGGTCTTTCATGATGACAGACCCGGCGTGACTTAGCCCCTTCCGCGTCGTGCCGTAAATCGTGCAGCAAATCAGGCATGTAACGGGACTATAAAAGAGCATTTATGCCAATACATGGAATATAAAGCACTAGTTTATTCTACTTTACGTTTTTCTATCCGTTTAACCGACAAACTTTACACAGAACATTCATATCTTCATTTATACGTCTATGATAAAACCTGAATAATGGAAAAGACATCGTCAAAGTATTTCAATATATATTTTTGAACGTTATGCATTTAATTTTGAAACACACAACGTTCAAAATATGTTTAAACAAACACCAGCCTGACTTCAAATGTGAAGGATCCTTTGTATCTGTGAAAGCATTTAGAATGCTCATCACGTTCAGAATTTATATTGCACTTTCTTTAGTGGACAATGGAATGTCTACAACAACAAATATTAGTTACATATAGGAAGGTAGGAATGCTTTATTTTTAATCGCTTGCATCTAGAAGTAGATAGAAATAATACAAGTATAAATAAAATAACCTACTGATTATAAAAATCTAGAATGAATCATTTAAGAGGAGAAAATATTTATTTATTAATAAACATTTGCTAGTTCGCTTCCTCTGTCAGCTAAACTTGAAAGTTATTGATGAATTCGCTTAAAATGTATATTACTAAATACTATAAGAATGTTTTCATAAACTTTCAAACCTTGGCTGCCATTGGGCATTAATATCAGACTGAATCCCAGTGAAGCTTCGCCGGATTTAGCGTAGTTAGTTATGATAAAAAAAATTGATAAAACGCGGTTTTTGAAGGACTTGTCGGAAAATTATTCCTAAGATAGAAATAGTTAGTAATCTTGTTTTTATTCCTTACTGAATCTGGTGGTAATTGCGTTATAAAGTCGGAGGTCCTGAGTTCAATTCCCAACTCGAGTCTGGTGCGGTGGGAGGCTTCGGCCGTGGCTAGTTACCGACCTACCGACAAAAACTTGTCGCCAAGAGATTTAGCGTTTCGGCATGATGTTGCGTAGAAACCAACTAGGAGTATGGGTTTATCATACGGCATACCCTAACAGGTTTGCCCGCTAACATTTTAGATTGCTACATTAATTGCCATCTGGTGACATTGCCTTCGAGGGATAACTTGTAGTGTATAATAAAAAAGTCTGCATAGTTTTCAAGTTATTGAGTACCGAGAGTTTCAATAGCACTCAATACACGTCCTTACGAATTGGTATTAAAAAGTCAAAGGTCGTCTCAAATATTAAGTGCCAGTTGTTGACATTTGATGTATGGACGGAATGCCGAAATCAGGTACAATAAACGCCCTTAAGGACCCTCTTAACTTTAACGATCCTTTTTAGTATTGAAGTGTTTTGAAATAAATGCAAAGCAGACACCGAAGTCACTGACGCGGGTTGGAGTTGGCATGTTCATTGAGATTCATTGTTAGAAAGTAATTTCGGCAACGTTCAGCGGGATGCTGCATTCCCGCGATTTACGTTTAGTTGCCCGCTTATATCAAAGTTGCCTTGTAAAACTTGTAACGAGATGTAAGCCACCGAGTTAGGCTTTTACTTCGAATTCGCTTTAATACATTGATTAAAATGAGACATGACAACTTTAAAACGGGACGTCAACTTTACAAAGGTACACATCTCATTTAAGGAAATATATATATACATATATATATATATATATATATATATATATATATATATATATATAGGACAAGGAAGAAGATATACGTGAGTAGCGTATGGTAATGAGAAACCGTTTGTATTTTTTTCTGAACTAAAACTCTTAAATTTTCTTTAAATTTTTAAAATAATTCAATAAATAACATCTATAAAAATCGATTATCAATACAAAACAATCAAACAAATCTCGGGAATCGCACAACAAATTGAAATTGTTATATTTTTTTTTGGTTTGTAACTATTGAACCTATTTTTTTAAAAAAGTATCCAGCCGATAATTTCATCAAATTGGTATATCGACTTCGGAATATTTTATATAAAGAATAGGTTATTTCTTTTTGGTTTCCATTTATAGAGAAATCGCTAGCTATACAGAGAAAGCGCTAATCTCAGTTAAGAATTAAATATTGTTTTCGCCGCAGTTTTTCGTTTTCCTAATAAAAAGCCACTGTAACACCAGGCACAAAAACTAGGAACGAAATACAACCACCACGAATATATTCCCAACACAAAGGTAATTCAATACTGGTATTCCAGAGTTCCGGATTAACTCCGTGGCCCCTGCATATCTAAGGATTACTCGAGTTGGAACTGGTTGCCCCCTTGCTACTCACATTTTAAAACCAATTATTATAATTTTGTTAATAGTGAGTAGTGAAGTGATTCAGTAATAAATAAAGTGATTTGTGTTTCTATTTTATATATTGAACAAGTGGTTCCCTTTTTCTTTGACGACTTTGTCCTTCATTCTTAAAAATAGGACTATTAGCTTGAATAATAATAAAATAATAAAGCTTAAAAATAATAATAAAGCTTATTGAATCAAACAAAGAATGAACTGATCAGCTATATTATGTGTAGCCGAAGCCAAGCGGGAATATCTGCAGATTTAAAGATAAACTTGATATTTTAAATTATTATTTCTCTCATTGACGTCTATTATGCTGATATGTTTTTTGATTGATAAAGGTCAATCGGAACTGTACTAGGCAGTTACTATCGGTTCATCGAACAAGGAGATGACCTTTTATTATCGCCACGTTGCGCAGATGGTTAACCGAATTAGCATCGTCACAGTTTACAACCATCCATGTATTACAACTCGTTAGAATTGTCACTTACTAAAACCCTTATTAATAAATAGTATCAAGCTAAGAAAAGTTAAGTTAAGTATTAATTTGGTCTGTATTGTGACTCTGCCACAAGTTTTCAAGTTCGGCCTAAGACAGCTATGCCAAATAGTAATATACAAGTGAGATTCTTGATATAATAATTTTATCACGACATCTCCCAATAAACTGATTGGACCCTTCCTGTTGTTTCACTGGCAAATCACCATTATATTGGTCTTTATTATGTGGCAACAACTGATAAGAATTTATAGCAATAGCCTACACAACTGTAACACACAAAAACTTAAAAAAAACATTATACAATCCTAGAAAATATCTGACTCAGTAATTCACTTTCAAAGAAAAAACTATTTTTTAGGGACGAATATTAAATAAAAGTCTGTTTCATTCAGCACTAATCTAGTTTTAATATCTACTATGCTTAATACGTAATTGAAGAACAACTTACACGCTGCGTAACAAAGAATACTGTTTGTGTTACTGCGTGCGTAACCTCAAGATTAGGTACGCTTACGTCAAACTATATAATTATAAAATAACTGCACTGAAATAACACTTTATAAAGTTGAATTCTCAAGAAACTATGCGAATTTAAGTTTACAAAGTGTCGAAGCAGAAATATCACAGTTCCCGTAACAAATAATGTTCGTGTTGTGTTTAGTTCCGAACAAGCGCAAAGCGCAGTGGAAAACTTGAATGCCCGGTCGTGATGCACGTCCTAACAAAGGTCCAAGACATGAGTCAGACCCACGAACGAAACCTCATACCTAAGGCTGAGCTCTAAAGAGCGCACTTTGACTCCACTTTGCCCACAAGTTAGTGTTAAAAGGAGACAGATTTATGTCGGACTTTTATCTTAGTCTCGCTTAATCTGGTTTTCTTATTTATTTCAAATCAGAGGTAGGACTAAGCGCGCTTAATAGATCTCGGCCTAAGAGAGTAAGCGTATAAAACTGAACATCACATAATTATTTTGAAAAGCATCCGAAAAATTTAAAATGGTGATTTTGTATGGAAATTGCGGCTTTGGATTAATTTCAAGGGACCGATGTTCTTGATAAAGACCATGGTGGTGCGGAGGTTATCGGGTCCCCCAGTGATATATAAATAAATATAACATTATAAATATTCGTTTGTTGAAGTACGAAGGATGTACGTTTTAACCTTACCTCCCTGGCGAAATGGTGAGTTTTGTGGTCTTATATTGGAGCTTCCAAGTTCGATACCTTGTATGCACGAGAACTAACCATGGGGTTAGTCCTCGACCTGGCTACTAACAACGAAGACGTGCCTTCAAGCGATTAAGCGTTGCGGTACAATATAGTTACATCCTTTAATTCGGTTTTTAACATTTTGTTCCTTTTTTATTCTATAAACGACAAGACCTGCGCGCATAAATGAATTAATTTAATAATGCAGATAATAAAATTTATGGCACAAGATGAGTCAGTGGTAGTGATCGCGACGATGACCCGCAGACGGTCGCTCACCTCTACACCTCGTATGCTACACCGCTCCGGTCCACTTCTTGACTTGATTGCTAGGCACTAAGCACTCGGCATATAAAATAGGCCCTATTATATTTAATATAATATTTATATTTAGGCTTCATCTACTTAATCTTTTACTTTAATACAGTGGCATGCTCGTACATGCATAAAATCAGTGCCCATAAAAATTTTGGGAGGTTTTTTTTTTATCCACTACAAGTTAGCCCTTTACGGCAATCTCACCTTATGGTAAGTTATGATGCAGTCTAAGATGGTAGCGGGCTACCCTGTTAGGGGTATGGTAAACCCACACTCCTAATTGGTTTCTACACGACATCGTGCCGGAACGCTAAATCGCTTGGCGACACGTCTTTATCGGTAGGGTGGTAACTAGCCATGGCCGCAGCCTCCCACCAGACCAGACTCGAGCCGGGAATCGAACCCAGGACCTCCAACTTTATAAAGCGACAGCGCGCGCGCTGCGCCACGGAGGTCGTCAGATCGTTCCTCATTGTCCTACCGACAAAGATTATTTAGCGCTCCGGTACGATGCTGAGTATTGTCCTAATCGTCATTTGTTACCACGTGAGATAACACCCAAGGCTCCACTTGTAGTGTATCGCCGCCAAAGGCTATATAGAAAAAGCCTTAAAAATGTAATGGACGTTCCAATTTAATTGGTTTCTCTCTACAAAACACTGTGCCTGTATAACATTCCAAAAGTAAAGCAATTTCCCAATAAATTGAAGTCTTTTATTTAACCTAATTGAATCGAAAGATTACAAAGGTAGCACTAGTAGGTATTCCGGGTGAAATGAAAACTTACTACTTTCGGTTACGGATTCGTTTACACCTGAAAATTGTGATTCGGTCGGACACTTTTAGATTATTTTTGTGTTCATGTTATTATTTATATATGAAGCCACGATTTATAAATAGAGAATCGGACTACTTCCAGTATACGTTTAAAATCAATAATAATACATCAATATAACCAGAAATTTGATTATATTTTTTTACAGCGTTTACCCCACTTAAGAATACCGCTTAACTCCATCAAACCGCGTGACGTCATCTGTGGGTAACCATTTTTATTAAGTGAATAAACGCTTGTTAAATTATTGTGTATTAGTAAATATATATTTAAAATGTTAATGGGAATATTTATTAATAAAAATCGCTATTGTATTTACGGATTGTAGTAGCTACCGCAGAATCACGCAAATATTTCCGTTATTACTGGAAATAATGATCTTCGTATATCCCAGTTAGATAGTAGGTAAAAAGCGTTGACTAGACAAATTTAACTCAAGCGCTCAGATTTAGGGCGGGGTTCGAACCCGGGCACACACCTCTAACTTTTCGAAGTTATGTGCGTTAAAATATCGCTTGCTTCAACAGTGACATCGTGAGGAAACCTGCACGCCTGAGAGTTCTCCATAATGTTTTCATTGGCGTGCGAAGTCTGCCAATCCGTACCCGGCCAGCTTGGTGGCCTATGGTCAAACCCTTCACATATTGAGAGGAGACCCGTGCTCTGTAGTGAGCCGGTAATGGATTGATCATGATGAAACATTTCATGTTACGAACATGCTGAAATATTGTTATTAAATGAAGTTTGCTTGGTTATTATAGGTACTTAGTTTGTACAAAACATCTAAAGTAATAGCCAAGTACGTCTTGCTGACGTCAGCTAACCCGTAACACCTTTTGCAAACAAAAGCTAAATAAAACAAAAATTGAGTTATGCTGTGCACACATTTTTAACAGTTATGATGACTCACTATTGAGTGGATATTTTGTTTGTTTAAAATTTTACATAAACAAGAACTTATAATATTATGAATTCCATACTTCATAGTCGGTAGCATAATGTCATAATAGACTTATTGAATGCCCGATATCAATGCTGAAACTAAACTAGAACAAATAAATTCAACTAGAACTACAATTGTTTAAAAATTTTGTTCGAAGACACCTTGGAAATGTTGAATATGCCTATAATTGGTAACTTGTAACAGCACTAGTTATTAACTTATTTAGATAGATAAGGAACTTATCGTATTTGCAACTTATCGCTGGCATATCTTATGAATAAAATAAAATAAAATCTAAACTTTGTTTTACTGGATTTAAGAGTGCAGTTTAAACAGTTGATATTTACGAAAACTTTAATCGAAATTGCACTAAAATACTCTATATTATATATATACTTATTTATGGATGGTCACCGTGGTATACTGTGACCTAAAGAAAACAGCTGGAAGCAAGCTGTCACGAGAGCTGTTTTCTTTAACCGTCTAAATAATGAAGCCTTTTTGACAATCGATTTTAGTAGTCATTCAATATGTAAATAATAATGGATTAATAATATATATTGATAATGCAATGCAGAAATACTTATGAATGGTTTTAGGTTCCGGTATATAAAATACTGGCGATCCACTGCTGGTCCACTCCTTAACTCGTAGAGCTAATAATTGGGCTATAAAAAGTCTAATGCACAAAGAAACCAATAAAAAATTTAAGCTTACTAATACTAATTACAAATTTTGTCGTGATTTTTTTTATTTTATTTATATCTTTGCGCTAACAGAGTTAACTATAAAACTTATCATCAAGCTTAACGCCATCTATCGCCAACTCGTTCTAGAAGTGAACCTAACAAAGATTTAACTATATTAAGTTTATATAATCTGCATATGAACTCAATATAAGGCATTTATTTTGAAATCACAGACACTATATAATTATCTGTATGGATACAGATTTTGGTTTCACTTTCTAATTTTAATCACTTGCATTTATAGTCCATGTCGATCATAAACATGGTCTAGCATCTAGCTTATTAATTCACACGTTGTATGAATAAAATTTGCATTAAATAACAAACAATGATATCATAGGGAATTCCTAATTGGAGAAAGCAACGTAGCAAAGTTACTATGACTCACTGTGTAAACTGATCTCTCGATTTTCCGTATAGTTTTCAGTAATAGTGGCTGAAATTTTAAGAGTTTTCCGTGCTTTTAACATTTTTAACTTCACTCGATAAAGTGGTGAGTGTTCTGGTATAGATAGATAGCTTTTCCATTTGTAGAAACATTAAAAAAAAACAGATGAAGTACCTAGGTATTTATATTTTTCTTAAATAAATATGAGCGTTTGCCCTATCAATCTCCGGCTCTAACTAGATCTATGCAAAAAATCACGTCACAAAAGCTACTGTGTAAAGAATAAGCCATTCATTTGTGTAAAAAAACATATGGTTAAAAACCATCTACCCGAGCACATAAAATATAATAAAATAGTCTTTATTCTACAACCGAACTATAACCGTGCAATGCGTGTGTAAACATATATGTATCGTTTGTCATTTGGACGAGAAATTTGTATACTACCTACCTTTGTTAAAAATGCTTATGCGGGTTTAGATAAGAAGATTTATAAGCTTAGCGTTCCGCTACGCTAGCAGAGTGGAAAAGTGCAGTTGCAAATTACCTAATTTAACTAAGAATTCATATTATGTAATGTTTTTTCCATGACAAAACGGAAAATGTTTACGGTATGTTATAAGTTTGTAGGAAGTAGTTATATTACTTGGCTAAAGAATTGTTACCATTATATTATAACACAAATATAAAACTTCTTTGGTATCATTTATATATATAGTATTAGTAGTATAGTATAGTTCTTAAATTTATCTATCAAAATACAATTCTGTTTTTGTTCTTTAACTTGTTATAATAATTGGACTCCTTTTTTTTATTACTGCAAAATAAACAATTTGTCATCATCATCATCATGATCAACCCATTACCGGCTCACTACAGAGCACGTGTCTCCTCTCAATATGAGAAGGGTTTGGCCATAGTCCACCACGCTGGCCATGTGTGGATTGGCACACTTCACACGCCTTTGAGAACATTATGGAGAACTCTCAGGCGTGCAGGTTTCCTCACGATTTTTTCCTTCACCATTGAAGCAAGTGATATTTTAATTGTTTTAAACAATTTGTATGAATACAGTTTATAGGCCCAAAAATGCGCAACAGTCGTGTGTTCAAATTATTAGGTTAAAGAAAAGCTATTTAAAAAATAAACGCGTTCAGTTCCAGTTCAAATGAACAATATGAGCAAACAATGCTCGCTGATGATATGTATGTAGACAGTGAATGTCAGGTCAGCCAGCGGGACGAGCTGTCGCATAGTGATCACGGCTTCTTTTGCCTGCACAATATAATTTCCACCCGCATAGAAACGGTTATTATTACCAAGAGCTTATCTAGATAGGGCGTCCTGCGCGCTCTTTGAATCTTTTTTTTTTTTACCCACTACAAGTTAGCCCTTGACGGCAATCTCACCTGATGGTAAGTGATCATGCAGTCTAAGATGGTAGCGGGATAACCTGTTAGAGGTATGGTAACACCATACTCCTAATTGGTTTCTACGCGACATCGTGCCGGAACGCTAAATCGCTTGGCGACACGTCTTTGTCGGTAGGTTGGTAACTAGCCACGGCCGGAGCCTCCTCAAGGGCTATCTTGTAGTTGATAAAAAAAAAACGATTTATAGTGCTTGTGTTTTTTTTATATCAACCAAGTGCCAGAATATTGTACGATAGAAAACAGCATGGCAATCACTGACGATATTACCCGTGCGATGCCCGCACGGTACAGCGTGGCACGCATAAAATGCATCAATAAATAACAAATACACTCATAAACAATATCATTTGTAATCAATCAATAACAGTGACATCATATCTCTGAATGACACCATTTTTACGCTGATATTGGAACCTTGGCAAAATTATCTTTCAAAACTGACTTTCTCGATTTACACGGTTTAGATTTATGAAGGCTATGAAGACCAATCGTTACGACGCTACGCCGGAAGACATGTTTACGGCCATTTTCAATCGATTTCTTAGTTTAGCCCGTCACGTTTTAACGTAGTTAAATGAGTCTATTATTAGATTGATAACAAATTTAAAAAAAAGATGTCGTTTGGGTGCACTTTAACATTGAGATTTATTATTTAAATAATTATTATTGAATAATGTACTACTGTACAGAATTTATTTTGACTGTCTGAACTCTAAGCTGATTATTTCCCACTTGCAATCGAACAGTAGTAATCGACGAGCGAATTTGGAATAACAAAGTAAAATGTATACTTGTATTTTTTATTCACTACAACTCTTCTTGTTAAGGGTATGGTAGACCCATACTCCTAACTAGTTTCTACGCGACATCGTGCCGAAACGCTAAATCGCTTAGCAACTCGTCTTTGTCGGTAGGGTGGTAACTAGCCAAGGCCGAAGCCTCCCACCAGACCCTATTATAATGTTTAAACTTTAAGTCGTGCATAGTGTTCTAATGATTGTTAGTTCAGTGGTTCCAAGGGGCAGCACTTTTAGACCTGTGATGGGAACTTAGCTGATCTGTGTAAAACACAATCGGCACTAATATTTCAGTGTCGAGAAATCAGGAACACTACAGAAAATTATTTTTTAAACACAATTTAGTTTTTAATTCTATGCTATGTTTTCAAGTCAAATAAATAAGATAACTCTATTAACTCTGCCGCTCTCCAGAGCGCTTGGCAACCGCTTTCGATTAGAACATGAAGCCATTGTTGTTCTGCGACTTTAGTCCATTGTTTACACTTAAGAAATATAATCCTACAACACTCTCTGAAGATATCACCATGTTGGAGCACTTTAGTTTTTATGTTATGTATATGAAAATATTATCTGCGACTTCACAAAACTTCATACAGACATAGATAGATTTCACCCTGAAGAATGTATAATACATTTGTATAAAGCGTAGGTACACATCTGTCATATAATGTCTTTCGTTTATGTATATTTAAATTTTGTGTAGTTTAGTTATATTCCAACATACACGCAGATTGGGTTAGCCTACTTAAATATACCCATGTTAATATATATATCTATATATAACATGAGTCACAACGACACCTCCTATTGATACCAATTTTTTCAATAATCATTCTCTTTTTATTCTATAAGCATGTGTCTGTCATATAGATCATATGGCATTTGTTATGACGTCACGCATTCTATGACACATAAAACGTTAAGATGAAAACAACGATACCATCAACATCATCGATTCAATAGGCAATGGATCATCATACTCGGATATGTATACAAACATAGACTCTTAGATGTGTACTTTAGTTTTTCACTTGATAAAAATATATTATGTATGTTGTATGATAACCGGAGAGGCACAATGGGGTGGTCCTTTGTTTGCCCGTAGCTCGTGTTATTGTATATCATTAAGCAAACTCATGCAGTGATGGAACAATTCGCTTCAATGCCGCCACTTCCTCTGGATCATGTACGCGGAGCATATTAAATATCATAATGTCATGTTATGTATGTCATAACCTCTTTTTAATAACGTTTAAAAGTTCTAACTTCTTTTTATCCTTCGATATATTTTCGATGACAACTAAATCATGTTATTGGGTATGACATCGGCTAACATGACTTTTTGTTAATTTTTGTCTCCTCTTGTTACAGATCCGAACAGATGTGCTTGAAACGATAAAGTTGTGCTAGTGAAGGTAATTCGTTTTTCATATTTTGCTTTTATTAAATATTTCATCATCATGATCAACCCATTGCCGGGTCAAAACAGAGCACGGGTCTCTCAATATGAGAAAAGTTTGGCCATAGTCTACCTCATTGGTCATGTGCGGATTGCCAGACTTCACACGCCTTTGAGAACATTATGGAAAACTCTCAGGTGTGCGGGTTTCCTCACGACTTTACTTCGCCGTTGAAGCAAGTGATATTTTAGCAACCCCTCAAATGCCGGCTCATGGAATTTTTGTCATAAATGTGTTGGTAATATTGAAAATGATAAAATTTTATTTACCAGTTTCGATTCTCGATAATTATGATCGAGCATATCTCATACTAGTGGTATAGCTATCTCTAAAGCACTCACTCGCTGTGAATAATTTTAAGTAGTCTGCCAAAATTATGTAAGGAATTATGAAACAGCTTACTGAAGCTAAAAGAATTCTTCAAGGTGGAAGATTAATGGACTCGTTTTACTCAATGTAATCGCAGCACTCATTAGAACCCCCACGCAATTGACGCAATGCGTCTCGGAAAATAGACGAATAATTGTAAAACAGGTTGGAATTTCTATTAAAGCCGAAAGCCTAAATATCAGTGTCCATTTATGTAACTTGACTTTTTGACGACCTCCGTGGCGCAGTGCGCGCGCTGCTGCAACGTGACAAAGACGTGTCGCCAAGGTATTAAACGTTCCGGCACGATGTCGCGTAGAAACCAATTAGGAGTGTGGGCTTACCATACCCCTAACAGGTTAGCCCGCTACTAACTTAGACCACTTGCATCATCACTTACCATGGGGTGAGATAGCCGTCAAGGGCTAATTTACAAATTTTTTGTAGTGTGAAAAAAATAATTACCGACTTTTACACCAGCTTCGGTGTTAGCCTATTAGTTATTTGTTAGATTAAGGCGTCCACCTCTTAATCAGTTCTAATCAGTTCATCTCTAACTTTTCGGAGTTATGTGTGTTTTTAGCATATAATAGGCATTTGCGTATTTGATTAACGATCGTTTAGTTTTTATTGCCTATTGAAGGTAATTTAATTTCTATATAGCTTTAGAATAACAAGTCAATAGCGTCAGGATTATTAACGAATAACCATAAGGAATATAAAATAATACAAGAACCAGTACCGCATGGTATGTTTATTGGCTCAAATGCGTCGGATGAGTCATTTTGATACAAAACCGGTATGTCTGCCGGCATCTTCCGATGCGCTGCAGTGAGAACCGATATTCCTTTGCACATCCATACAAGGAAAATAATATGTTATGTAAATACATGCCAACAGAAAAGGGTATTTATTAGTAGTTTATTATTAAACTGTCTCATTATATGCGAGTTAACCGAGATTTTGAGAATTTCTTGTTGATTGTTTCAATACCCAGTTATATCGTATCGTAGAAATCTTAAATTTTGACGACCTCCGTGGCGCAGTGCGTGCGCTGTCGCATTATAAAGTTGGAGGTCTTGGGTTCGATTCCCGGCTTGAGTCTGGTCTGGTGGGAGGTTTCGGTCGTGGCTAGTTACCACCCTACCGACAAAGACGTGTCGCCAAGCGATTTAGCGTTCCAGCACGATGTCGCGTAGAAACCAATTAGGAGTGTGGGTTTACCATACAGGTTAGCCCGCTACCACCCTAGACTGTATCATCACTTACCACCAGGTGGGATAGCCGTCAAGGGATAACTTGTAGTGTATAAAAAAAAACAGTTTCGTACAATATTTTATCGAAAATCATGCAATTGTACTATACTATGGTACAGTGAATCATATTTACAAAATATATGCCGTCCATTTTATCATTTATGGACATGGTCCTCAAAATGAGCGATATTGTCTCTTATGTGACTAGACTAAGCCATTGGACTTATTAAGTTTAGTCAGCAGATCAACTAATTATTATATTTTTTTATGTAAACGGCTCAAAATTTGGTCGCATACTTTTTGTTGATATTGCTGTTAAAAGTTTGTATGTTGTTTTCACTCTCGCCGATGCATCCAGTTTGTCAATTTTGTTAAACTGTTATCAAACATTTACGTTCATGAGCGCTTTAATACTTTCGAACAATAACACAATTTCATAAACATATTAATAACAACAATAAAATCGTCACAATCGTCACTTACGGCATAGAGATAATATGTTTCTGTAAAAGATAAGTTGGGAAAAATAAATAGTTAAAAAAAAACATCAAAACTTTCAGACCACAGAAAAAAGTTCGAAACTGGTTCGAAAGCATGGTTTTTCAGTAAATAATACTTTAACAAAATAATTTTTCGCTTAAATTTCCCATAAACAAGAGCTACTTAGATAAAAGTTCTTAGGATTACGAGAACCTATTTCATTCTGCTACCTTATAGTTTTTGAGCTCAACAATTTATAGTTTAATGGTTCTTTATCAATTAACTCCAAAAGAACTTTGGAACGTTTAAGAGGTTCGACCTATTTATTTATCGACCGCGACGTAGCTACCCATAAAAGTAACCTTGAAAACACACCCACTTTCCCACAAAGCGCGTCCCATAAGTCACTCGTAGATACAGATTAACAAATGCTTTCTGTTAGTAGTAGGTATATCATCCTTAGAATTAAATTAAATTAACTGTATCAATAATTTGACATGAAAACAGGCGAGCTAATCAATATCCTTTATTGATATATAAAGAGGAAAAAGAAAAAAGAGTAATGTAGAAACTACTTTTTATTTCCTAAAAGACGATCGATTTTGAAGAAACTTTTCTGTTAGGTAGAATCATAGTGGGAATTGTTGTAAATGAAGAACAAATTCTGCTTGAACGTTATCGTAGACGGATACGAACACTCAACTATAAAGATATTAAATTATCTTTATATTACTTTTAATTAAATTTATTTTTATTATGTTCAATAAATTTGAACATTACTAAAAGCTAAATTAACTGTACCTACCGCAAATAATCGATCTACAGTAAACTGAACAAAACTGTTTATAGCCCGCTTGTGAATTTCGTGTTTCTGATTTTGGCATCGGCTGTCTCTGCAAAGATATTACGTAACGCTGCAGGTAGGCACCGGTGTCACGTCTTTTTTTGTTTTCTAGCTGGACAAAACATTCTTCAGTTCCTACTTAATGCAGTATAATATATTGATTAGGTATTTTGGAACGCGTGTTTTGCGCATTACTCGCGAGGTAGTTAAATAAACAAAATATCATTGTACATATTTATTTAAAGATAAAAGAAAACATAAAAAAATAAAATAAAACAAGTATGAATTGTCACACTTCACATTAGCAATATCCACTTATTATATATTAGATTGTGAATTTAACTCGTTGATAAATGTTTAATAAAAATAAATAAATTATTTTATTTTTGACCGATAATATTGTGTCTTGTAAAAATACTTAAGCTGATTTGAAGCTTTGGCTGATTGAGTGATACTTTTCTACTTAATTAGACTTGACGGTATTGAGTTAGAAGTTTGGTAAAAAAAGGGGGATTGCTGTCAAATCGAGAAGGAGTTCAAATATACGAGTGTTATGCGAGAGTGCTTTATATGTTTTGAAAAGAATAAATATCTACGAGATTAAAGATTTTGTTAGACTTTAAACACGACAGTTTACAACCTAGATCGAATACAGGTACCAGGGACACATGACTTACGTCTACCTTAGTTAAATTAGCTGATCAGTTTGTGGCTACGTAAAAAGTCATCTGCTGCGATAATTTTCGCATGGTACTTACTGTCTATGTCTAAGAAAACTGTAATAGTTTCTTTTGATTTGTTTCTGTTCTATAAGAGAACGGTTGTTCTCTGGTTGTTCACAAGAATTACTCTTACATGTATAAATGTCACAACTGAATCCATTTTTTTAAAAGCTCAGAAATGCGTTTACGCATCCCCTAGGGAAGCGACGCAGGCATGACTGCGCCTCTTCCGATTGAGTATGTGGAACTCCCGGCGGCTACACTGGTAACCGGAATACCCTCTTAAACCCAGCGATGCTCCTTCGCCTCGCCTAGTGGCTGGGTCAAGGGAACGCACGCGCACCATCCGCAACCATGGGGGCCCCCTAACTCCGTCCGAGGCGCGTCTCACGACCCGAGGTCACAACTATATCGATTGCAATACAAATTATAGGAAGGTCTATATTTCTTAACCTATATATATATATATTAAATCCTGGTCTATAGGTTGCCTGGCAGAGATCGCTCTTTAGCGATAAGGCCGCCTATTGAACCTTCTTTGTGTTTGTTTCTTTACTGTCTTGTATTTCTTCTGTTTATGTGGTGTACAATAAAGTGTATTTTCACTTCATTTCATTATGTAGAGGCTCGTAAACCCTAATCTTCAATGGTGATAAAATTTTAGTCCCATGTTTGTAAATGCGTCAGCACTGACGTCTCTATATTTAAAAGTCGATAACAAGGCTTTTTAATAAATACATTGACCCTTAAAATAGTTGGTGAACTATTGATCTTTAAAACGGAGGAGCGTACTCGAATGGAAAAATATACATTGTTCAAATATTAGCTATTTTCATAAAGTTAATAGATTTTTATTGTTTTGCTAAGTTACTCCTACAAGAGATGTTGAAAGCTTAATCTTTATCCGTACCCCAGAAAAAGCAAAACTAAATCCCTTACAATTAATGAAGCCCACTAAACAGTTCAACCATTATTCAAAAGATAGCCTATTTAAACGCATTTAAAACCTAGTATGAATATATAGTACATGAGTGAATGGTCTTAAAAACAATACAACATGCTTTCCTAGATATGATAACATTTCAAGGTCATCCATACCGTTTCTTTTATTATAACGATATAATGACTACTACAATTAAGAGACTGTTGAATCACGACACCTGACATTTACCGTACAGGCTTATTAATGGAAAGAATGAGCGCTTAGCGGAATATTCCATTGGATACCGTTAATGTGTCGGCTAAGTTTTCTAGATCTCACGGCATGGCACATTTAACTGTTAGTAGGTTGATGAGACATCTCTGAATGTAGCGTATAACTGATACCATCAAACCCCACTCACATAGTAGTGTTCCACATAGTGGGTGGAACATCTGTTTATTTTGCGATTTTTGCGGATATGGCAAAACTTAACGCATTGAAGAAAATAGCTGGATGTTGGTTCATAGCCGTTTTAAATGTATTGCTAATCCTATTGGTTGCGAGCTTCGGAAAGAAGCTCTACCAAAAGAAATTTTGAGCCCTCCAAGGGCTCGAAGAAACTAAGGGAACGTCTGCCTAAGGGCGCCTCCTTTAAGGCCGATCCTCGGCTTAGGCGACGTTAGGGATAACGGGGGAGATAACGGTATGCATGTACTCGTATCTTGTTTGAATAGATAGAAAGAAGAGGACGTCCTAACCACTAGGCTATCACGGCTACGTTAGTCAATATACTTATAAATGTAATCTATTTTAAGTGGTACAAAATTCACCGGATCATCTTGTTTTTAAATATGTCTTCGATAATATATCATTACGAAAGATTATTTCGTTCAATTACTAGTATGATCAATAGTAGTATAATTAAAAAGGAAGCTTCATTAAATATATATTCATTCATTCATTCATTAAAATATATAAATCATTATAATATATTGGTGTTTCAATTATTGTTACCGAATTATCCGCCTATCCCCGGGACACAGACGTTTCAAAAAGGCATTACACGATAATGAAATGTTTTTCCTGTTTAAATAATACGCAATTAGATTAATAAAAATGGTTTTTATTTTCGTTTATTCTTGAAAATATACGAGCTACAAAAATGGCAACAGTAAAGAAAAAGTCAAATCAGCTTATTGAATACTAAAAGTTTAAGTTTTATGTACATAGCATGCGCGTTTACTAATGTTATTTATTTCAAATCAATAATAATTAAGAACTTTCTTTTGGAACATGGTTTTATTTAACAGAACATGATACTGTTAAATAAATCCATGATCCCAAGATATGTGCTTAAGCTGCAAAACATATAGATATATATCTCTAAGAATCATTTTAGTCTACAGTGACACAAACAAATAGCAAAACGGTCGAACTCATAAAACTGCTCTTTTTGCGTTGTTAGTTAAAATAAGTTTAAAATAGGATCTCCTTTGCGTGGGGGGAAGTCGAAATTAAAGCAATCACTTTCATTACCTTACTACTTCACTATAGTAGGGGAGCCCAAGCGGGGATTTCGGGATTTACTCGAGCGCGGCAGATTAATATACAGGGAGATACCTTGTACCCGGTTATGTTCCTCCACCAAACATGAGCCCCATATATAAGGCCGCGCGTGAACGATACACGATCAGATTAGTAAAAAAAAATTGACCATCAGAAATTCTCGAGCGCGTCAGATTAAGGTAGGGTGAGTTAATTACATCCTTAAAAGCGTATATTCCACTAATCTGACAATTTGAAAGTGACGTAAAGAAAGGGGAGGGCAGCAAAGTTGTAAAAAAAAAACGTCATCTCGACATTCTCGAGCGTAGCTAAATTTTTTTTTATTTTGAAGGAAATAATTCAAGAATAACGAAAAATATATAATCTGACGATTTCCGCAAGCCGAAATAACAAAAATTCGCCAATAAAGTTAAATGCACTAACTTTCATTTTCGTCTTCAAGAGGAGCGAAACTTGAATACGATGTCACTATCGCCTAAATAATTTAAGCGAATTTTGTATATACGAGTATACCTCACGGGCAGCAGACGACTCACCTGATGCTAAGTGATCATCGTCGCCCAAGAACATTGAATCACCGATACGTTGCCGGCTGAACAACCTCCTAATAGGACTCAAGGCGGCGTTTAAATCCCTTTTCGGTATGTATTGTATTGCCGCAGTCATAGCCTCCATAAGACACGAGCCGGGAGTCGAACCCGAGGATCCTCCCTCATTGTAATAGGCGCCGTCCCCATCGTTCGCAAGTCGTCAAATTTGCACGACACACACACACACACACACACACACACACACAAACACTCATCTGACGCCATACGCATTTACCGTACTGATTATAAGTACCGTTAACCAACTATAAAACAAACGCCTGGGTGAACAGTTGCAAAACGTCATTCGGTTACCGTGGGAGCTTCGCTCGTACATTTTCCACGTATCCGTCTTAATGATGTATTATTACAGAGGTAAAGATACCTCGATTACTTAAACAAAAAAAAAACGGTAACACTCTCTTACTCTCCGCTTTAATATTATTCAACCTGCTTTGCAGACATCTTGACCTAATCAAGACGATCGTGAGACACTATTTCAACAAAAACCTCTGTAGTGCTGCGCTGTCGCATTATAATGTTGGAGGTCTTGAGTTCGATTCCCGGCTCGAGTCCGGTCTGGTGGGAGGTTTCGGCCGTGGCTAGTTACCACCCTAGACAAAGACGTGTCGCCAAGCGATTAAGGGTTCCGGTACGATGTCGCGTAGAAACCAATTACGAATGTTGGTTAACCATACCCCTACAAACTCTATACCGTGAGGTTCTGAATAAAATTGCAAAGCAAATTCTATGAGACAAAGATACGTGCAAGTTGCAATCCATTCCATTCAATAATCTAAATAGACCAAAAGATCGGCTAATTGCAGGTTTTGTATTGGTTGCAAACAAACATTTCAAAACAAGATACCTACCTATATAAAATGGATACATATAGCTATGAACTGTACGATACTTTGGTCCACATATTATAAATAAATCTTATTATTAGAGCATCACAGGAGGCAGAACGCAATACTTCGCAAGCAATGCGTCAAGATTCCTGTCGTCATTTATAGTCTTTAATCCCACAGGGTGGCCATTCATATGTTTTGAACCAATTCGAACAGCTCTTGTAAAAATAAACTCTCGAAATACCCTTTAGAAATGTTTATGGACGTTTCACTATACGTTGCGACTTTTTCGTTACGAGTTAATATGCAATTGACTATTATTGGAATCCATTATAAATTTGTAATATTCAAAATTCCTTTCAACTTTATAAAATATGTGGTACAGTCGTGGGACGCCTGCCAGATGTGATATATCGAAACATTTTTGACTCGACGACCACCGTGGCGTATCGCGTTCGGTGTTTATCGGCTCGAGTCTGGTGGGAGGCTTCGGCCGTTACTAGTTACCACCCTACCGACAAAGACGTGCCACCAAGCGATTAAGGGTTCCCATACGATGTCGCGTAGAAAACAATTACGAATGTTGGTTTACCATACCCCTAACAGGTTAGCCCGCTACCATCCTAGACTGCATCATCACTTACCACTAGGTTAGATAGCCGTTAAGGGCTAACTTGTGAAAAAGGTGGCTCATACTTTGTGAAAAAAATAGTTCATAGTTACTTAAGCTATATGTATAAAAGTAAGTACTTTAAATATGATGCAAGCAATAGAATACCGAAAAAAATACTACCCAGTACAAGAAGCGACGCAGGTGGAACTTTTATTGATTTGATTTAACGTTCCGGCAGTAAGAACCAATTATGAGTGTGGGTTTACCAAACGTCTAACAGTCCGCTAACATCTTAGACTACCATCACTTACACCACCAGTAATTAAAAAAACGCAAAACAACTGTGCGTCGCAGTGGTGCGTCGCAATAATTGTTCCGCTGGTCTTTAGCACTAAAATATCAAAAATATATAATTTATGAAAATAAAATAATATAATTTAAGAATTAAACAAAACCATTGCAATTTAAATAAAAGTAACAAAGAAAATATAAACTTCGTTGTTTGCTAAGCTGCAAAAATGTTACTAATAGATTGAAATAAATGTTACCGAAAAATAAAACCATCAGTAATAATAATCTACAAACAAACTAAGTACGCAGTTTGTGTGTTTTGATGCTATCGAATGTATACTTAACTATGTATACAACTCACACAATTCAAGGTAAGGAATATCGTATAGTTTGTGGTAGGTACGTTAATATACTTAATTTGGTAAATCCGAAAAATCTAATTAAATAAAAATCTTAATAATTGAGATGAAAAGTGTTCGATAAGAGTACCTATATACATATTATGATATAAATTTCACATAGATTTTAAATTTTTATTACAAGAATTCATACCTCGCAAGTTGCGATAGTTCGATTAGTTTATTAATATGGTTCATATTTTAGTCAATTTGTGAGAAACTTGAGCAAATAAAAAAAATACAGAAAAATCTTACTAAAATATTAAGGATTAATATAATATATACGATATACGATAACAAAGCTTGGGTGTGAATTGCTTTAACTTCATAACTAATTATAAATAATTATTGACAATGTGTATGGATTTTGACAAAAATAAAACCGGCTAAGTTTGTTGTGCGCGTTTGGAATCCTCCTAGCTTTAGTTTCAAGGTAATGAATGTATTTATCACCATAACTTCACGAATTGAAAATAATAGGTTATATATTTTATGAACGCTTCATAGATGTATTAGGTTTACATGACAAAAAAAAAACAATAATTGATTCGTTTTTAAAAGATATCATTGGTTTAGAAGAAATATTGAGTAGTGAGTATGTTTACATTACAATTAATGTAGTTACTTAATTACAATGTTACAATATGTACTGAACTGTGCGTAATATCTTTGTTGTGATGCGCAGTTCTAACGTAATGCTTTAGTTATGATACGTTCCAATCTCACACCACGTGTGTGCACGTTCTGAGACATTTAACCATCCTCCAACATACCTGTTATAAAATGAATCATAGAGCTGGAGATATGCTCAAACCGCAACACCGTACAAATGCATATAAATCCAATCATTCTACAATCGGGAACATACGGCAAAAACTCAAGAACAAAAAAAGTTTGACGGAAAACAAGCGAACTCCTTACGTGCGGAAAACTGTCCAGGGAAGAAGTATTCCGTAATAAAGTGTCCACATTCGCGAAGCAGTTTAGGTTTCGAACTGAACTAACTTGTTATCTAACACGGCACTGCGACCTAGTTCCGCAATTGTTTCACGCGTAATCTCATTCGCGGCGATATCTTAATACACCGCATTACCTTCCATACAATACCACAACATAAATACAAAAAAAACAGACGCTGATGTGCGATTTTATTTTTTGTATTTACTTTCATACACTTATTTCTGCTAATATTATCATTGTGAAAGTGTCGGTTTGTTACGTATATTTGTGCGAGATCTTAGCCTTCCTTCTGACTTAAGATATAGTTCAAACGAGAAAAAGTTATGTAATCGATATAAATCTGTCTCCTTTTAACACTGAATTTGGCTGCGCAAAATCAAAGTATAATAGTAAAGTCTCAGCCTAAGGCTAAAAGGCTGACGCAACCTTGTGGAAATTCGGTACATAGCTTTTTGTATTATATTACTATTGTACATTTTATGTATATTACACAGAAATCAGTTCCTGTGTCTTACAGAATTTAAAAAACAACTGTTTCGAAAGCATTGCTAAACAAGTCTTTATCGTATTCGGGACGAATTTAATTTCTTTTTTTACCGTGGAAAAACCTAGAGTATTAAAAAAACAATAGAGACATGCTGCAAAATCTGTATTGTATAAAAATTAAGACATTATAAATTACACCGTGCAGATTTTGTTACGCGGATTACAAGATTCATTTCATACCATGGATTCCCTCAAAATAACTCCTATATACATGAGATAAAATAGAATAAGGAAGCTATATCAGATAAAACTTTAAAATAATAATAATCCTGTTGTAGTATGTGGTACATAAATAACATTTAATAATAATAATTTTAGTATAACTACAGTTCCGTTCAGAAACTATCTGATTAATAGAGTTATTATTATTTGTACGACATAGACTCGATCGATATGAGTTCATTACCTTTGTTCTCCTTTGTCTAGGTGGAAAAGCGTCGCGGTAACTGGCATGGGTGCGCGGTGAGAGTCCGATTGCTACAACAACATGACAGAGGGCGAGAAACATCAGAGCGCGGGCGGCGCCAACGCCGCTCCGCAACACAGGAAAGGACACAGGTGAGAACCATTCATGCTGATTGACGAGCAAGGTACATACTGTAATTTTTCATTCATTAAAATGGTAACAGGTCACTTGGCGGGGCCCATCTTAGCGAACGCAATTGGAGTCTTCAGCGCATTAATTAACCGTCCGACTCCCCCGTTATCCCAAACGTCGTAAGCCTAGGTTCGGCCTCAAAGGAGGCGCCCTTAGGCAGTCGTTCCTTTAGTTTCTTCGAGCCCTAGGGCTCAAAATTTCTTTTGGCAGAGCGTCTTTCCGAAGCTCGCCAAACAGCCCGGTTACGCTATGGCAATCAATAGGGTTTGTACAGCTAATAGACAGTCCGAAAAAAAAAACATTAATTATTGGAACGAAGTTCCTTATCGCGCGTTGTGAAAGGGGGGGGGCTAGACGGAAAAAAATCTTACGAAAAGTTGTCACGACACTTTTTGTTATTGTAAGCTGTGCGGCGTCGCATGTTTCTCTGTCTGTCTCTCTCTCTTATAGAAAGCAAGCCAGATATTATTATAACTTAAATAAAATAAAATTTTATTACAATTTCTTCACTAATTAATCGAAAGGAACTTCGTTCCATCCGGGTGTCCCTTGACACCTCTCGAGTTTTTTTTAATTAATTGTTCTATCTCCAATATAACGATTTTATTTTGAAACTTTTTGTTTTCAAGTCGAGTAGTCTATAAGTGGATTATACTTAAGAATTTATCTGTAACATGGAACTGATGGCCTTGATTTTCATATTGTCTATCTAAAAATAATCCATCTCATCTGTTTGGCACAAGAAAAAGACGACTTTGTAACGTTAAATTGTTTACCTGATCGGGAACAAAGGCAGTTCTATAAGCGTAAAGTGCTAAAAACATCACAAGCCTTTTGAATCTTTCTACCTTCTCAGAACTCCAAAAATAATGAAAGTATACCCTTTACGACTTTATTAATGTTAACCTTCTGACTGAGTTTAAAACCTAGAAAGAAGAACCTACTAAGAAACAATTATTTTAGAGAACAGTAAGAGTCTTTAAAATAATTGTTTCTTAATTATTTATTGCTTTAACCAATAAAATAAAAACTCGCACATTAATAAGTGAAATAGGAACGTCGTTTAATTTACGTTTTGTTCTTCTACTTCGTCGTAACACTCTTGGCATAGTAGTCGTGGTCATCACGACGGCCGCTGACTGACTGACTGACGCTCTGCTGGCCGAAAGCCTGGTGCATCCGTACAAAGGACAGCCCACAGCAGACTTAATCTGGTCGGTCCATCGCATGAATGACCCTCCACGCCCTCTGATGCCCTCCACTTTACCCTGCACGACAAGACGCGATGGATGCGTCACTCTCACGCCGGGAGACGTGTCCGAAGAATTTTAATATGCGACTGTTCTAACGTCGAAAGTAGTTTTATTATTTAGTCTATAATCCAATTACAATTTCGGACTGAAAGTTGGAAAACTATCTTTGTTTACTAGACAATGGACGTGCGATATAAGTATATAATATAATAGAATATATACAATACCTAATCTCGACAATGTGAATGTAGTTTACATTAAACTTTTATTTTTAAAAGTACGTAACCGACAAAGACGTGTCGCCAAGCGATATAGCGTTCCGGCACGATCGCGATGTCGTTTAGAAACCAATTAGGAGTATGGGTTTACTATACCCCTAACAGGTTGGCCCGCTGCCATCTTAGACCGAATCATTTACCATCAGGTGAGATGCCGTCAAGGGCTAACTTGTGGTGTATAAAATAAAAAGAATAAAACGTAGTATGATACATTCTTTGAGTCATGTTTGCGATACGAGCCAACCCAGTAATAAATGTAATACTTTAGGTCTATTTTTTACAGTTATCACATTAATGGATACTTCAATTATATCAATTTTACAGCAATGTTATTGTTGTGCCTAATAAGTAACTATGACTAATACCCCTTACGTACACAGTAACATCCTCCCGATCTCGCACCAACTAGCCGATAACGCTGTCAGCGTATCTGATATTGCTATTTGCGACACCTGGCCCACATTCACACCTAATCGCACGTACCATGTAATCGGGCAGAGTTTTAGGTTTAGTCACCCACATTTAGTTTAATGTTGAAGCATGAAAAAGTGTCTTCAGTTGTGATACTCCATTTACATGTGTCACGACTCGAGAAAGTGAAATCCGCAAAGGCTTCTCGTTATAATGACGTCATTGCGGTCGACAAATTGTGCCGTGTTGTGAAAATACTTTTGTGCTTGTATTTGTGTTTTTCTTTTGTTGTACGCGCCGACAATATGTCGGATGTAACAGCTGAGCAGCTTCGATTACTGTTGGAAAGGTACCGCTATCGATACACTCTACACATGTGTTGCCATCTTTAGCTTATTGTCTCTTTTTTTATACATTAAAGGCGTTTAGCCATTGTATCTTGTCTTTTGAATCTTATGAAATATGTTTTATGATCGATTTATTTCATACGTTTTATGTATAGTAACTATACCGATTTCTAAAAGATCGTCAGAATATATATGTGCGCTATAAAATAAACTCATAAAAAGCCCTAAATTTAAGACAATATGGACTAAAACTATTAGCACCCTATTAATATAAAGAAATTTATATAAATAATAGGAAAGAGGGAACCATCGAGCTGTCAAGTTCGTGTAAGATTTAAATACTATGCTCACTCGTAGACTCGAAGTCTTAGTAAATTGAAACGTATTAACCTTGTTTTAAAGCTCAAATTCATCCACACTTCATCACTCTCGCACATTTGTAAAACAAAAATTAGCAGTACAGTAATTGCGACTCTAAATTGATAATGTAAGGTCCATTTTACTTTGACATTATAGTGTTACAGAGCAAATCTCATACTAGGGCTACTGATCCAAATTCTATAAATTGCAAATATCAAATTAAGTGTACCTGAGAAAGCCTTGTACTAATACCCCCATAAATATTTAACGCTGTGTAGGAGGCAAGAATCAATGTACGCGATGACGGGTCTCTACGCGGAATCAGGGTGCGCCGAGGGCGACGCAGCTGGTCCCAGCACACCGCCACTACCCGCTCACCCCTCCCACCCGCCGAGGGAATCCACCAAGTGCCACAGCAGAAACCCTTCTGCTGGAATATGCGACAGGTATTTTTTTGAAATTTTACCCCTATAGCCTATCTAACCTAACTAACAACTTCAAGAACTATTTGCTAATCACGTATGCGTGGAAAATCAACTATTGGAAACATGGGCGTCATGCTTCTACCCTGGTCTAAACTATGCAATAATGTTACTTATAATGCTATATATAATGTTGTATCCTTAGAACGCAATTTCTTACCCCGCAAGAGTTTACGGTTCTCGATTACTAGAAATAATACCGCAAAATTATGTAAAATGAACCTTATATACATTTACAGCCGACGGCAATTAATGGAATATTCTGCAAAGATAACCAGAAATTCCTTTTCTGCGACTTTAAAACAAGATTCATTAAGGTTTATTTTATGCCGTTTTGGTATTATATATTTAAGAGACGAAAACCGTCTACGCGACGCTTGCCAGATGTGCAATCTGGTACTAAGAGTAATGAAATGGCCTCAAAATCGATTTCTTGGCTCTTGGGCTTTATCTACAACTGCTATTTAAATTTAGACCACGCGCCACGAATGATCGGACATCCGCATAGCATAGCGAACGTGTATGTCAACCCTATAATGTCGATCCCGTGTAGTTATAGTCGATAGTATATAATCACAGAGTCCGAGAATTTATATTATAATTTATATTTTTTTATTATAATATATACCTATTAAAAAAATATATATTGACATGAAATCATTATGAAATTGAATAAATATCTTCGTAAGTATGAACAGCAGATGATCTTCGAACACCTGAATGTGTGTGGGTGTTTTGTGTAAAATCTTGGTTGTAGAAACTGACCAACATCTTGGTCACAGTCATCGCTCATCAGTCAGCTAGACGATAAATAAAAAGCGTTCTATAATAAATAAAAGAAGGTTTTGTGGAGTTTTTTTTTTAATTATATATATAATATAGTAGTGACAGCATCTCTAGTATTAAGAATAAATTAAGAAACTGCAATTAGATTTTGTAGTATTGTTATTTCTCTTTTGTTAATTTATCGTCTAGGTTAATTTTAAGTCATTATTATGTTATTATTTTTAACGGTTTGGACCCCATCTTGTGCATGCTATGTTCGCATCGAGAAGTCAATGTTGTACCATTAAGATATTTTTGTATTCTAATGAACTATGACTATGCAATTGTTGACAGTTTTGCGAACTAGTAAAAAAAATAATAATAATATGTATGTTTCAAAATTCTTTTTTAATTGCCATCAAATAGGTTTATAATCCCTCCATCCCCCTATAAGCCCTCGACGGCAATCTAACGGGTTAACCTCTTTGGAGGTATGGTGAACCCATACTCCTAAAAGGTTTCCATGCGAATCGAGACCCGACTCGGGGAATGAACCCGGGACCATCAAACCTTATAAGCGGACGCGCTACGCCACGGAGGGCGTTACAAAAATACTTCAAGTAATCTTTTTATGTAGGTATTGATAAGATTTGTAACTTGACCTCTGCAGTGGTTTTTTGCAGAGTTCAATTAAGATCAAATGTTATCGAATTTATTACCATGAAAATTATTATCTCTAACTTTTAAAATTTAATATCCAAACAAACATCAAACCTTGTCATTTATTTCGATTATTATAAATTAAAAACTAACTTTAATTTGATATGGTTTTTACGTAGCTGATAACAGTCAGTTATCAATATAAATAAGATGCAAGGTTAAATCCAAGAATGCTAGCAAAAACATAACGAAACATTTTATTGCAGAGAGAAGGAGCGAGAAAAAGAGAAACCGCACCAGATATTTCCAGAAATATTAGACATTCCTCATGACGCACGAGACTGCGGAATCCTATCTTGGAGGCCGCTTTTTATCCAGAGATTTTCTAGTATTAAAGTAAGAATATTATAATGCATGCATGATAGTTAATCGGCGATTAGGTCTTGCGACCGCTCCAATGTTCCTCGCGATTAGGCGTTCGATCTTTATGTCAAAACCGCGCGTTTTGACGAATATCTAGAAGCTGCATTGGCAAACTAAAGCCTTACTTAAACATAATTACTAGCATAGAATGTTCGCGAACTGTACTGTTCTGTCGCTAGTTACGGGCTTGCCATCGAGCCTTGGATAAAAGCAAATCGAGGATCGCTGACAATAAAAGTGTCGCGTGTTGTCTAAAAAACTAAACCATTACCAACGTTGTTGTTTCAAGGTAAATTTTTTAACTGAATAGACAATTTTGATGTAGAAATATGGAAGATTTTACGAGTATGTAGAATTCCCTTTGGACTTTTAATTGATTCCCGCTCAAATAACTTTCCTTGATTATGAATTCGCTAATTTCAAATGTTATACACGAAGACTTTTTTGCAACGAAAATCATGGGTATGAATTAGATTTAGTTTGAAAGTAAATAATCCTTTGTTGTATAAGAAACACCCTATATCGAGTGCAAACAACGCGGTACGCTGGCGACAATAAATCGATTTTTCAGTCATACGTCCTAGTCAAATACATATATCCGAATGTGTTCTTAACTCATTCAACTATTATATAAACAGCAATAATGTCTTTTTTATCTTTAGATCTTAACAAACCGTATTTTGACTAGGTATACTTTTTTTTGATAACTTCAAGGTGTAAAATCTCTAAAGCTCGCCATATTGTAAAGTATTAAATTCAATAGGAAAACATCAAATTATTGCGAAATATCTAGGACAACTGTAACAGAACGAATTATAGGAAACTAAGACAATTTTTCGCAATCAATCCGCAATCATTCATGCTATATATTAAGTAACAAATAAAATCTAAGTGTCTACACACACCTAACCTAACTTTCAGATTAGATTTTGGTAACAAATTTGGAAAGGGATGTGAAAGTTTTCTTATATGCCAATTATCCGCTTCTTTTGGCTCCATTCAGACGTCCTTGACATTTCGCAAAAACTCACTCTCTAAAGCTCTCATTTTCTTTTACAGGTGTTCGTTTTTTTCCTTTCGTTCTTAGTAACTCTGCAACAAGCATTAAGCTCAGGCTACATAAACTCTGTGATCACTACAATCGAGAAACGTTTCGAAATACCCTCGAGCCTCTCGGGACTGATAGCGAGCAGTTACGAGATCGGCAACGTTATTACCGTTATATTCGTTTCATACCTCGGAAGCAGAAGGCACATTCCTGTTTGGATCGCTGTTGGTAAGAACATGACGAACATATTATAGATACACTACTTTTTCCTCTCATAATTATAATCCTCGCAAAATCCTTTCACTTACTGAAATGAAATAGGTCCAACGAAATCATCTTGCCCTTTCTAAAAAGGCGGAGAAGGCTGTTAGATGATAACGTAGATGTAACGGTTTGTAACAGCTAAACAAATTGTTTTAGCGGTTCTAAACTCCGAACGGATTTGAGAACTGCAGAACGAGTGTTTGGGATACGCTTTGGTTCAAGTTATCTTATAAGCTGAAAGGAAGTACCTCGGTTATCACTTAGAAATGACAATCAATTTTATTTGTATACTTTATTGATTCTTAATCAATATAATTAATAATATGATCTGACACAAGAAGCAATAATTGTTTAACGCAGGTTGCTCAGTTTTTTTTTTTACTTTAAATACAAAATCGGGACATCCATTCCCATTTTTTTTTGGATAGGCAGTGTGTTTACACGTGTATGAAGCGCACGTCGCAATTCCCATGATTGCAGCGGAACTAGATTTCCCAAATCGATAATAAATCTCAGAAAGCACCGGTAGTAAATATCTGCCGTTAATAATCATTTAGATACACTAAACGTTTACGTGATTTATGTGTTGAACGAATCTACGTTACAAGTAAATAAATCTTTTACCGGTGGCTTGCGCTGTTTGATTTATACATTGGATCAACAATTGTTCGAAGACTTTTTCTTAAGTTTGGAATCCTAATAGTTTTTTTGTTTTAAGTAAAGGAATTTAATTATCACCATGATGCAATTTCAAACCTTGTATGAACCTAAGCACAAGTAATGCCTTCTATATAAAGAAGGCAAATTTAAATAGAGTAAATTTAAATTTTATATAGGAAGAAGGTAACATTTTGCCTTCGAAGGTCATATAAATACGGCGATTCCAGTTATTATCACGGAAAATTACAGAGGATTATAATTGTTACATAAGCCTCCATTTTCCAAATCTATAAGCTCCATATCCTACATGGAGCATCTATTAAGCATTCTATTATAAGTAAGCTAACCTGACGAAATATCGAATTTGCAGGTCATTGTTAATTGTAATAACTGTAAGGAATAAAAGATTTTAAGTAATTTCAATTAACCATTTGTAAGGAATGTTATATTATATGTTAGCAAGATATGTATTTTTAAAAGTTAAAACCTCGTTTTTCCGTTCAATTTTTGAATATATTGCAATATCGAATGTATATTAATACGCTTGAACGTTTTAGGTGCCGTTATAATGGGCATCGGCTCGTTGGTGTTTGTGGTGCCGCATTTCATAGCGGAGGCGAACAGTGAAATGATGGCGAATAACAAGTCGGACGATAACATCTGCCGGTTGCCGCGTGCGCTCGACCAGGACATGACCGGCCTCGGGCGACTGTCCCAGGGCCTGCCCCCCAGCAATTTGAGGCCTGACAATTGTATTAAGGTAAATTGAAAGGCAAACTGGCAGGCATCGACTGGATGCGAAAGGCCGGAGACAGGATGAGTTGGCGCTACTTCAAAGAGGCCTATGTCCAGCAATGGATTAATGTTGGCTAATGATGATGATGATGATGATGAAATCATCATGAATCAGATACTAAGCTTATATACATTGTCGGCCTTGACACTAACTACCTATCACTTCTAATCAACGAATGTTGTAATACTTATATTTAAATGAAGTTATTAGGGATTTTTTTTTTTGCGGAAAATTTACCTAGAATGATTGTAAAAGGAAAATTGATCCGATCTTTTTATTTTCTGTATCCCTATTTTGTTATTAGTGGGAGGTCCCGGGTTCGATCCCCGGCCGGTGGGAGGCTTCGGCCTTAGCTAATTACCACGACGTAGCATTCCAGCACCATGTCGCGTAGAAACCGATTAGGTGTGAGAATACCATATGCTTATCAGGTTAGCCCACTACTATCTTAGAATGTGTCATCACTTACCATCAGGTGAGATTGCCTTCAATAGACTTGTAGCAACAAAATTGACTGAGCGATCTTTCTAATGCACAGTTTAACCCACTGGACGAATCGAGACACTTAAATTTTGATTAATTAGAGTAATTATCAAACCTTAAGATTATATTTTATGAAATAAAACTGAAGATTTTATAAGAGTTGCAACATTCGCGTTCAATGAGGCCTAATCCTATTCATTCAAATACCATTATTCTACAGTCAACTCTTTTATAACATTAATAAACCCATGGTCTTATAGTAAGTAAATTCTCAATCCAATTTTATCTGTAGCTATAAATGTGAGAGGAAAAACACCTGCTTCACTGAAGCCTACTGCGTTAAAATAATAGCCTTATTCTTCCCCGAGATCAATTAAAAAGATATACAGAGAAGCTTTACTTTATGCCAACAGTACCCGAGTTAATGACTCCAATTAATTCATCGCTTGTATTCATTAATAATTTAAATAAAGAAAAACAATTATTGACACCCTACCAACCACACCATGTTGTGCAAGAAACACCCAATACCGCGTGTGACGTAGTAAGCGTTTTAATCACTAAATTAAAAATAAATTCATAAACGTTTTATGCATTAACTTAAAACTTAAGAGTTTCATTAGTGCCCAGTTCGAAGAGGAAGCTAACAGCAAAATTAGCCTGGGTTTTTTTTGTCACCATCCCATATAGTCAATAATATTATATTAAAATTAGATAAAAAGTCAACAGAGTTCACACCCAAGCATTTTTAACTTTGTATCATAATAGGATTTTTCTATTAGCTTCCGTATACGAGACGAGTAATTGGTTATAAAATTATATATTTGAAATTTTAAAATGAATTACTAATTTTGTCTAATTAATACATTATTAAATAGGTATTTCCAAATAGCAATAAACATTTAAATTAAACACGATAAAATTGTTTATCAGATAAATTAGGAGTTACTAACTCTTAAGGTTATAGCAATATTAAAGCAAGTCTTTGACCAAGACCTTTAGCTTTTAGCAGAAGTAAAAAGTAAGGCGTAAATGCGTATCGACAAAACAAAATATCGATCCGCATTTAAATAGTGTTTGTTTTTTATATATATCGATTCTTTAGCAGAAGTAAAAAGTAAGGCGTGGCGTAAATGCGTATCGACAAAACAAAATGTCGATATGCATTTAAACAGTGTTTTTTTTTTAAATATATATATCGATTTATCTCTTTCTCAAGCCGAATATCAGTGGGAAATTTCCTTTTATAACCGAAATAGAGTCGAAAATAGAATAGAAATATGGATACATTTGATAACAATAGAATGTGAAGAATATAAATGATAAAGATGACAAACGAATACCATATTGTTACAGAGCACGCCCAGCACTTTCGTTCCAGTTATGGTATTCGTGGTTGCGCAACTGTTGCTTGGTTGCGGCGGATCCCCCCTTCTCACCCTCGGCACCACGTACGTGGACGACCACGTGCGGCCTGAATCATCTAGCATGTATATCGGTAAGTCAAAACAAATAGCAGCAATAACTATTATAAAATCGTATTATTTTGCAATTATTACAAGTTACTCGTTTAATATGATTTGTTTTAAAAGGAGAGTGAGAGTGCTAGGCGACCGCGTTCTACCGTTGATTGTGTTATCAGTTGGCACATACCATTGGATGTAATTGCAGTCAATATAATGGGATACATACATTTTAGCGGAAGCATTTTATAGGAAGCGGTGATAGCCTAGTGGTTAGGGCGTCAGCCTCCTAATCAGAGGTCGGCGGTTCGAATCCGGGCACGCACCTCTAACTTTTCGGAGTTATGTGCGTTTAAAAAAATTAAAATATCACTTGCTTCAATGGTGAGGGAAAACATCGTGATGAAATCTGCACGCCTGAGAGTTCTCCATAATGTTCTCAAAGGCGTGTGAAGTCTGCCAATCCGCACATGGCCAGCGTGGTGGACTATGGCCAAAGACCCGTGTTCTGTAGTGAGCTGGTAATCGGTTGATCATGATAATACATTTTAGCCACTCCCTTACACACTTTAAGAAATTTCTTAATACAGAACCCTCCGTGGGCGATGTCTACTTGCAACTCGACTATTTTTAGTGTTCCGTACATATATATATAATAAAGAATAAAAAAAAAACAATGAAAATTAGATGGAACATTAACGTAATCATAATTAAACTTATTGCTATGAATTTGAAGCGTTTTGGTTATCATGGGGCGGTTTAACTAGGTTAAATACGTAGTATAATTATTATAGAAATTTTCTTTAAAGAAGTACTGTAACCTACTCGTCGCGTCGACATCATTCATTTATCTCTAATTATTCCACCAGGATGTGTTCGAAGTGTAACATACCGTGTTTAATATTGCTCAACTGTCCATTCAACAAGGTAATGTGATGTAATAAGTGGTCTTAGCCTGAGTCATTGTATCTCTTGTAAATGTCAGGTATAAATAAATGCAAATGTCAATGGACCCATGAGACACACTCCTTATAATATCGTGATCAAATTAAAACCGACAGGTATCTGTTATGAATGTATCAAGGACATGATAATTGTAATATGTAATTGAAAGAATGTTTAGGCTGCATTAGTCATACATGCATAAAAGCAGTGCATACCCTACCCTAAGAGTTTCGGGAGAATTTTTTTTTTATTTTTTTATCCACTACAAGTTAGCCCTTGACTGCTATCTCACCGGGTGGTAAGTGATGATGCTGTCTAGGATGGTAGCGGGCTGACCTGTTAGGACTATGGTAAACCCACGCCACTAATTGGTTTCTACGCGACATCGTGCCGGAACGCTAAATCGCTTGGCGACACGTCTTTGTCGGTAGGGTGGTAACTAGCCACGGCCGTAGCCTCCCACCAGACAAAAGGCTAGGCTAGGCTGTTTAGGCTTCATTAGCCATACATGCATAAAAGCAGTGCATACCCTACCCTAAGAGTTTCGGGAGAAATGGAAACATATTCGTGAGAAATCAATGTCCATTTTGTGTTATTGGAAGACTTTGCTATTTAGCGACGTTGGCGTGCCCGGAAATCAAGATATTAGAAGAGTATTTTTCCATAATCGTACATCTACCTGATTACTCTGGTCCGAAATCCAATTCGCGCCACTGAAAAAGCCCTAAAGTCTCCGATATCCGTCCATCCGTATCTACGCGTGCTACAATAGGAAGAGAAATAAAACTCACAATCTGTATTTCTAATGCTGCTGTAACAAAAAAAAAATCATTACTCGATCTTAATAATTTCAATACTATTAGTATTGAATTTATTGGTAGGTGACTCATTTTGCGCCTTGGTGCGGAACGCTTCCTGTGCAAGTCCGAATCAGACTAGCTGGTTTTTATTATATGAAATAAAATGATATATATAATTATATGAAATAAATGATATATGAAACAAAGCTCAATGGTTCAACAAACTAATAAGTACAACTAAACTCTCTTTTATTATAAATTGGCTTTATTTATGGCTTTGTTTTCATGCACTTAATGGGCTAACGCTCTCTACTAAATTCAAAGCTTTCAGCTCTCAAATGCTTAATCTATACCTACAAATAAAACTTAAGTGCCTTTCTGCGATTTCGAAATAACTGCCTCTTACTAAAATGATAGCACCGCCCAATCACGAGTTTTGGATTGCTTTCCTACTGCGAGTTTATCTATTCTTACCGCGGGAGTCTGAAGGGATTTTAACGCAACTTTTTCATTTGGGGAGATAACTTTACAACACCAATACTTTTATATCGTGGAGAACGTGAAACAGAAGTTCGCGATGATCTTAGATATCTAAAAAATATAAATCTACCCACGCGCGTTTTAAAAATTTCTCATCTTTAACAAGGTTCTGTTAATGCGCGATCGATGGGGCACAAATCAACAATATCTCTTTCGCATTTATTATATTAATGTAAGTACTAATTTTAAGTATTAAATATTAGACGTAGCTGTGTAATAAAAGACAAAAGCTAATAGAAATGTATCGCGTGCCAAGATCCTATAGAACAGATGGAAAGGATTAGATAAGATCCTTTATGTATTGTACGCATGTCCCGGCCGACCTTTTCATTAACTTTTTACGAAGAGCACCGAATGTTCTCCATCGCTCGTAACCGCACTATGTCGCTCATAAACTAAACTGCGCAGACATGGTTCAACGAACCTCGGCTACCTAGACATTACTGTGTAGACTGGTATTGTTCTTGTTATGGGTTTCAGTGGCCACATAAAATATTTGCTTCGCAGGCGTACGTACTTAGGCTTTTGAATAGGGTGAATCGTGTACAGCAGCTGTGGGCTGCATACTCGAATAAAAAAAATAACTCATGCATATTCTTATAGGGACGTAAGAAAGTGTACTTATATAAATTCAATGCCTTCAGCAAATAATACCCAACTTTGCCGTGTTTTACTTGCGACTAACTTCATGCTAGAGCTATGTAGACACGTACATCTGGCGTACAACTTTTGTTTCATCGGCAACAAAAATGACCCTCATCTGATTTGAGATTTTTTAATATATTGCAATGCAATGAAGAAGTTAGTTTGTTGTGGCCTTTAATTGTGGTACTGGATCGATTTCCGTTACCAACCAAATACTTTTGCATTTGGCATTTTTTAGACATTGCCACTTTCAGTTCCGCAAAATTCTTACATGAATACAATATAGCCATATTTACCCTAAAGCCTTTTACACAAATTACCAAATGCTCACGCCTACCACGAGGAGCCCAGGGGTGAAATCAACCTCAATTACGCTTCGTAACAAATGACGCAATATTACTATATAAGTGTAAATTTCTGACCAACAACTGACCATGGTTCCCCTGAAAAAAGACATAATTTGGTTGGTACCACGTCTTTCTTTTCAAAGAGATGTGCGGAACGCACCTTTAAGTTTTCGGAGTTTTATGCGTTCTAAGCTGAGAAATATCACTGGCTTTAATGGTGAAGGAACATCTTGAGGAAACCGTATTTGGCGCATCAGAGCGCTAACTTCTGTTCTCTAATAACAATAATAAAATACTGACACCTGAATTTATTGTTCTGAAAGCATTTTAATTTGTAGAACAAATTGTTTTTATATTAATAAATATAAATTATCTAATTATGCAGAAATAAACGTTTGGATTTTATGCATATATAAACTTTATGTAGTAATAACTTTTATATAACCCTTAAAGTGTTTATGACTTTGACTAAGGATAAGGTATTTCTGATTCTAACAGCACACCTAGCATGTACACTCCACAAGAAAATTCATGTAAAGATACTTATATATCGGCTTATGTACACTCCACGAGAAAATTCATTTAAATACACTTATTATTTATTATTTTAGTTAATTATTCATGACAATTTGTCAGTTTAAAATGTAATGTTTTAACATTAAATATTATTTATATCGAAAAATACCGAAGTAAAAAATAATTCTTACCGGGTATATTAAAACTGACAGTTTATAGAGTTGCATGTTTGCACATGGTAAATCAGAAACGGGACTTCGCTTAACTGTAACCTCGACGACTCCACTAACCCCTCCGTGATAGGTTCTTCGCCCTTGACCCACCCCAGTCACTCGCAACGAACGCCAAACTATTTGGTAGCTAATCAAAATAAAACTTCCGTGTTTGATAGGCACAATTTTGCGGTAGCTATGTCATCGTGCCCTTGGGAAAGGTTATTAATTATTCTTTTAAGGTTAATTAGAAAAATGGGATCGTTAATAATTTATAGGCGTTGGTATTTTGTGGGCTATAAATTCTTTAACGTTTTTTGCCATGCAGTTAATAACTTCGAGTATGATCACATAATTCGTACCTCGTATATGTATGGAGCAATAACTCAATTCGCTGTTATCAGTTGAGGAGACCTCTTTATCGAGGAATCGTGAGAGCGTGTGTCGTGTTTTAAAGTGGCTTCGGCCGCGACTAGTTACCACTCTACGAAGACATACCGCCAAACGATTTAGCGTTTCGGTATGATGCAGACTAGACACCAATAAGGAAGATGGCTCCAGGCGGCAATGTATCGGTGGCTCCATGGTGCTGCAGATGTTGAAGGGTGTTGGCGTTTAATAATTAAATATCAGGCGACCCATCTCGTTGCCCGCGATGTAAAAGTGAATGAGTCCCACTAGGCTCTTACAAAATATACAACACAAAGTACCGACAAAACCAAAAAAAACAGCATCAAAATGGGGTAAAGTGATTAGCTAACAAAGACAATCCATTCTTAATCCGTATATTTTAATCAAATCTCCAGCAAACTAGCTAGGTGATACATCCTTTTGAATCAAAAGAGTTACTGAAACCAGAATGCATGTGTCGGATATAGGAATAGATAGAAAATATAAAAAAGAATAACTGTTTTTCTAAATTTCATTTCATCATCATCATCATCATGATCAACCCATTACCGACTCACTACAGAGCACGGGTCTCCTCTCAATATGAGAAGGGTTTGGCCATAGTCCACCACGCTGACCATGTGCGTATGGGCAGACTTCCCACGCCTTTGAGAACACTATGGAGACCTCTCAGGCGTACACGTTTCCTCACGATGTTTTCCTTCACTGTTGAAGCACGAGATATTTTAATTGTTTAAAAACGCACATAACTCCGAAAAGTTATCTGGGAATATTTATAGCGAACTAAGGAATAAGTCGCTAGTGAAGCTAAATACCCTCCAGTGAAGCGATCTGGATTAAATCGCGTTTATGTGATGAAAAAAAATCAACAAGGCACAACAAAAGCAGCAAGCGTTACTCTAATTGAATATAGTAACTAAGGTTTCAGTTCACGTCTCTTGACCTAGCATTCTAGGCCAATCCAGGTAAGTCTTGAGGCCAAGAGCCTCTTGAAGTTGGTGCCATCTTCGGAAAATGGAGTCTATTATTAATATTATAAGTTCCTTTAGCAAAGGTAGCTTAGAAGAGATCACTTTATGTAATTATTCAATTATAATTAACAACTAAAACAATGTACAACCTGTATTATAAACACTTAAAAACTTAAAATGATTTTGTCTCATTCGGTGTCGAGACCCTTGGTCCGTGGGGTCCTAGCGCTATAGAGCTTCTTAGGGAAATATCAAAAAGGTTAGTCGACATCACAGGAGACCGAAGAGCTGCCAGCTACCTCGGACAACGAATTAGTCTTGCAATCCAAAGGGGAAACGCTGCCAGTATCTTCGGAACCTTGCCTAAAGGGACTCCTTTTAATAATATATTTTAGTTATAGTTTTAGTTTTAGGTTCAATTTAAGGTTTATTTTATATTATAATATCATGTGGTTGAGGGTGACATTTTACTCATTCAATATCCGTTTTCTCACGGGACGAAATTATTTGGTGGACCAAATAATGCGACTATGTGGACCAAATACTTTAACTTAGTGAACAAAACGTCATCCACAATGTTTTAGTAATTTAGCAAAATATTTCTCTTTAATAAAATATTCATTATTTTAATTTTCATTATCTATTTTTCGTCGTATACTGTCCCACTTATTTACCGATAACACATTGGGGCTATAAAATATGCGAATCAACACCAAATATCGCCCTATATGTTCATGAGACAGATTCCTAAGTGAACCGGCAACTGCTGAGTTATTTACATCGCCTTTCAAATCAATGGTAGGTACCTACTAACTGCGAAATTCGTACCGTTTGCGGACCGCAGAGCCAATGTGACCTAGTTTCGGGCCGCAATATCGGTAGACGAGTTACTATTACTGCATGCAGCCTTTTACCAGCTGTCGCGGCGTCGCGGTTTTTCGGCTAAGATACTAGTTATATTTTTGTATGTACATTAGTACCTATATAACGGTAATACCTTCGCGACATCATGATAAAATAAGGTAGATTGGTCTAGTAAATGTTCATGCGATCTTCAAATTTATTATTTCACGGATACAAAGGTATACATGGAGTTTTTTTAAATAGTACCAGTAAAATTTCAGTACCCCAATTGTTATTAATATGCATTAAAGCCAATAACGGTCTAAGATATTAAAATCTGTCTTAAAATATATCAGTACTTAAATGTATATACCGTAATAATTTTTGATTTATAAGAGATAAGAAAATATTATCCAAAAAATAAAAAATATTTTTTTGGGGTGGACAGCCCAAAAATTACTTATCACTTAGGAGTTTGAAAAATAGATAGTAGCCAATTCTCAGACTTACTGAATATGCCTAAAAATTTCATAAGAATCGGTCGAGCCGTTTCGGAGGAATATGGGAACTAACATTGTGACACGAGAATTTTATATATAAGATAAGAATAACTTAATTTTTACATTAAAGAGTAAAAAATCTATTCTCAAAACTAAAATTTAAAAAATAAAAGAAAAAGGTTCGTATGTAGGTAACAAAATTATCGCTCAAAATATGTTATTTTTGTTCTGCAGGATGTATGTACAGCATGGCTGCTTTTGGTCCAGTTCTAGGATTTTTATTGGGTGCATATTTACTGTCATTCCATATGGACTCTTTCTCTGGTGCAATAATTTCAATAGGTGAGTTCCGATAGATTATATAAAAGAAATTGAATCTCTATAATTTGATCAAAGTTATAGTACCTCATAATTTTATTTTTTTTAGATCCAGGTGATCATCGATGGGTTGGCATGTGGTGGGGCGGCTTCTTACTCTGCGGTCTACTCCTCATTCTTGTAGCGATACCTTTCTTCTCGTTCCCAAAAGTATTGGTTCGCGAGAAAGAAAAGATTCGTCTCGTGGAAAAAGCGGCTGCTGCTAGTGGTACCTCCACAGCCAAGACGCCACCAAAGCCACAGTCGGATATAAAGGATACTGGATATGGAAAAGATATAAAAGGTAAGGATCAAATTTGCAACATCCATTAACTATTTAATAATATAGTTTTGAAATTATAAAGATTTTTCTTGATTAACATGTTTTTTTTTTTATTTAACTCCAGATATCCCCGTATCAATGTGGCGCCTTCTTAAGAACCCAGTGTATGTTGTCACCTGCCTTGGCGCATGCATGGAGCTCATGATAGTGTCGGGATTTGTTGTGTTCCTGCCGAAGTACCTCGAGACCCAGTTCAGTCTCGGAAAGAGCCAGGCCAGCGTTTTCACAGGTATGACTCTATTCGTGAATGTTAGATGTTTAAAAATAATGGGAAATTCATATCTAGGCAAACCCTGCATACTACACACCTTTACGCCGAAATTTTGTCTTTCCAATTTTTTCCAAATCTCATTCCTAGTATTTATACTTAACTGTTTTCAGTACTACGTGAAACGTATAATTCGATTAAATTATTTGTAAAATTAGATCAACAATCTGGCTAACTTTGTTGACTAGTCTCTCGAGCTCTCTAGGCCAAAGTTTAATTTCTACGTTTATACAAGAACTATAGAGAGTATACCGCAATATACACAGAGTAAACAGAAATATTCAGCAAATGGCTTTTCAATAAGGCTTTGGCAACCTTAACTAAATCTTACCCAATTCTTTAAAATCTACCACTACACCATTTTCTCCTTTAATAGTTATTTATGTGCGTTAGATAAGAACATACGTCAAATAATTCTTCATCAATTCGTATATTTTAGGTTCGATAGCCATCCCCGGAGCATGTATTGGCATCTTCATGGGCGGCTGCCTCCTAAAGCGGTTAGAGTTAAGGCCAAAGGGCGCCGTGCAGTTCGTGTTAATATCAAACACCATCTGTCTATCTTGCTACGCGCTCCTGTTCTTTCTGGGCTGCGACAATATCAAAATGGCTGGCACCACGATACCTTACACTAATAACAGGTAACCAGTCTTTTTATATTTATGGATTATAAGATCATACTTATTGACCGTTACTGTACCGTTATTCGATTATTGCCGAGTGGCATAATATCTTTGCGTACACAGAACGTTAACAGACACTTATTTTTAAATAATGAATAGAAGCAGGCGTTACTTTGCCGAAGTCCATGATAAACAATAAACAGCATGTATAATTTGCTATATTCTGCCGACAACCGGGAGATTTGCATAATATAACACCACACAAAATCTTCCACTAGAACCTCTACGCACGTTTCGACCCGAAACTGTTGTCGGCGGAATATAGCAAATTATACTTGCTGTTTATTGTTTACTTATTTTTAATCTACTTTATTTTGGAGGGGTTTGGTGACAGCGTGACGATGTCACCCGCATTTGAGTAAAATATATAATAAAAAAAGACATCGAAACCGACACTTTGCTGTAATGTAGGAGGGTTATTTTGCGACGTCACCTCTGTTGCGTAAATCATTAAGCAAATATGAATTTGTATTTTTTTGTAATTCACTACTAAGTGATCAGTGTACATTTGAGCAGTGCCTAGTTTCCACCCTACTGAAAAATGTACCGCCAAGCCAATGTTAACGTACGTAGATTTTTTATGGTCACATGGAAACCGATTTAATCTAAAGATATATTTATAAGTCTTTTGGGAGGCTTTGGCCGTGGCTAGTTACCACCCTACCGACAAAGACGTGTCGCCAAGCGATTTAGCGTTTCGGCACGATGTCGCGTAGAAACCAATTAGCAGTGTGGGTTTACCATACCCCTAACAGGTTAGCCCGCTACTATCTTTGACTGCATCATCACTTACCATCAAGTGAGATTGCCGTGAAGGGCTAACTAGTAGTGGAAAAAAAAAAAAGAAGTTAGACGCTACAATCTAAGACTTCACGGACTACCGCTGTGTAGGGTATTATTTGAAGTGGTATATAAACATTATGACGTATACAATTTTAAATAGTTCGGTATAGAGCACGTTTGTTTTACACCTCGCAGCAACCTGGAGCCGTTCAAGGTGAACCTAACGGCGGCGTGCAACTTCAACTGCCTGTGCACCGAGACGGACATGGAGCCGGTGTGCGGCAACAACGGCCTCACCTACTTCTCGCCGTGCCACGCTGGCTGTGCCGCCTTCTCCTCGCGGTCCAACTTCACCAACTGCGCCTGTGAGTCGACACTACCTTTATTCCTTGAAGAATTCCTTTTCGCGCCTCTAGCAAGCAGTGGTTGATGGACTGCAACCGACACGGCGTTCCAACTCGTTTTCTGGTGGTTCGTGGTCATGGGAAATCTTTGCACACAATTACAACAATATAACATTTTATTTTATTACTTTTGTGCCAAATTTGTGATAACAAACACTTATATAAGAAGTATACAAAGGAAAGCTTATCTCCATAAGAGATCTCTTCCAGCTACCCTCAGATGGGAGTAAGATGATTTTATAAAGTGAAATAGGTCAAACAAGGTACATATGTTTAAACTACTTACTAAAATACACTTAAATAAATATTTATATTTATTACATAAGATTGCTTGTTGCCTGTTCTTGTTTTATTAGATTTTCTTTGTAAGATTTGTGTTCCCATCAATCTCAGCAAATTGATGTCACACTGCTGGACACAGAGCGAATTATGAAGGAGAATTTAAACCGAACCGAACTTTTGCAATGCAGAGAGTTTTTTAACAGAAAACCCCCACTAACCCGGCACCTCGTGTTCATAGTCGAACATGCAAAACCACTAGAACAACCAAGATCAGTCCAATTGTTAAAAAACAGCCGACTATACGTTCATCAATATAAATTTGGAAACTGGTAATAAATACATTGATATCATCATGATCAACCCATTGCCGGCTCACTACAGAGCACGTGTCTCCTCTCAATATGTTTAGCCATAGTCCACCACGCTGGCCAGTGCGGATAGGCAGACTTCACACGCCTTTGAGAACATTATGGAGAACTCTCAGGCGTCCAGGTTTCCTCACGATGTTTTCCTTCGCCGTTGAAGCAAGTGATATTTTAATAGTTTAAAAAAAACGTTGATATACATTCATGCATAATTTATTTTGTGGATGAAGAAATCCGTATTGATTTATGAAACCCTTGAGCTATTTTAGTTCGACCAGCGCTTGAACATGTTGTATTATCGCAGGCGTACACGAGAACAGTCGCGAGGCAGTCGGCGCTATGGGCGTTGGCCTGGGCGTGGGGAATGGTGCGTCTGCGTCGGCGCTAACTGCGGGCGTGGCGCGCGAGTACAGCGAGGTTACAGTGGTACCCGTGGCAACAGCGGGACCCTGCAACCCCCCCTGCACCACCATCTTCCCCTTCTTGGTGTTGCTGTTCTTCATGACTTTCATCGTCGCAGTCACGCAGATGCCGCTGCTTATGATCGTACTCAGGTAACTTTTTTTAGCTTTATCCCGATACAATTGAACCAGTATGCCTTTAAGGCGTCCTTAGAACACCCTACCAAAGATTCACATTCTAATGGTTTCAGTGTTATAAACTACATAATATCTCAGTTCTTTATGGGCCTCTTTTCTATAGTCTACGTTTCGCAAAGTTCATAATGACATACATCATAGACTTCCAAAAGTAGGTAATTAGATTAATTGTAGTTAGATTAATAAGGCATTGTGCCATAAATAAATAAGCATAATAAACGCAATGGTTATACTGTATTTTTGGTATTTTCCTTAGATACCCCATCATGCCCCCCCCCCTTCCCCTAAATAAAATATCTAAAGATAATAATCGAATAAAAAAAGATAATAAAGACCTGCCACACCTTTAAATTAATCTTTGGCAATTCTTGTGTTACAGATACGGTTTACTGTATGAATTTAAAAAAAACGCCATTCATCAAAATTATTGTTTGCATTATGTAATTGTCAACTATTCTATTCCACAGATCTGTAAGTGAAGAAGAACGATCATTTGCACTTGGTATGCAATTCGTGATATTCCGTCTATTCGGATACATTCCGGCGCCGATCGTATTCGGAAACCTCATCGACTCCACCTGCATACTTTGGAAGCAGTCTTGTAGTGGAGAGAAAGGTGGCCGTTGCCTTTTGTATGATATCGAGCAGTTCAGATACAGGTAACTAGATTATTTTCAACGATCGATATATATTAAGTTTTTTCCATATTCATCATCAAGATCAACCCATTACCGGCACACTACAGGGCATGGTTCTCTCAATATGAGAAGGGTTTAGCCATAGTCCACCACGCTGGCCATGTGCGGATTGGCAGACTTCACACCATATTATTCAATTTCCATACTAATATATAATAATTTTATTTTCCATATTATTCAATACCAACTGTATAATTTTGTAATGCGTATATGTCTTTATCAGTTTTGTTTTTTGTTGTTCATAAAATCCGTTTGCATGTTACAGATACGTCGGCCTTTGCGGTGGAATAAAGATTGTGGCTTTAGGCATATTTTTAGCGGACTGGTGGTTAGTGCGACGGCGCAAACACCTCGAAACTACGCCCCCGCTAGATCCCCACAAGGACATTACTGGTTCCATCATCAGTCTAGACAAATGTACGTATTTAACTGTATTCATAAGTAAAGATGACGTTAGTATTTACTTATGTATAAAACCATCACCCCATTTTATTTATTTATTTATTTGCAAGTAATCAACAGCGTTATAATTCATTGGTATACAATTAAGAAAAACATAAAATAAGGCCAAAGAGATTACACAATATATACAAAATATGTTAAATAGGTAAAAATTTAAAATGTAACTAAGTGAAACTGACTAAGGTGAACAAGTGAACAAGTGGGTGTGCATGTGTAATTGTGTGTAAGTTAGTGAGTTTATGTGTGTGTGTGTGTGTGTATGAATGTATGTATGGGCACCTGTTGAAAGGGGTAAAAACATTACTATTTAGTCAGATTTAGTATTTCTCTTTTTAGCTGCAGTTTAGTTGAGTGAAATAGATCTAAATTGTAATAAGATTTATTGTAGGTTCTAGCCAGACTTATAAGAACTGAGTTTTGAGCATAGTTTGTGTGTGCTTTAGGTATAGTCAAAGGCGCCTTTGTCGAGGTCTAAGAGATGAGCTGGTATTTTAATAAACTTACTTAGAATCTTTTTGAACTTTTCAAAAAGATTACTTCCATGTTGTGTTTCATGTTTAAATCATAGAATGTAGCCTTGTCTTTAAAGCTTTTTTGGTTTTATGATGCAGTGTTTGAAGAGTTGCCGTCGGCTGACAACGCGAGCGGCTTCCGATCGGGAGTCACGTCGGGTCTCAGTTCGGCGACAACAACGCCAATGGAACCGCCAGCGCTGATGCAAGACGCGGATTCATACAGAAATAAATTGCAGCGAACCGACTCTCAGTACTCGCAGGATTCGCAGACGCGCGCCCCGGGCAAGAACTCGCGCGTGCTGGTCGCGTCGCGGCACCTGCGCAACGACTCCAAGACGATACAGCTGGAGCCGCGAGCGAGGCAGCACGCGCAGGAGGAGGAGCGAGCACGTGCGACGCGCAGCGACTCCCGACACTCGCGCGACGCCTTCCCGCGCTCCGCGTCGCGGGACTTCCCCTCGCACTCGCGCTCCACCTCACGAGACTTCAAGAAAGCGCACTCGCGCTCTGACTCTCGCGATCTCAGCCTAGAGCAGCTCAAGCAGCTAGCCATCAAGAGCATGGAGAGCCTCGACCTCACCGTGCTGCCGCTGTCCAAGTGCGTGGACGAAGAGAGCAAGCGGCTCATCGACGGCAGCGGCGTGCTGCGCCACCGCCGCACAAGCTCCAAGGACCTCAAACTGCCCGAATCTAAGCACAAGCGAACCTCGTCTCATCACATAACGATGGAGCCGAACGAACTCAGCCTCCAGCTACAGAAGGGACGCAGTGTTGATCAACTCTCGGCGTCGCCCCTCGATCCCAGAGTTTGAGTAACCTCGATTATTAATCTAATTGTGTAAATAGCCAATTATTATCTGAATCTCAACTTCGGTCTTCAAAGTGTGGAGTTCGCGGTGAGATAAACTAAACGAACTTTTAGAAAAATTGGGTGATGATATGATAGTGTTGACGTAGTGAATAGGAAGAATAATTTCTATATTTATTTCTAGTGGTTGAGTGAATCTGCACTGAACGAGGGACTCGCCGGAGTTAGAGCATTGGAAAAGCTTCTCGTTCTTTTAGTAAATCAATTTAAAAAATACACATTATGGCAGACTTTTATATAAAAGTTATTTCTTCTATTACGCTTAACCAACCGCGAGTGATTTTAAACCATATCTTATTGTAGTAGTATAATTAACACTGATAAATTGAGATGAATATCGCTGCTAACAGTAGCAATTTTTTTTTAACTTAGCAATTTTTTTTTTATATTGAAATGGTGAAATGAAGAAAACTTCAATGCAGATATATATGTTGGCCTAAATTATCATAAGGGTCTATATTGACTGCATTCAACCTGAAAGCCAGGTGCAAAATGCAGTTTAAATGAAGTAATTTTGGAGTCGACCTAATTGCATGCTTGCAAACGAGTACGCGAAAGCGTACATACTACTTACTGCACGTAATGCGCACGCAATTTGTATACCCGTAATTTAAAATTGAACCTAATTACTAAATTTAAAACAACAGTTGAAATGCAGTCTATCTATCTACCCTTACAATAATTATTCATATATTATATAATACAATATGTAATTAACTAATATAAATAAAAAACATTCGAATTAGTTCTGTACCTATTAAGATTTGAATGTGAGAAGATTATCCCTGTACTTAATCACTACAGTCAGAAACCTTTTTTAAAGTTATTCAATACTGCCTCGCAGATATCAGCTTTTAATTGCTACGCTGAGACTATCACTTGTGTATGACAAAATATTTGTAAATAATATACATGATTATGTGAATAGCTGTAAACGTAAAAGTGATTGATCATTATTTCAACTGCAAAACAACAATGTTAAATATTTTTTTGGTAGTCCAATCTTTTCGAGTACATACTTAATAAGTTTAGCATATATGGTTTTCTCAGTGGAATGTTCTAAACTCTGGATAAATTAATTAGGCAAATTTACCCTAAAGAAATTTAAAACAACGCTTTTACAACTCCCTACGGCATAACTCAATACTGCAAGTAATTAAAATTAAATACACTGTGTGGTGTATAATTTTTATTCCCTTTTAGTTGGCTTGCTTATTTTATCGTATTTATTATCTCATATACATTCGCGGCAAGTCAAATATAATTTTAATTATTTCTTAAAACTATTCAACGGCCAGCGCGATTTGATAAATGGTGAGTTAACCTTGAACATTCACTATCGCGTCAGTATGCCCATAATCCGGCTAGGTATGGTACTTTAGCATAATCTCTACAAATTCAGACCTACAAAATGTAAGGGATATGTACTGCCAGCAAAGTTCAATTTATCGCCGCTATTTTTAATATTAATATTCCTCAATTAAACCCTCTGTAGCTATTATGTGCAGCAATAGCCTTTTTAAAGTTATTGTCATACATCTTTTGGACTGGTGCTAATTCGATTGTACACAAATCTCTAAACTTAACTAAAATTGCCATTAAAAATAGTGGTATCCTTTTCAACAGGGAAAATTGTGATATGGATAGCATTATTTTTAAGACTTTTAAAATAAGTGTAATTTAAGATTGGTGTACATGCAATTTACATAAATAATAAATCCATCATCTCAGGCATCATTTAACTAGACTGTGTTGAACAAAGTTCAAGTTAGACTACTTTTGTGGGAGAGATACTAATCAGAATCCAGAGTTAATAACATTTCAGTGTGTGGTTATAATTTTCATTTTTTTACTGAATTATGATAAAAAGCATTTTGTTGAAAATCTCAATCTTCCAGCTATTTTTTTATTAAATAGTAACTAATCAAAAATCTAAACAGCTTAAATATTTTGATAACTTTATAGCTGCACAAAAACAGTCCGTGAGAATAGAAATCCCAGCGCCCACAAATTGTAGACTAGCATTTATTTTCATAAATATCCACATTGACCTGCTTATCTTTCTCGAATATCCTTATAACCTTAGGATTAATAACAAAAATAGAATAATTGCATGTACATAAGTACATATTGAATAATATCTAATATAACAAATAATGATCGAGACAAATTTGGTAACAGAATTATTTGTTATAGAATCCAAACGTTTTATTATATTAATTATGTAATAATAACACAGTACAAATCTATAAATAACAAACCATTTTTATGATTGCTTTATGTATAACTGTTGTTTTTGAGTTAAATGTTTTTGAACTGTATTTTTTTATATCTCTTGTGTAAAATTCAGGATGCTAAAGGGTGATGGGGGAAATGAATAGATACAGGTTTTTCTCTTCATTTGGGGGAATCCCTGCAGTGCTAAAATAATTAACCTCAATGTGTTAAAGTTACATAGGACCAACTTAAATATTTTAACAATTACCTGTTCTTGCCGAGTAGGCCTGTCTGTAAGTATGAACCGTTCATTGACAATCAAAGTATGAATATTGAACTGTTTTTTTTTTATTTTTTATAGTTGTTTGTTTCTGAGTCAGTCTCAATGGATAACACTGAACAATTATTCAGGTTGTGATTTTGTTTATGCTTAAATTTCTATATAAAGTGAAACATTCAAATTTAACTAAAAATGAAAAAAACAGTAAACACCATTCATTCAATGCCGAGTGCCTATTCATTATCCATTACTTATACCTTGTTTGTAGTATTCTAACAATACTATTCAATTTATGTTATTCTAAAGTCTAAAAGTCTTATTATTTTGTAGTACTTGTTAAAATGTCAATTCATAGGCTGCTGTTTCTAAATTAAAAATTCAATTACTATTGTAGTAATATTATTTTAGTACGAAATATTTTTAAATTAAATATTTATCTTGTATATTTAAGAAAAAAGACAAAAGAAGATTCACTGTAAATTTTTGTCATATATATGTTAAGAGAGAAATAGTTTGATATGAAGAGTGTTATATCTAATAAAAATGCCTTATTACAATAGGTTCTAAGACTTGATACTGACTTAGCTGTGAGAAAGTTGTTACGTCAAATGCAAATGATGATAGGAATGATGATAGCAACTCCCTAATTTGTTGCATTTAGTGATTAATAAAATTGCATACACATTTTAAATTTATTTTATTTGGATCCTTTTCTATGCTTTCCATGGCTAAAAACAATTCCTCTATTTCCCCTAAAAGAAATAGAAAATAAATCAAATAATTTATAGGATGGATCTACTATCTTGCAATATCATTAAGACAGGCTGTGTTCTATAATTCGGCCATGTTGAAAGAAGAATGCAAAGTTGTATTTGAACCATATCAACAGCTATACTAAAATTTTAGTCTCTCTTTAAAGTGTTTGCCAACGCAGATTTTAGAGCCAATAGACTTGTACTTGTATAATTGAATGCACAAGGCAGGGCATCACTATTATGTACCAGAATGCACACTGCACCTAGTGGGACATTGTCTGTCTCAGTAAACTCATCTAAAACTAGAGAATATTGTCTAAAAAAGTCTAAAGTAAAAAAAAAATATTTGGAACAAAAAAGTGAGTTACATCAAAAGATGTAAGTAGACATGAAGAGGATAATGAAATATTTTTAAGTTCTGATGGAAGAGGATTAAGAAAAGTAGGAAGAGAACGTAGGATTGAAACCCTCTTAGCTTAAGTTGTACCACCACTAGTCTTTACTTTTCTCGCTCGTGAAGTTATCATCTGCTGAGGATGATCCAGTGTTGGGTCGAAACGTGGGTAGAGGTTCTAGTGGAACATTTTGTGTGGTGTTATATTATACAAATCACCCCGTTTCTCCTCGGTTGTCGGTGGAATATAGCAAATTATACTTGCTGTTTATTGTTTATCATGGACTTCCGCAAAGTAACGCCTGCTTCTATTCATTAACTACATCTTGTTATTGAGGTACTAAACAATTTTCAGAACCATCTACTGTTAAAAATATAACAAGTTTCATGAGCAATAATACATACAAACTTCAAAGTTCTACAAGTACAATACAGTTAAATACTGTAAAAAACACCCCATTTTATAATACTCCATTTGTTCTTCAACTTCTCCATTCAATACTTAAATTGATTAACTATGTACAATTCTAATTTATCGAGAGGACTACAACTATGAATGATAACTAGTAAACTTTATTAAACTCTTTTAATATTTTACACACTTTTTATACTGAACCTAGATTTCTACACAAAATGATTAATTAAACTATACATTACTTATTCTAACTCACCACACTTTTCAATTATAACTTTTTTTGATGGCTTTCCACTTTTTGATCCAAGACTTTCCATTTTGCTCACAACATACAGTCCTTCAACAACTGAACCAAAAACAACATGTTTCCTATCTAACCATGGGGTTGCAGCAGTTGTTATAAAGAACTGTGAACCATTTGTATTGGGACCTGCATTCGCCATAGACAATATACCTGCACCAGTGTGCCTCAACTTGAAGTTTTCATCTTGAAAAGTTCTGCCATAGATTGACTTTCCACCAGTACCATTGTGATTAGTGAAATCTCCACCTTGACACATAAAGTTAGGAATAATTCTATGGAATGATGAGCCTTGGTAACCGAAGCCTTTTTCACCTGTACACAACGCTCTAAAATTCTCAGCAGTTTTTGGTACCTCATCTGTATTAAGTTTCATAACGATACGACCCAACGGTTCACCGTCTGCGGTCACATCAAAGTACACTTTCTTCTCGGTCTGAGTAGAGGCAAAGCGTAATGCAGCTGCTGAGTAGACAGTGCCGTTAATAATGGCACGTCTTAGAATAGCTGAAATAGCCATTACTATTCCTTATTTTCAACCTGAAATTAAATAATAATCACTTAACACTTACTGAGACAGCCGGGTAGGGGTTATCTCAAACCACGGTACAAACGTTACTCTTAGCTTACCTGTGTAGAATTTAAAAAGCAGGTATGTGATTAATCCCCTATCCAATTATCCTTAGTACAATGTTTTATTATTAATATTAATTTACTTTGACGTACTTCTTCAATAGGTTATTATATAAAATTAAAAATCCATGTTACCACCACAGACCAAAAGTAAAATAATTATAGGCAATGAGTTTGGTTTTACCTCAGGGCTCAGACTAAATACAAATAGGTAGGTAATAGCCACCGTGTAGGGTTGGATTTAGAATCGTGCGGCAGGAGTTTCGGGGAGAAAGATGTTTTATTCGGTAGAGGTTTGGTCCCCGATTGTCACAATAGCACTCGCATTATAAGGTAATTCACTTTTTTCGAGAAAACCAAAAAAAACTAACATAACCTAAAAATAGGTAAAACATCGAAAAAATAATGCAATATTACGGGAGAGCTAGATAGCATATATAATTTTGTATAAGTGCAACAAGGACGTAAGATCATGTCAAAGACTAGTGTCACGTGGTCTATGCTCTCTGTCAACTGTCAAATCATAATATGACGAACTATTAATTTCTAATGGTAATTGGTAAGAAATCTTCACACTTGGAAACGACATGAGCTGATGTAGGTCGAATAGTGTGACAGAACCAAATTGGCCAACCCCTACTCCACGTAGTCTTGTCTGCCCTACCCCTAGAGTGTTTTTATGAAGTGCGAAGCCAGAAGCTCGCGAAGGAGGTCCTGAATGAAGCGAGCCTACGAGGCAGAGTGGAGCGAAGAGGGGAGGTGGCGAGCGGAGCGAGCCGGCGACCTTCGTAGCGAAACGAAGGTCGAGTAGGTGAAGCTGAATGAAGGGGCGACGGAGCGAGTCGTCTGGCGTAGCCCATTTGATTTGTAGCTCTCCCGTAATATTGCATTATTTTTTCGATGTTTTACCTATTTATAGGTTATGTTAGTTTTTTTTTGTTTTCTCGAAAAAAGTGCATTATCTTGTAATGCGAGTGCTATTGTTACAATCGGGGACCAAACCTCTTTCTCCCCGAAACTCCTGCCGCACGATTCTAAATTTTAACCACAGACCACAAAAAAATAAAAATACTGTGACAGTAGTCTTTGACATTATCTTACGTCCTTGTTGCACTTATACAAAATTATATATGCTATCTAGCTCTCCCGTAATATTGCATTATTTTTTCGATGTTTTACCTATTTATAGGTTATGTTAGTTTTTTTTTGTTTTCTCGAAAAAAGTGAATTACCTTGTAATGCGAGTGCTATTGTGACAATCGGGGATCAAACCTCTACCGAATAAAACATCTTTCTCCCCGAAACTCCTGCCGCACGATTCTAAATTTTAACCACCGTGTATCCGCAAATGAAGCAGTAATCCTAATCATCCTAACAAACAATTTTATTTTTAATATTATGGAAAAAATCCCATTTTTTTTATCGTGGGTAAATCCTCATGGATATGTCAGACTCCTACTGACTAAAACCCCCACGTGTATGGCACGCCGCTGTATGGCGGAGCCACGGGAACGCTCTCGCATACAACCGCGACTCCACCAGCGATAGTCGGCCGTAGCAGACACTCCTCGGACACGGCACAACGTGCCTAGTTTCACCTGATAGAGGTGTGCCAGAACAACAGCACATCAGCCAACTTGAGGATCGTACTGGGATTGATGGACAACGACGACCCCGCTTCCATCACCCACAAGTCCTCCGAAGGCACAGGAGCAAGAGAGGTGGAAGAGGAACATTCTCTCGCACCCGGCCTTCCATCGCCGCAAGCGCAGCGAATGCTCGCCGTTCACCCTGACTCACCAGTCCCATTCCTGGACGAGCCCGGCCCGCCAGTCCCATACCTGGATGGGCCGCAAACTTCCAATGGGGACGACCGGTCACAGTCGTCACCCCCGCCTGCCAGTCCCATACCAGGACAGCCCTTCCACCACACGGGGTAATGGCTCCCTGGGTCTTCCACTGCGCCCTCAGCTTGGTCAGAGGGACGCACGGAGACCCCCACCGCGTCTGGTCATTAGCCATCGGCGATCAATATCGCAAAAAAGAAATTGTTAACCGATGTTACCAGGGTGCACCGGCCCGAATGCTGCTCTTCCCCCCGGACAAATCAAGAGGGACTCAGAGCACTCGGGCACACGTGAAGGTTACCCGACCTGGCACCCCATGCATGCAAAAAATGCGTTTTCTAACTAAAAAACACATAAAATTCTTTCTGTCTTTTAAAAGTCTGATATTTATGTAATTCCAATGTATGTTATTTTATGTATCTTTTTTACTCAATACATTGTTACTTCCCGAAATAAATATGTTCAAATTGTTCTCAAGATTCAAATATAGGATTAAATATAGGTTCTTCTCATTTAAAATAGTAATATTAGCAATCGTATGGTTCATTCCGCAATGGTGTTTTTTTTATAAATACTATAATTATCATCATTAAAACATTGTTTAATCAATAATATAATAATGTAACAAAAAAAAACATCAATAGAAGTAAAAAAAATTGTTGAAAATTCAGTGAATCGAACAAAGAAGAAATGGACCAAGTATCAAAAGTTTCAGACAACATTTCGAGAGTAAAATACCTCGATTCCGATTATTGGGACTCTGATTAATTAAATATAACTTTTTTTAAACGTTAAAAAGAAAATAGGCTGCATTTTGTATATTCCAAAGAGAATATAGAAACTACGTATATTATAATTTTTTTAACTCTTTGGCTGTATAGTCACTTATCTTTGCTTTTCCTGGAAGGGAAAAATTTAAACAAAAAAAAAACAAATCTCCTATTTAAGTTTTTATAGGTTATCTTCAGAAAATAAATACAAATAAAAGTTGCCTCGACTTAGTAATAAGAAATACATATTAGCGGTGTTATTTAAAATATAATCATGCACTGCCTTCGATCATTGGTATCCCATTTACGAAGACCGATAAAAAATAAATCTCCTTTTATTTATTATAATAAAGATAATACTCGAATTCCAATCCGGTGTTACGGGACAGCTATTCAAACTGAAGATGATTCAGGTAACTGTGTTGTGCATAGTAACAGATTCTTAAAAAAAAATGTAGAATATTTAATATTATTATAAGTTTTTGCTGCGCGCATCTCGTCTAGACTGGACAAGAGCGTATGCATAATGACCTATTGGATTGAGAAGAAATATTTACGTTTTCGATGTATCTCGAAGGTATTTTAAACGAACGAAGAAGAAAATAAGCTTGCTTAAAAAAATAACTAGGGTTTTGTATATTATAAAATTAATTAAACAAATTCTGTCTGTCAGCTTTGCATTTTGAAACATTTAATCCAATCCAATAAATAACCTTTTAATTTAGTTGAATATTTCATGTCTGTGGCTCACATATAAAAATTTAAAATGTTAATTTTACTAGAAACAATAATCAAGAACCTCTGCAAAGGAGATGATGATTTAGAAAAAAAGTTGAAAGTGCTCATGCTTGAAGTAGAAGTCATGCGTCAAGATGGCCGCTGTGCACCAGACTCAATTCTATCAGATCAGTGGGAACGATTGCTGCTAATGCCAAGCAGGAAACAGAGAACAAACTATCTGACATTCCTTTGGAAAATTGAAAAGAAAAAAGAAAATGAAAAAGTAGTTATTTCCTGCTTTAATTTACTAAGAGCTCTGTTTCAATTACCAAATAATTTTAACAGTATACTTTGAGTAATTTTTTTATGTAACAGGCTAAAAAAGAAGCTAGAAGAAGGGAACTGGAGGAGTCACCACCAGAAGATTTTCGAGAGTATCCAGATGATCTTTTATATGGTATTAAGCATCAATCAATGTTCCTACGCATTCGTGACCAGAGTATAAATATGTTTGATAATTATAGGTACGCATATAATTATACGTTATCAGTTTTCATGATAAGTGCTTCCCTTTCAAGCACTTTCATAGCTTTATAAACTTTTAAACTATCTGCAAAATGAATATTTTATCATTATTATAACTCAATATATCTTTTTCTGTCCTTATATTTTTCTTAGAAATCTGTACTTAATCTATACTATTACACTAAAATTACAGGGCACTTACAGCTATGATCCATGGACAGTCAGTTATTATTGATTGCTCGTATGAAGAACATATGGTGTGGAGAGAAACAGTGAATGCTGCAAAACAAATGACTTATGTATTTGGGGATAACAGAATACACAAAGAGCCTTTTAATTTACACCTTTGTAATGTTAACCCTAGAGGCGACTTTATGAAACAGTTGCGAAAGAATATACCATCACTTGAAGAACCTTGGTTCCCAATGAACATACATAATGAAGGCTATTTAGATTTATTTCCTAAAGAGAAACTTGTGTATCTGACACCACATTGTAGAGAAGAATTGACTTATTTTGATCCTGATGCTGTGTACATTGTTGGATGTATGGTTGATAAGGTTAGATCAAATATATGCTTCTCTTGATTTTTCTTGAACTAGTTTTTAATTGATTTTTTTAATGTTTTTGTTTTCAGATTAATAATGAACCTCTGTCATTGGCAAAAGCAAAGAGAGATGGTCTTAAAATGGCAAAACTGCCTCTTGATAGGTACTTAGAATGGGCACCAGGCTCCAAGAAAAACTTAAACATAAATCACATGATTCCAATTCTACTAGATTTAAAACTCACAGGTGATTGGGAGTTTGCACTGAAACACATTCCAAGAAGAAAACTAATGGAAACAAAAATATTAGCAATGCAGAAGAGATTTTCAGATACTTCACTGAACAGAGAAGACTTTTTCAAAAGCTTTAAGCATGTTCGTAAGAATGGTATACTTTCTATAAATGAAAAGAAGTTCAAATCAAAAAAGTCCTTATATGATGATGATAACATATAGAAGAAAGAATTAAAAAATAAAATATATTAAGTCTTTATTTCGTACTTTTATTTTTTCTCTTACTTAAAAATTGTATATTATTCCTTTACAATAAAGGATTTCAATAATTCATATTTTTAAAGTATTAATAGTCTAATTTTGTACAATATATGAAACAACTCTATAAAGAAACATAGCATTACATAATAGTTATATTCTAGACAAATATCTAACTTGGAAATATTAAAGTGCTCGAAAATTAAAAAATACACCTATAAGTGTAAGAAAATTGCTGACAATTTTGCAGACCTAACTATTAAACTGCCTATTGCACACAATTCAATCCAAGTATTTCACTATAACAATATGCTTGGCATATTCTCAATCTTTTAAAATACAATTTACACTAATAGAGAACATTTCAAACAAAAGAAATATTTATAACATAGCTGTTATTTGTTTTTATCTGATTCAATGATGTATATTAAAGGCTACTTTATCTAAAAATTTTAATATACATACTACTAATATGTACTGCGTAAAATAAACTTGTTGAAGATATAATTTGTACGAAGTATGGTTATGGTAAAGGTGGTAGTGTACGCATGTCGACATCTGTACTTGGAAGGGCATCTGCATTTGTTTCGGAGCGTTGCTTGATAGTGGCAAGAATTTCTTGAAGATTTGAAGGTAGCGCGATATCTGCTAAAGGGACGATTGGTGTCGGCGGAGTCGGTGGAGTCAGCGGCCGCGACGGGGAATACGCCTCGTTCTAAACAAACAGGAAAAATTAAATGTCTCATATACTTTTTATTACTTCCGCTTGAATGCTTTTCGCCTAGAAAACGGCAACTGATCTAAACCGGCAGTTGGCCGCGTGGTAGCGGGCGGAGACGCCAAAAGAACTCGATGTATTGTAACGACAAAGACAGCAAGAGATATTTGCGCTTTGAGTTTTTCACAAGACAAGTCTATCGCTTCTGCACCCGTATCAAAATCAATATACCCAATCACAATCTGTGCGTAACATTCGCAGCAGTTAAATATAATTTCTATTATTTAGAAAATTCAATAGAAATTAAGTAACAGTAAGTATATATAATATATTTCTTTCTGTATTAAGAATATCGCTCATACGAGTAGCAAGAATTCAGAACGCATCCAAGAGATATACTTCTCGACTAATCGGGTTCTCTAGCGCAGGAAAGTGCTACTGCTAAAAATACTAATTGAGCAGTTGACAGTAACCATATTCATGCCTCAGGTCCGCCACGTAAGCTCGTCTGTCCTCAGCTAAGCCTTTCAACAGAATGTTGGAATTACTTCGACCCTACATTTTAGAGAGGAGATATTTTTCCTCGTGATGGCGTTCCTGTTTGTTCTGTTTTGCAAACGTAGCAACGCACTGTCTAGAGCAATTATCATGAAAATGTTATTAAATTGGACCCGAGGAGCGTTGTATGCGCTTTGTAATGGTTGGTTACCTCTCCGCCGCCGGAGGAGTCCGCCTGCGCCATCTTCAGTATCTGCTGCTTCTGCTCCTCTATCTGTCTGTTCAGTTCCTCCATCTTGGTGCGCAGCGTGTCAGCGGGCGGCGCGCTACTGCTGCACGACGACGAGCCGGGGCTGTACGCCTCCTCGACATCCGCCGCGGCTGCAGCAAACGTGCCGTTACGTAATTTGGCTAAATAATCAGTAAAGGCTAGTTTGGCAAACAACTGCTCCAAGCAGCGTTATTACATAATGACAACGACCACCCTGACAAGTCTGTTACAACGAAAATGCAGGTATCCTGCACAATCCTGCACATCCTGACAATGAACCTGCATAATCTACACTATGAGTGAGTAAGGTACCTACATAATACGCAAATCCTTTGAGGGTAAATATTGTAAGTATTTGAAGAGACTACAACGAACAAACAACCAAAAATATGGCAACTTCAGAGAGAATTAAATTATTTATGTAATAGGAATGTTTTACATACCTAAATAACAAATATATTAAGCCAAGGCAGAGTAATAAAATATGTCCAAACCAACGAATTGATAGCTAAACTGTCGCTCAAATTGCCTATTTTAATCTATAGTGGAATAGTGTCAGAAAATCTGCGCCCAGTTTAAACTCTATGATAATATCATAATCTTACTTACCTAATGAGGCAGCAATTTTATCCATAACGGAGTTGGAGAGTGCCGGCGTGGTGTAGGTCGGCAGTGGTAAGGGGCGTCGACGCGGGGACAAGGGGGGCGTGTATGACTTCTTACGGGACTCGCGCGCCACCTAGCGTGCAAACAACAGTACTTAACTTATTTTCTTATTCCGACCTTTTGCTTTTTCATGAACGCAAGCAAAAGGTCGGAATTAAGAAGATTTTATCACTATACTGTTACATTATCTGATTGTGTAAACTAACCATTTTAAAATTATATTGGTATGGTGGTGTAAGAATTGAACAGTAAACAACTTTTACTATTTTGAGCATAGCATGCGAATGAGTGCGGTTGTGTTAGTGAATGAAGAAAACATGGATTTTTAAACGAAATCATACACTTTAGGAAATTCTTTTCCAAACAAAAATGACTTTTCTTACTTAGTAGTATCCTTTTCCAAGGATAGAGTGAAAAATAGCACTATTGTAGCTGTCAATTGTATTCAGTTTAGAGATGTTTAAAACAGAATCGGTACTGCTGTCATTCTTAAGTAATTTACTTAAAGTTATTTATCTAGGTTCTGCACAGTGAGACCGGCAAGACTACTAGAAAGGTATGTACAGTGAGGAGCCTGACGGAAGTCACGCATATAGTTTAGGAAGTTCAATGGTGAATTACGGGAAACATGCATCTGTGGGCCTTGTAAGATCGTGCAATATGTAGCCATTCGTCCAGGAACATCTCCGTTACCGATCAAAATAAATAAATTTTGTTGTTGCGAAAAATTGTGTTAATTTCAATATTTTGAAGTAATTACTCGTACCCAGCAAGTTTGATAATAAGAAATTAATTGTGACTTTATATTTTAGAATGTGACTTTGTAATGTTATAGACCTAAAAAAAATATGTTCCACAGAACAAATAAAAAAAAAAGAATTTACCCTCCTGTATTACAGCGAAAAATGTTTCTCCGATGACGTTGTTATAACAGTGTAGGGGTACGGAGAGGAAAAAGGAAAGGTGATCGCATTGACATTCATGATCTCACTGTGAATACTACTATGAACAATAGAATAATAGAACATATCCTAGGAATGACACCATAGCAAGATAAAATTGTAGTAGTTTTTTTTCTCTCTATGCCATGATCAAGGAATCCAGCAATTTATTACCAAAAGCAGGAGCGAGAAGAAATATGAGCAATACGAAGATTAGGCATATTGTAATGTTGCACTCGAAAATTAAGACAATCTAGTAAGGTAGATTCAATTTGGGGAAAGAAGAATTAAGCTTGGATAGTTGTCTATACAAGCTAGCCAGGCTAGCGTTAGGGAAGTTCCTTAGCATATTTTTTATCCAATTCCCTAGTGCCTTAGGACCAGTTTTTGCACAGTGAGTTTGTTTTGGATCCCGCTGCATAGTTTTGAAATGTTATCATGTGATCAAACTATGGCAACACTCATTGTTCCTCCGAGTTTATTGATGTAGAACTTAAACGGGTTATAAATATGAAAAAAAAAGTCCGTTTCTCCCTTAAACTAACTAACTGAACATGAAATAATCTAAAAAATATTGCTAGTACCATCTGTTTTACGAATATTGTTTATTTTTCAATCGAGTTAACACTATTCAAGGCTTTATTCAATAAAGGCGTTGTGGCTTAAAAGCACGAGAAGGTATAAAAATCGATATTTTATAAGTGTTACACTAATTTATTGTTAATAACTTCTATGAAAAGATTCCCGTTTCGTGTCCTAAGAAGAAATGAAGAAAATTAATGCTCATGAGAAAAAAGCGAAATACCAAATCAAAAATTCAATTAAGTAAGGAAATGAGGTATTAGGAAAGGACTAGGACGGATTTATTTTTATTTTATAAAGCAAACATAACAAATTAAAATTAAACACACCCTATTTTTATTGACATAATTATAAAATAGTCAATAACCTCCATACAGTAGTTACTTATTATAAGAAAACTCATAACGCACTTAGACATTACAAACTTCAGTTTTACTGTAGTTTCTATGTAATTTATATTTCATTCTTATAGAACAAAAAGTTGTGAGATCATTCTTAGAAAATATACTTAATAGGTTAACTGTTTTACAATGTACCAGACTTATATTATTATATAAATAATAGAATACTTATTATTATAATTTCAAGGAAAAGTCACAGCTGGTGGAAGGTCCAATTTTTTTTTTGTATTTTTTAAATAAAAGTATATTTTTTGTTGTGAACGGGTATTTTACAGGTTTCTCTTTACTAAAAATTATAATTGCTACAGGCGTAGAGCATTGGTTTACTTTGAAGCTTTCTTCATATTTTCAATATGATTACTAAAACAAGTTGTGAAATCTAAACATTGAATACCAAGGAGTATGGCTAGTCTAAAGATAGTCTACAAAAACTTTTTACGTGCGCAAAGAGTTATTCCAATTTAAGATTAATTATTTTGCTTGCACTCGAATGATTGTGGTCTGACCACTAAACTGACTGAGTATATAGTCTATTTGAGTGTTCAAGAGTGTAACCCTTTTGTGCATTCCCATGCATAATACCACGATGAGTCCACGGCATTAACTGACCTTGGCCGGTACGGTATCTTTGGGTATTGGGGGTGCGTTCCGCTTCTTCCTCTGTCGTATGATGATGGCGATGAGCAGGTGAGTCTTGAGCTCGCCGATGCCGGGTCCGTCTAGCGGCAATAGGACGGGAGGCAGTGCGGTATTAGCCGGTGCCGGGACTATGTACAAGTCTTTGACAGTCGCCGTATTTGACACTTTCACTACGCCCAACCTGGAAGATCCATTTCACTACATAACATAATTTGGATCACAAAAGACAAATGCGTGTTTCTTTTTTGCTTGTTTTATTTTATGTTCGCCTCAGCTACTGGTACCGATCATGATCAAATTTAGCTCCAACTAGGTACGTGGTTCATGTGAAAGTGATAATTAAAAGAATATTGGCTTCTAAGGCAATAAAAAACTTGTACGGTACAGTAAGAAAATCTCCTGCAAGAAAAAGTTTCTCTTATACCTTTTCTTCAACTTCGATTGTAATTTGATATAGACAATTTACAGTTCATTTTTTTATAACTATTTTTAGAAAAATAAAAAAATATTTATAAGTACTACATACATAAGTAAGAACATTTCGAAAAATACGACTATACGAAAATAAATGGGTGGAAATTATTACTTTCGTAAAGTGAATAAAAAATATACCCTAAAATTTTGGGCATAACAGCCACTATAGTGAAAAGCAAGATTCTAGCGTATTTGTTATCTTGTATACTACTTCCGAAGATAGTGATAGCCTAGGTTAGAACGTCGGCCTCCAAATCAGAGGTCGGTGGTTAGATCCCGGGAACGCATCTCTAACTTTTCGAATATTGCCACTTAAATTTTAAGTTTTGTTTATTCAAAAAGAAGATACCTGTAATGCATAAAGAGGCCGAAACCTATTCAGGTAAATAAATAGGTCCGTCTTACCTGTTGCGACTACTAAGATAGCTGTACAGTGCGATGTATTGCATTTTTTCCTCATCATTTGCAGCTTGCAGCTTCAAAACGACAATGTCCTTGTTGCTGGCTCGTTTCATCTTACTGATGTAGTCCCAAACTGTGTCCGGGTTTATTCTGCCAACAATGTCCAATTCTGGTAACAGATCATCTTCTAGATCTAAGGCATTACCTGATACCTAAAAAAAACAAGAATTTTAGTGCCTTATTCAATTAACACTACATTAGACTATATTAGTGACTACTATTAGCTTATGCGGCGTATTGAAGCGGTGATAGCCTAGTGGTTATAGCGTCAGCCTCCTAATCAGAGGTCGGCGGTTCGAATCCGGGCACGCACCTCTAACTTTTCGGAGTTATGTGCGTTTTTAAATAATTAAAATATCACTTGCTTCAACGGTGAAGGAAAACATCGTGAGGAAACCTGCACGCCTAGAGTTCTCCATAATGTTCTCAAAGGCGTGTGAAGTCTGCCAATCCGCACATGGCCAGCGTGGTGGACTATGGCCAAACCCTTCTCATATTGAGAGGAGACCCGTGCTCTGTAGTGAGCCGGTAATGGGTTGATGATGATTAGCTTATGGCCTCCTTTCGATAGCACGTTACTTCGAGACCGGTTGGCGGGATTACATAAACATAAACTGATTATTAGTGGAAATGATCAAAACTGACGCGTTTCCTCTCTCTGACATTTAGGAAATATTAAGTGCAAATACATACAGCCTCTTTCCCCAATAACTTACCTCATGGGCCGCTACATAGAATCTGGCCACGTCAACCATGTTAATGCAGCCGTTCCATACAGTTGCTGCTGAATGTTCCACAGTACTGGTTGGCTCTTGGTCACTCTCTGCTTCTGATATCGGAGAATAATATTATATTTTTTTAAGATATTGGAAAACTTGACCGTAATTTTTTTTTATCCACTACAAGTTAGCCCTTGACGGCAATCTCACCTAATGGTAAGTGATGATGCAGTCTAATATGGTAGCGGGCTAACCTGTTAGGGTTATGGAAAACCTGTACTCCTAATTGGTTTCTACACGACATCGTGCCGGAACGCTAAATCGCTTGGCGACACGTCTTTGTCGGTAGGGTGGTAACTAGCCACGGCCGCAGCCTCCCACCAGACCAGACTCGAGCCGGGAATCGAACCCAGGACCTTCAACTTTATAAAGCGACAGCACGCGTGCTGCGCCACGGAGGTCGTCAAAATTCTACTGATATACTAATACTAATGCCATAATCATCTATTAGAATCTAAGCCACATATATCTGTACAATTTCATCTAGATTGAGCCCTAGGGCTCAAAATTTCTTCTGGCAGAGCTTCTTTCCAAAGCTCGCCAAACAGCCCGGTTGCGCTGTGGGGTTTGTACAGCTAATAGACAGTCCGAAAAAAAAAAACTAGATTGGGAGCTAATAATAAATCAATAAGATATTATGAAATTGTAAAATATCTTGCATTTATACAATCACAGAAGCAAATGATTTTTATCTTGATCCCCAAACAGCTCTCTCTTATTATCTATTGGGGAGTAAATAGATAGTACAAATGTCTTGATTATGGCAATCCTCAGAAAATTTGTTTGAAATAATGCTAATTACTTTAAAATCTCCTCCAAATCTTAACTGAATCACCACTGACTGGATATTATTATGTTTGAAAAAAAAAAATGCTATTGACAACATGTATGACTTACCAGATAATTTGTCTTGTTTCTCTATATGTTTAGGTGGAGATTTAGTTTTTCCTTCATTTGTATTAATTGAGAATGATTTTGCTGGTTCATAATCAACATTACCATATTCAGATATATCATTCTTATAACTGTCCTCGTACACATCTTCGCGAGATTTCCTCAGATCCTCCTCGGAAAATGCAGATGTTATCATTGGCTCGTGAGGATCGTATTCCGGATGTGTTTCCTTCATCATGGCAGATTTTGGTCTCTCTATTGAATCCGAATCTGTGGAACTAAAACGAACCAAATGTAACACAGGAAATGTTTTTATTATTTTCTATTAAGCAAATATAGTTGAAATGTAGTTCTGGCTAACTTTTCTAACACGAATTAATTCAATTAGTTGTGGTACCTTAATATATATAATATACATACTTTTATACATATTCTTTTATATTAGGCTACTCTAGCAAATTAGTTTTTTATCCTGTTAAGCTAGAGGAGGAGCTAGTTATAGGAGGAGATAAATAAATAAATAAAATATTTTTGACTTTTAATCATTACATTGTATTAGCTTATGCTAGCGGCTTAGTACACGTTATGGCCGTTGTTTTCCAAATAAAAAAAGAATTCCATACCCTATTCTATCACTTTCATACAATACCCCATCAGAGAATAACGTATTTATTATGCACACATCCTAGTAATATCTTATTATAAATACGAAAGTTTGGATAGATGGATGTTTGTTACTCATATACATGAAAATATCTAAGTAACGCTATGCTCGTTTCTTTAATAAAAACTTACTCATTTTTGCTTTTATTATGAACAGCCTCCTGTGATCGGGATCTTTGTTTTGACTTTTCCTCGGAACTGCGTATCCGCTTGGATCGCGCCCTCTCGTCTCTCGAGACTCTCCGCTTCGCGCTGTCTCTTGACGTGGAGCGACGAGAAGACCGCCGCAACGACCGCGACCTGCCTCGGCTTCGTGAGTTAGACCTGGAATGTTCTCTAGACCGTCTTTTAGATTTAGCTCTTGATCTAGACCTGTGTCTTGACCGATCGCGGGTAACCGATTTTTCCTTTTCAGTCTTGAGTTTCTCTTTCGATTTTGATCTAGAACGGCTTTTCTTTCTCTCGGAGCGGCGAGAGGACCGGCGCTCCTTTTCTGGGACATCCGATTTTCGCCGTGATGATCGGGATTGCTTCTTTTCTAATTCTCTCTTTTCTTTCTTTCTTGAACTGCTACCGTTTTCTTGTTTATCTTTCTTCTTGCCGACGCCGTGTTTCTTGTGCCCTGTATCTTTTTTCGTCCTGTACATGATTAAAGTTATTTTTACCTTTTATCAAACAACTGTGATGTACGCATTAATGACGTTTTAAAAAGGTTACTAAAGTTGCAAACTTACGTTTCTGCTGGTTGTGCTGTACCATCAGTCGGTAAACCATCGCCGACGGCATCATTAAGTGCTGAAACCAAATCTTCGACTGGCACGTTTGGATCCAATTCGGTAGACACAGATTCTTTTGTTTCCATCACCTAGAAAATATTTAAAAATAACAAAATTAAAAAGTTAAATAAAATAAAATGAGTGTACATGATAAATATTTTCTTTTACCTCTTCTCCCTTGTGTGTTTTCAATACATATGTTTTACTTGCTGCCAAGAGATCAATTTCAGATTTCTTTATTAATTCTAATTGATGTTTTTCTTGTTGGTCTCTCCATTCCGCTAATTCTTGACTCGCTAACTCTTCAGGTGAAAGTCTAACCTGAAATTTCATTAATTATTTGTAAATGGACATCATATGTTGTCTGCATAATATTTAAGACAAAAAAAATAACAGAACATACCAATTGCTTAGGCGTTATTATGCGTTTACGAATCTTTTCCCACAAGGACAAATTTTTACGGTCCTTAATATTGAACATTAGCGATCTATATTTGGCTTTATACCTTATCCCCACATCTCGGTTAAATAGATCATGCAGTTCGAGCTCAGTTTCGTTGGCGAACTGTTGAATTTCCTCTTCAGTGAATTTCGGTCCATCGCTTTCAGCCATTCGTATTGAGATTTGTTCTTGTAAAGATTTCCTCACATTATCACGGATAGGATCCTCCGAACTCATTCTAGGCTTCTTTTCTACAAAGTCTTTTTGTTTCGAAGTGGACGGCGATACTGCCGGCGGCTGCGGTGAAACAATTATCGTGAGCGCGCCAAAATCGGCTTTAATCATAGTGTAAACATACCAAGGTTGATCGCGTAACATAAGTATCAGTTTTAATATTATTTTGTGAATTACTCCGTAAATAGATCAGCGGCCGCGTTGTGAGTAAATGACATAACTTAATATCACTACAATATTTACTCAACATAAACATTTATACATATTTACAATATAAATATTAATTTATTTTTTTACTAATCGGAACCAGATTCCAAATTGTTTTTATGCATTATAAATTCAATCATCAAATCACTAATTAATTACAGATCACTATAATATTCCACATTCAGAAACATTATTTCCATGAAAAGTCAAGTTGGCAATATTTTAAATAGTATCAGTAGCAATATGGGATAGCGGATGTTATTAAAAATAATCGTTGACTAACACTAATCCAATAAACCACTGAACTTGGGTACGAAGCCTAAATACACAGGGAAGGAAGGACACCTCCCGATTTATATTTCGTCAGCTACATTGGACAAATTCAAATTTACAACACTTATAAACAAAGTACTATGGTTCCTATTGTTAAATAATTAAAGTTTAATTTCGTAATGTTACGTTATCGAATATGACGATATTTATGAGTCAGCGCATGTTGTTGCGGAAGTTTTTCGAACCTCACAAGGATTAGGATTTACGATCCTCATTTTAATGCCATCCAATACAAATAGACGTGGGGGGGGGGGGCAGATTTTAATAGTGACGCAGTTTATACAAATTTTAACGTTAAGTATTAATATTTTAGAAAACACATCAACTAACCTTTTCTGTGAATGACTGTGATCTACTTAATGTTGACCGAACCAATTTCTTGGGTTCAGTCACAACTTTATTGGAAGACTTTGGTGTATCAAACAACTGTTGCTGCTGGAGTTTTGGTGTGACTGGCGTTCTAGGCCTCGGCGTTTTTAATTCTTCCTTCGGTGACGGAAGCATTGACTTGAGCATTTTTTCTTTTGGTTCAGGTTGGGGAGTTTTAATTTGCGGTGATAGCGGTGCCGGCTGCTCGGCCGGCTTCCTTGGAATTCTCGCAAAGTTGAGTGTAGTTTGAATTTTATTTGTCTCAAGTGAGGGTTTCTTTCGTATAACATTGGGTTTAATAGCGGTCAGCGTGCCGGGACGAACCACTTCAAATGTTGGATTTTTTTGAAGCCATAATTTAAGATTTTCAGCTGTTGGAGCATTAGGTCCTGCGAGGAGTCTTCCAGATTTTCGTTCATAGACAATTACCTAAAAAATTAACTATCAATTTTACCCCCCTTTTCACTCATTTCTTTGGTAATGAATGATGTGCCTTTGATAGAGAAATTATGAATATATATAAACCAGTGTGATTATTATTATTTATGTAGTTTTGCATAAATAGACTAATGATTCGTCAATCGAATATATTTAGACACATATTCTTGTTAGCACAATAGATTATATGTATCATATTATGTTTATTTGTATTCTATACAACATACATAGAACTGTGAACATGTAAAATCCTGGCCCAGTATTATGTATTAGTAACAAAGTAAGGTGTATTATTTTTGCTTACCCTGGATTCAGAGTTTGATTTCTCAAGTGGCTTGCCACTGGAAGTGTCAGTTTTTGAGGCAGACGGGCTGCCGAGTGAGTCTTGGGCGTGTTTGAGTATGCATGCATCGCTGCAATAAATGCTACTAGCTCGTGCGGGTTTCTTACAAACAATGCAAGTTGTTTTTGAGGTTAATTCTTTTGTGATAGCAGGTTGTGAAGTACTTACTCCAGCGTTATCCTTTGCCATTGTGGGGACCTATGATACAAAATTTTATGTTATCTCCTTCAAAAACGAAATTGAGAATAGTAATAGCAAGCAATATTGGTAAATTTTGACAGTATATATTTTTTTTACATCTCAAAATACCATAAAGCTGCCAGTTACAGTTTTTTTTTACTAAAATAATTTGTTAAGTGGCTCTTAACAAATTATTTTTGTAACATAAGTATACTTAATATGTGACAATGTTCAGGAACAAACTATTAAACGCTTTTCGTTTTTGTTACTTTGATTACTTTTTAATGGGGTTTTTGAATATTTAATTTTATATGCTGATTTAATTAATGCCCTGACAAAATCTCTTATACAGCATTATGTTTAATATTATAAATCGTTTAAGAATTATTTACTGTAGTAATATGTATACTTATTATTCATATTGCGATAAATACAATATGTAAAATGTTAAATACTTGAAATAATTTAGAAATTGTGTCTTAAATAATGTTAATTTTAATAAAGTAACATGAAGATGAATTTAGAAAACTTTTGTGATAAATTACTAATTATTAAATTAAATTTAAATATGTAGTTAATGTTAGAGCTAGAAATTTACCTTGCTTATACTCTTTGCAGAAGGGGTTTTCTTAACACAATTGGGGCACCTCCATTCAATGCCTTGCTCCTCCATCTGTTGCCCCATGGCTTTAGTGATGTTGACACATTTTCCATGGAACCAGTCCTCACAACCATCACAACATATCATAAACCTATTGTTGTGTGGCTGCTTGCATATGCACCATATCCTAGAAATATTTTATAAGGTTAATAACATTCAACATGAATTTTATAAATTACATGCCATACATTTCTATAAATATATTGGAGCCTGTTTATAATAATACAATAGAAAAAAAAAGTATATATTTGGACATGTTAAAGAAAAAAACAAAATTTCAAGACTATCATACCTATTAGGATCATCTTCTGAATTCCAGCTTTCTTGAGATTCTGCGGTATTTTTTTCAACAGGTACAGCCTGTACTACTTGTTCCTGCTTTTTATTCATCAATTTCTTATTTGTGTACTGCTTAGAAACATGCTGTATTACTGGTTCTGGAGTAACTATAATTGGCTGAGCTGGCACAGCAGCTGGAATGACTACACTCTCTTCTGAATTTGATATTTCCAACTGGTTTTTTTTCTTAGATGATCTTGTAGCAGGTGCTTCTATAGGTGGCAATGTAATGACTCTTCCATTCTTTCGTACAATTTCTATAGGATCTTTGCGGGGAACAATACTTTTGACTGTCTTCACTGGTATTGTGTAAACATTTGTAGGTGTCTGAGCTTGTTGGTAAGTTGGTTGTATGGGAGCTTTTGCCGGCGTTTCCACTTTGCCCAATACTTGTTTGTCTATCACTTCTTGCAAATTTTCAGAGCTTTCAACCAATTGGGCAACATGCAGCAATAAATCCTCAGTAAAACCATCTTCTTCAGGTTGTAAGCCAGCTAGTAAATCTAATGTTGGGGAGAGAGGACCTGCCAATCCTGGACTGTTGATAATGTTAGCAGAAGATATGCTCGGCACAACCTTCATTGGCTGTGGTGTATTGTCCTGCAATATTTGAGCTAAGCTTGCATCATCCAGTTGGGGCATTGGATCGTAACTTTTAGGTTTGTCAGCAACGTTAGGTCCAATTTTAATTTGTCTGACGTACGTTTTTGGTGGAGATTTTGTTTCGTCAGCAGCTTTTTGACTAATTGGTTTTTCTTCAATAGATTCTGGTTTAACACTATCAATTGATTTTCTAGTTGTTTGGGCAGCTTCTTTTTCTATTTTGCTTGCAGCTTTATTTTCAGTTGAAACTCTCCTAATAACATCTGGTGTTGAAAATAATGATGTCATATCAGTCAACAAGGCTGACATGTGTGCTGGTGTTTTTTTATCCTTCTTAATGACTTTCGGTGTTAGTTTTTGTGCAAGCTTGCTTGGTTCTGGAGTGGTGACTGCTGTTGCAGTTACTGTCATAGCAGGGATCACATTGTCCAAATCCACTTGCTTCTTTTCCAAAAATGGATTCTTATTTAAGAGTTTTTCTTTAAATTCTTTCCTTAGTATAGTTTTATTTACTTTTAGCTTCGGTGCTAATTTAAGATCTGTCTTAACAACTTTTGTTGCAGTTTTCAATATTCTAGGCTTTGATTTCAGCTTTCTTGGTTTAAATGCAGCTGTTTTTTCCTTTGTTTCTTTGTAATCAGAATCTGAATCTCTGTCAGCTGTACTGTCACCAGAAGAACTAATTGATGATGATTCAGTATTTTCCTCCACTGTAGGAGTTTTTTCTACTGCATTTAAAACTTTTGATTTGGTAAATACAGGTAGTGGTTTTGTCAATATATCATTACTTTTAAGAATAATAGAAGGTTCTGTTGCATTTAAGACAATCTTTTTACCTTTGGGTATTATTTTTTGTTCCAAAATGGTGATCTTTTTTGGAGTTGTAACTGGTTTTGGTGGAGGTGTATGGGTTATTTCAATAACAGGGTCGTCAAACGTGAACTGGTCACTCCTCTGCGGTAATGTTTGACTTGGTGATTTAAGAGGTGTATAGCAATGGTCATTTTGGAATCCCACTAAGCTGTTTTCTCTTGTTTCTATTCTTAATGATTGTAACATTTCTGCTCCGCTATCTGATAAAAGAAATATGTGCATATCTTAGTATTTCACTTTACTAATTACAATCAGTTCATTAATTTGGTATAAGAAACGAGTACAGATTATCAGCAATATTTTTGGATAATAATTAATTTTAAAGTATGTAAATAGGCCAGGTTATCGATGAATTTCATGGTAATGTGGACACACCATATAATAACACCAAATTATTTCCCAGTGCTATAGAAACTGCCGACAACCAAAATTCATAAATCTCATATGAGAAAATTTCAACATGATGGCAGTATCATGTAATTTTATCTCAATACACAGTTTGGTCAAGATCAATTAAACTGTTAATGTTATTTTATTAAAGCCTGCAGTTACAGCTGTTAGTTGCTTTTTTGATACAACTTTTATCCACTTGATGAATGCAAGCCATGACTGTTTCAAATTTCATTAAAAATTACATTTATGTCTAATGTTTACACCAGACATATATATTAATATTAATTTAGAAGTCAAGATGTAGCTATATATTTTATTACTATTTAAATAGGCCTCTATAGCATACAGACCAGCTGATGAAAGAACTGGTTCTTATTTAAAATTTAAAGCTAAGTATCTAACTAGTAACTGGATAAATTTGGTGTTTTTATCTGGGTTTATATGTGTTTCCACATTTTCAGACTAAGCTGTCATACTATAAAGCCTTACCATATTTAATGATGCTGTCTGGCTCATCATAATAGCTATCTACAGATAGTGTAACATGGGGAATTTTATCATCCTCATTTTCTGAATCAGTAGCATCATCTGGTCTTCCTTCATGACCCACGCGCACCACACTTATACCAGCAGCTTGAGATCCATCTGTACCTAAAATAACCACATATATAAAAAAGAGCAATCTAGATAACCAGTTGAACTTCCAATCAGCTCAAAAGAATAGTACTACTTTGTTATACTCTGTTTTCCATAGAGGATGGCACTACATTTTGACTTTTCAATTCATTTTGTATAGAGATTTGTATACAACTGTATCATTACCATTAACCATTAGAGTACCATTGATAAAAATTGTTGTTTCAGATATCAAATCATAAATCTAGGGATACTTTTTACTTAATTACAGCATTTTCCCACCACACAACACTAATGGAGGCTGGCAGGCTTAAAGAACACATGATTTATATTTAGTAAAAGTACTAGTACTAAATAAACAAACATCAAAACATCTCACCGCAGATTAATCATGTCATAAATATAGTAGTACGAAAATATGGTTTGAAATTCATTAAATTTGATTACCTGTTGGATATGGGAGCTTTTATAGCCACAAGGACTAATAGTTTGTGTTATAGTGTAAAGAAAATCATAATATTGTGTAAAAAAATTTAAAGAATTAATTGAAAATGCTTTGTTTGTTGCTGCTTATTATGATGATAAGTTGATATGTTGATGTTTCAATATTTACTAATCGTAAGCAATCTTAAAATGGATTTTGAATTATCTATTCAAAACATTAGAAAAATAAATAGTTTTAAATGTTACTATAATTTTAAGTTAAGAAAACAAAGTTATTTGTTTACTTCACAGTTTTGTTGACTTTTTAAAAGTGTATAAATACGTACATGATTCAACTTTAAATAGTGTAACAACTTAGAATCTTTAGGGGGAAAACAAATTGTATCACTTACCCATGAGTGTATCCAATAAATTTTGGTCCACTGACAAGGATCCATCCTTGTTTACAATAACAACCACTGAACTATCCGTTTTTGTTGACGGCCCATTAAGGTCTGTATAGTTTGTTATAACTGTGTTCGACATTGTTCATTACAATTTATGCAACTAGCTTTATGCAAGTCCTCTATTTTTAGCCTACTTTGAACACACATGCCATCGCGTCTATCTATAAACACACTCGGAATCCTGACGCCATTTTGAAATCAATTCATCAAGAAACGGCGCGCGTTGGTTGTGTTATTCTAATACGCAAAACATAATGGTATAACTTATTGTTAGTCTTATAAAACAATGTAAGTTTCAATATTATAACATAGACTTCATTAAAAACTGAATATTCTAGTAATCATCACGAAATAAACCAATAAATAAACGCGCACATGAAAAACCACAGAGGAATAATAATGTCCTCTGTAGTCTGTTGGAATAAAACATAAATTTACCTCAGACTATAGACTGAGTAGCTGTCGAACATAATATACCGTTATTATTTATATATTTATCTTGTTTTGCTTTGTGATTTAAAAAATACCTAGATAGATATTTTATAAGTACTGTAAATTAATATTGATCATAAGTCGAAAACATAAGGCAATGTATAGAATTAAAACCAATAAAATTCTTGGGCAACTCGACACAGTTGAGCACACCAAAAAAAGCGAAACTATGAAAGGGACAAAAGAATGGGTTTTCGTCTTTATCACTCTTCAGAACTTTCTATATACTTGGCCTGCTCTAACAAGGTATTATTATTTTGATGTCAAGTCCACCTTGATTCTTCGTCCGAGGTTCACATACAAAAATCTAAGGCTTAGACTGCGCAAAGAGCGAACCATAGAGTGAAGATAAAAAACGAGTAAGTCTGAAGTAGTTTATAAGAGCCGAAATACTTTCTTGAGCAAAGGTAGGTATTGTAAATATCTCCTCCACTCCTTATATGAACATTGCAAAGTCCTGATAGATTAATTTAGACTTGAGATTTATTCCTTCAATGGAATATGGGGACGGATGTATAATCAATCACAACAACAATAAACATTTCCAACAATTTCATTTTTTAAGGTCAATTGTCACTGACCATGACGGGCCTTAAAACCATTGCAATCTTTCTCCAAACATGGTATGTCGATGCCGTAACAAATCCATTCCATTCAGGACGTTATGGATACGGACAAAAAGTCTCAGGCAGTCTACTTACCGAGGTCTAACATGGAGCATCCACCCGCAGTAACCAGTAGCTCCTCGTACTAAGACGGAGGAATTTCTACATGAAACTTAGATCGTCGCTATGACCACACTAGATACATCACACGCTATATAAAAAGCAGTCAAATTTTAGTTAGTTTATGTTTTGACTAGATACTTGTCGATAAAGAATTGATACTTAGCTCTAGACTTTGGTGTCCAAACGTAGGAATTTATATCGGTACGCAGTGCACTTGTGCAGAAAGAAAACTGTTCTTCTGATCCTCATTTATACTGTGGGGAGCATGGGGTCTTAAACCATGTTTTTTTTATATTCCCTGTATGATTGATCTATTTTTAATAAGGAGTTTATTCATGTATGAATACAGAGAATGTATTCATATAAATAATGTCGTCCTTTTCCTTTCCGAATAATTATTTTCCTGTATCATTGTAATAAATGCTTTCCCTAACTTTAATTCTCCATTGCTGTAAGCTTCATATTGGTTTATCTGTGTAAAGCTATGAAGAGAAGAACAGCACTCTGTGGTCCTGGTTCTGTCATCGAGTCGAGTTGGACACGAGTGTATTGGTTATATTTTCTGAAAAATAAAATCTGTTATTAATTAAACATCGTAACCATGAGTTATTCAAAATTTGATCTAACGTTCAAAATAGGCCAATATTTAGATAGACATCTTGTGTTTCCATTATTAGAATTCTTAGCTGCAAAAGAGGTACATAACATATTTTAGTGTATTTGATAGTTAATCTATGAATTTAATTATTTACACTAAGTTTTCCGTTTATTCCGGATTGTACAACTATTAGGAATCGGTTTAATATGTCAATAAAATGTTTCTTTTTTCAGGAAATTTTGATTATTGATAACCTTAATTTTTCAGACTTACGACCAGTCAGAACTATTGCAAGCTAAGTTGGAAATCCTTAGTAAAACAAACATGATAGATTATGTTATTGATATAAGAAGGATGCTTTATCCAGATGAAGATACACCAGAGGTATGTCAAGAGATATAAGATAAGAGTATAGTTGGGGCCTAGTTTTGACTTGGTTCAAGTTCAGACCATTGAGGATCTCACAATCTTAAGAGAAGCGGACAATCTCATCCGGTGGTTGGTGTTTAATTGGACATCATGTTGTAGCGCTAAAACTCTTAGCAATATTACTATATCGGCAACTGACCAAGGCTGTAGCCTCCTACCAGATGAGACTCAAGCCAGAAATTGAACAGACAACCTTCAACTTTATAAAAAGAGAGGGCATGTACTAGAGGTTGTCTTATAACTTAAGTTCTTTAGTATAATAGTCATTGATTTACCATTAGCCGTACATAGAGTGCTTCATACAAAAACAAGGCGAGAATTTGTCACCAACTTATTATACATTCCTACATATTGATATATCAATGTATTACAACCCATCTAATACACTAGACATATAGCTGTTATATTATCTATAGCAGTGTGTGGTGCTTTGTAATTAATTTGGATTATATGGCTCAAATGGTATAATCGGTGACTTTCGTTTAGCCTTGTCAAACACAGGGGGAAAAGAGTGCACATGTCGCTATTTGTGCACTACTTTTCCATCCCATTTTTTGAGCGTTAATGATCAATGAACAGCTAGTGGTAAATCAATATTAATAGCTCATCTGTTATCAGAGGAGTTGTATGTTTACCAGTGTGTGTAATCATTAGGATTGTTAGGATTACTTACAATGAGAACAAATTTAGTATCTGTTCAATATAATGAACTACTAAACTAAATTGATTGTCATCTCATCTCTACATTATTGAAACTATGTTTGGGTAATTTCTGTTTTCAGGAAATCAAATCAAGGAGAGGGATAGTATTGTCACAACTTCAGGAACTCCAAGATGCTGTTGAACCAGTCTTGAAACTCATGCAGCGGGATGATGTTATGAAAACTGTAGAAACCATGAGGGACCCAAAAACTCTTATTAACTACTTAACAACCAATAAGGAGTTTGAGGTGAATATACTGATAGTGTATATAAACCCTATTACTGCACACTGCTGACCATAAATTGCCCTGTGGTATGGAACAGATTGCAAGCAAGATCAACTTACACTTTTGGTTTTCAATATTTTCTTCCAAGTTGTCTAGTTCCCCATGTTTATAAGCAATATTATTATAACATGTGTATGATTTAGAAAATTATTTCACAAGTGGAAAGCTGAATCATCAGTTAGTAATATAACCAAATTGTGTTCTGGGTGCAGCTATTGTATTGTGTACCTATATGTTGTATGAGGGTTTGATACCTTTGTAAGTAGCTCATTGGAGCAGCATTCTGGGCCTACGCTCTAAAGCCTCTTCTATGAGAGAGTAATCCTATGTTAGCAGTAGGATGTTAATATTCTAATGATGGAGTGGGAAAGTGACCATCAGCCATCTGCAGGGCAGAACCAGAGTTCAGCTAGTAGCCGTTAATGAAGACAATTTAAATAATACAAATTATTAATTATTTTTCAGTTCAAAATTGAGATGATTGACAGTATGTATCAATTAGCCAAATATCGCTATGAATGTGGTAATTATGTTGAGTCTTCATCATACCTTTACTTCTGCCAGCTAGTAATGTCTCCCACAGATAAGGTAAGTGAATTTTGCACATCTTTATAACATAAAAGCATATAATCCAGAAATGATTAATGTATTAAATAAACAAATAAATTTATGAGTTTTGGAATCACTTTTTGACTTCACCTTTACTTAAATACATTAGAAAATTTGGAACATTTTAATTTATAATAAGCCATACATCTAAAAGTATAAAATTAGAAAGGTTTTATGAGGGAAAAAGAGTTCAATCAAAGCATTGATTCTTAGGAATTTTTATTCATAAACTGCAATTGAATATTTATTATTAATCTAATAGTAAAAATAGAAAATAAATTTTAACTTGAAATTTCTTATGCTGATGTAACCTGAGGAACATAATAAATACATGGTATTAAAATATGTATTATTTAACTTTCTCTTCTTAAATTTAAAACATATTCACAATACTTCATCAACTTACAATATTAACTGTTGCGGCATTATCAAATTGTGGATGGTATTGACTCCTATGAACTTGTAGTTGTGATATGTCACTAAACCACTGTCCACAGACTTCACATTGGTAGACAAGTTTTGGTGTGCATGCAGAATTAGTATCATCAGAGGTCTTCGGAATAAAGTGTCCCACTTTGTACCTTAAATGTTTATAAATATATTATAATATTTTTAAAAAGATTTGTAATGGTACGATTATATAATTAATATTTTATTTTATATGATGTTGCAAGAGTAAATCTTAGTAATGATGAGTCCATTTCTGTTATTTTTCATAAATACTAAAAACAAAATATACCACCTTATGGCTATGCAGGCGTACCTGTGATTATAAAGCTGATCATAGTTTCTAAATTTACGATCACAACCGTTGCATAGTAAAAACTTTGGCAACGAAAATTCGTAACACATTTTCAACCACAGACATGTCAGCCAATGTTGTTCTGCAGTTTTGTAACATGAAAATGCTATATTACAAGAATCGCACTTGTAATTATTTGTAACAGTGTGCATTCTAGCGTGTTTTAGCAATCTGGGAATACAGGTGAACACTTTTTCGCAAAATTCGCATTGTAACAGCGACGAGGTCTTAATTTCCTGGACAGGGTCAATGTTACTAGTGTTACAGCACAGAATCGCGTGCCTGGCGGCCAAATCCTGCCTTGGCCAGACCTGAAAACAATTGGTACAGGTCCATACTATCTGCCAACGTGGTTGTGTATCTAGATTAGCATGTCTCACAGAATAATGTCTGTGTAAGCCAGTTTTATAAACAAAACACTTTCCACATGTATTGCAGGGATATGACCGTAATGGTTTCGGATTGATTATGTCTAATATTTCTTTCTTTTTAGTGTAATTTAAAGTTCTGTTAAGCATGTGAATGTTTTCCATTATTAAAGCATTGTTCTTCTTTACTTTTTCTAGACAAAATTCAAGTGGATCTTTCTCATCACCAGTTTTTTTATCAGAATCAAACTGTTTTGTGTATAATTGCGGTATTTTATATTCTTTTTGCGTTGAGTTAAAATTTGGTTGTCTATTTAGGGCTTCATAATACTTCTCGTACATGTTAAGACTAATATTGGATTCACTTAGATTAAATTGTCTTGAGGGATATTTAATATCATCTTGTACATGATTATATTTATTAACAATGTTTTTGAGGTATCTATTAGTATAATCCACTGCCTTAAAGCAGGAATCTAAATTCAAGTAACTCAAATTATCATCAGAAACAATTTTCACCACTAGACGGGTTTTATCAGTTTCTTTCTTTTCAACTTCAGTTTTACCATCTTGCCAAACGCTAAATGTTATGTCCGATAAATCTTTGTCGTTATCACCAATAGTAATATATAATGTTTTAAAATTATCCTCTTCCTCAAACTTATGAACTATTATTTTTGCCGAAATCTTAGACATCTTGTTTTTATGTGACATTTGTCATTTGTGGAATATTTTTTCTAATACATGAGGGTTTGAAATACGGTACGGTAACGAAAATAGTATTTTCGGGTTCGTGGATGTTAAGCGAAAATAGTTTTAACTATTTTTATCTTAGGTCGGGTAAAAGTCTTTTCGCATGTATTCATGATTGGTTTAATTATAAAATTGCCGATATGTACTGATAAATAGAAATTCGTTTTTTTCTTAGGCGTTGTTGATGTCCATTTATTCAGTCAAAATCATCACCTTCTTTATTTTTACATTGTTGCCATCTAAAGGGAAGCAATCAATTTTTATTGAGTAGAAAATGGTTCAAATCACGATGAGTACAGAGTTACCATTAAGTTGTATTACGCTAACTCGATTACGCAATCGTTTAAACCAAAAACGATAATTAGCGGTCTCCTCTCCAAACGCAGCTGAGCGTTGATATTGCGAGTTCTTCTGCATTCGTTTCAGATCGCTTAACAACTATTATATATATTTTTTTAATAAAATCTCCTTGGCTGAACTACATATTGTATATGAATCATTTGGATATCATGAAAAGGTTACATAAAAAAAACTTATTCTGTTAAATGCTCAATTTCATTTATTGCTCTTTCTGTCAAAAGGAAGAACTTTGTTTTTTTTTTTTAAATTGTACCTATTACATAAAATGAATAAACGCAACGTTGACTTGTTTTTACTGACCCTGCATTCGACAAAAAATTTGCGACGTTTATGGTTCTAATGCCAAGTGCATTAGAACCATAAACTGTTAATGTTAATAAATCAAATTAGAATCGCAGTTTTCTTAATACTTTTTATTTTATATTTATAAACTTGCGCTGATTGCGGCGGTGTGAACGAGTTTGAGCTTTAGAACTCTGTCAATACGTTTCAATTTGTTTTGATATTCCAATACGACTGAAACTGAACGTACACATCTTATACCAAGTATGGGTACGAGTTTAAAACAAAACAAAACAATATTTTTTTTTTCTAGAACTATCTATCGGTTCTGTGGGGTAAACTAGCCAGTGAAATCCTGGTCCAAAATTGGGATGGCGCTCTTGACGACCTGACCAAGCTGCGCGAGTTCATCGATAACGGTGGCGGGGGCGCTACCACTAGCAACATGCACGCGCTTCAGCAGCGCACGTGGCTGGTGCACTGGTCTCTATTCGTATTCTTCAACCACGTTAAAGGCCGCGATCTTATCATCGAGATGTTCTTGTACAAACCCCTGTACGTACCGAATGTTGCAAAATATCATAGATTTAAGTAACTCCTTTAACAAGAAGTTGAAACTAAGTTTAGTCCCACTAGGTGTATCAAAATACCAACTATAAAAGAGATCCTGTAATAGACGAAGTCCGTTTACGAGTATACATCCACGGGTGGATTATCTATCTTCGGCATACTAATATCCCATTAATATAGTCCTATAAAGGCACTTTTGACGCGTCAATAATTTACATAGTAGTGATTTAATGGTGATAACTACATTCGTAAACTTAAAACTAAAGCTATGAGGGTTCCAAACGCGCCCTGGTCCAAGAAGAAGCCCACAACAAACTTAGCCAGGTAAATTTTCTTTTTGTTATCACCATCTCACATGCCACTTAAAATTATATTTCAAATCTATTGACTTTCAAATCAGCTCTAACTATACTAATATCCCATTAATATAATCACAAATATGATATCCCATTTTAAATCTATTGACTTTCAAATCGGCTTTAACAATTATGCTTCGGAAAGGTTTTGCTCCTTGACTTGTGACCATTGAGAGGAAAGATGTAATAACTGTAGGGTCCGGGGCGATCTGATCCAACTCAACTTATCCTTAGCTGAAGCGTTTTAGCGTGAAAAAATGATAATGTCTGTCTTCCAGGTATTTAAATGCTATCCAGACAATGTGCCCGCACATCCTGCGCTACTTGGCCACCGCCGTTATCATCAATCGATCGCGCAGAAACGCTCTCAAGGATCTGGTGAAAGTAATCCAGCAAGAAGCGTACACATATAGGTAAGTTAACGTCAGATTTACACATAACTTTTTATTAATTCCTTATTCGTTAACTTTAACTTTTGTCCTTGATAGCTGTGATGCCTTCTAATTAGAGGTCGGGGCACGCACCTAAAACTTTTCGGAGTTATGTGCGTTTTTAAGCAATTAAAATATCACTTGCTGTGAAGGAAAACATCGTGAGCAATCCTGCATGCCTGAGAGTTCTCCATAATGTTCTGAAAGACGTTTGAAGTATTCCAATCCGCACATGGCCAGCCTGATAAACTATGGCCAAACCCTTCTCATATTGAGAGGAGACCCGTGCTCTGTAGTGAGCCGAGAATGGTTTGATCATGATTATGATGAAATTCATGTCTAGTTTTACGTCATTTTTTTTAATTTGTATTAACATTGAATAAAAGCAAAGTTGCTTTTCGCATTTTATATTTATATTTATACATATTAGCGTAGAATCATCAGGAGATGTTGACTTTACTATGATAAAGAAGTAATAAATTGCACTGCACTTCACCTGTTTTTTTTTACTTAATTTGATGCATCCGCGATTGCAGCTTCGCGGCGATCATTTCGAAGAGTCGCGCGTTGTCGCCACACATGGCGTAACATAATCTTAAAATTTATTCTGTTTATATTACTATTTTAAGCCAATATATTGTATTAAACTTGTAGTAAAAGTTGGGCATTTATAATAGTTTTATAACCTTGAAAGGTTGTAAAGGATAGTTGTTGTAAAAATATTTAAGTTTGACAGAGTTATGGTCTAAAATCGATAAATTCTTTCAAAAATGTCTATAAGGTTACGATATAGTATTCAAATCGTTTGGTGATGGCAGGCATGATGCGCAAACTGACGGACAAAAATAAAACTACATATTTGATATTTATATCGATATTATAGCTTCTGCCATATAAAATAATAAAAATATGTCTAATCGGATACATCCGCTTACTGTTTAATTTTAAGTAGTGCGGATGTAGTATCTCCCAAAAGGTGCACTATTACTGACCATATCGCTTATGTTATTGTTAACTTTCTCAGGGACCCAATAACTGAGTTCATCGAGCATCTCTACGTAAACTTCGACTTTGAAGCCGCGCGAAGGAAGCTGAATCAGTGCCAAGCTGTCCTCTTGACAGACTTCTTCTTAATCGCCTGTTTAGAGGAGTTTGTTGAAAACGCTCGCCTCATGATATTCGAAACTTTCTGCCGCATCCATCAAGTTATCAGCATTGGGTATGAATTGAATGTTTTTTTTAGGGTTCTAGCAAAATGGTAAAAACGAAACCTTAAGGTGTCCAGTTTGTCTGTCTATCACAACTATAAATATTATCTGTAATGTTATCGAATTGATATTATGGTGTTTTTTATTAAAGAAACATTAAAAGTATGTCTCCAACTAGCACATATACATTTTTAAACTAGCAATATTTTTCTCATTAATTTTACCTATTCATTGATAACAAATTAAGGTATTCGGTTCGGTGAAATTTACAAAGTTCTCGGTGCGCGAGTTTGACCACGTTGCGTTTAATATATGAGTTTGTATTATTCTGCAGCGACCAATCAAATAGAAACTAATATTGCCTTTGTTACATATCACTATGCAGAAACTATTTCTACGAATAGAAGATCGATAAAAATCGATATATTTGTATGTATCATGTTTCTTATTAAGTAAATTATCTGAAAAATACTTAGCTATTAAATCTGCTTTAAAAATACGACTCAATCTTTAATATATAGGTACTTGAAAAGATTTTCATATACCAGCTTGCGTATACCAGACATATGCAACCATTTTTCTATTTCCAGTATGTTAGCTGAGAATTTAAATATGCAGCCAGATGAAGCGGAGTGCTGGATAGTGAATTTGATACGCAACGCTCGTTTGGACGCCAAAATCGACTCAAAGTTGGGTCACGTGGTCATGGGAGCGCAGCCACTGTCGCCATACCAACAGCTAGTGGAGAGGATCGACTCGTTGGCGGTGCGATCGGATGCTCTGACTTCATTAGTAGAAAGGAAACAAAAGGCGCGCAATCAAGATGTAAGATTTTTTACTTTTGTTTTGTAAAGTTTAATAAACCCCGTGTCATTTTTACTCTCTTTTGGTTTATGTCTATGACACTTATAAAACATACATGTTAAATGTAGAAGGTGCTACCAAGGAGCTATTTTCAAAGTTAACTAACCTAGACTATTCTCGGTTTAATAAATAATTTTAAACTGGGACTAAAATTATGGCACAATTTTAAAAATTCCAATTTATACACATAGAAATCAAAAACTTCTAAAACCAAACCAAAGGCGTCAAGGCAGAGTTACAGCCATAAAACTTCTTCACAGGCTCATCACCAATGTTTTTGAAGTCCTTTACTCTATAGCAAAGTGCGCATACTTACTGCCATTAGTTCCTTCAGTACTTATAAATCGATAAAAGAGTTGGTAGTAAGTCACTCTCAGCAAAGAGTTACGAGAAAACAGATGTGTATCAAAATAATTCCATAAGCATGTTTGTATGAACTAATAATTAAAATTATCTGTTCGTACACACACACACGTGCACATTGACACTCACACAAAAATTCAGTTTCATGTTAACATAATTTTTAAACAAATTAAAAATATTTTTTCAGATACGTTGGGGTGCACAAGAATTTTAAGTTAAGAAGTCTCTTTATAAAAGTTTTTTTTGTAAATGAAGCATTTTAATAAATACATATGAAGAAATATTGTTGTCTTATTACATATCCTAAGTAAAAGTATAACTAAAAAGAGATAGGTCAAACATTCTTCATCTGACAACGTAATATTATAGTTACTCTGTGCCTGAGGAAAAGAATCTAATCGAAGCCACAGCAAAAACAGCAGATCACCCTGGAGGTTATTCTTGACAGATCAGCAAATACTTGTACAAGCATAGATTTAATATGGTACTATATCAAATATTTAATTAATTAATTATTGGCTTGTTCTTTGACACACTGGTGGATAAATTTTCTACAAGTTGCAGTGACCATTGTGATATAACTATGGGGTTAAAGCTGATGTTTGTTTCTCCAGTTAAATATCCGCCGAACCAATAAATTAATACACTTTTATCAATAGATTTATATCATGAATATCCAGATGGTCAATCTTTGTAAAGATATCTATCCTATTGACATTTTAACTGAAGAAAATACCTTTATGCATCAGTCTTTAATCTGCCACACAGGATACGATTAAATGATAGAGGATAAGAACCACCACACTGCACTATTTTAAACCTACAATTATTATATGTTGAAAAACATACCGTACAGAATGTTTATTATATGTTAGAGACAATAATTAGTACTGATAGAGTGATCCCTTAAATAGTGGTTTATAAAACAATATGAGTATGTTATAAATATATGGTTAAATTGCCTTGCCCTCTCACCTTATTTGCAACAAGTATGTAAAAATATACAAGGCAAAGTTACTCATTTTTAAATGTGCAAAATAATAGAGCAATATCACACAACTTTTTATTTCATTTTTTGACTTCTAATTTTTTTCATCCATAGGTTTTAATGTAATAAATCTAGACAAAATAAAGGCAACCAAAATTGTACATATTACAAATATAACTGCAAAGACGTAAAATGTATCTTCTGAGAAAAGATCTGTAAATGCTGGTACTTGACTGTAAAACTCATCTACTACATATTGGTTTCCTCTGGTGGATTTCCTCATGATTATCTACTTCTTTTTTCCTTTCTTTTCTGATTTTGTTGTTATTGTAGTTGATATTTGTTCTGTAGGTGCTAATGTTGTGATATGCTTGTTCAACAATTGTAGAAGTTCTAAACAAGTTAGATTACCACTTTTCAATGTTACTTTCTTGATATTAGCTGTTTCTGGAAAGAGCAAATTAATTTATGTTCAGACGTCAGCACTATGCTGTAAAATATATACATATATATAAGTACATATTCAAAATAACTGTTTGTTGGACCTCCATGGCGTTCCAGCACAATGTCCTGTAGATACCAATTAGGAGTATGGGATTACCATACGCCTAACAGGTTGGCCCGCTACCATCTTAGACCGCATCATCGCTTACCATCAGGTGAGATGCCGTCAAGGGTTAACTCGTAACAAAAAAAACCTTATCACACTTAAAATACAAGATTCCTCTCGAAATAGAATACTACATTATAAATCACTATATTATACTATATTTTCCACACATCACTTAATTTGACTCATTTCTTTAGATTGGCTTAGATAAAAAAGATTAACTCTAAAACTAAAAAGTTTTTAGTATTTATAAAATATATTGTTATTTACTGTTACTCTACTAATAAACTATGGAAATTTTCTTTTAGAATTTAATCTTGTTACAGTAAAGTGTTGCTTACCAGCTATTGATGGCACAATGACAATGTCTACTGTTGGTTCACTGCGGTCACATACAATCTCAGTTTTAAGGACACAGTTAGGATTTGTTAAACTTATTTTTGGTGAGCTCATATAATGTAAGAAATTCCTGAAACAGTAAATTGAACTAAACACTTATTTTCACTGCGATGTATAGCACAAACAGTATGTTAGTAATAGTTACAAGATCGCTTTCTGTCGATAAGGGTTGATAAAAATAGAACAAAAATTAAGGTAGGAAAGCACGAACAAAAATTCAAGCATTTTTTACCTTGTGTGTACTACATTATCACCAAAAGGATCAAATTTAACAGTTATTCGTTTAGCAGCTTTGAGATTAACAGCTCTTAATTGTTTTCCAATTGCGGATACTACTCCACCAGACCTTCGTATAGTACCACTGTACGGGATAGACATTATTTTCTTCCTGGAAAAATCGGTGGAGGAAAATGATAATAAATTTGAACCAGAGAGTAATATATTTTTTTAATGTTGTTCAAAGAGGATACGAATAATCTTTCAGGTAAAGAGGGTAGTGTTTTTATGCACATTTAGGTTGTCTGGGGTATTTGTATACTCTTTAGATGCTTTTTATCGATGGGCCCAAAACAACTAGCCCAAAGCCGCTCAACCAACCAAAAAAAATTTGCTCCGTAAAATGTCAAAATAGCTGGCTAAACGTCAATTTGCAACCTAGTCCATAAAGTGCAGTTCAGTCACATTAATTTAATCACATTGTTACAATTTTAAACACGAGGATTTTGTACATTCTTATTTTCAAGCTTTTGTTTATTTAATCTTTTATCAAGATGTACCCCGTTGGCCAACGTAAGCATTTAGCCTTCATATCATTACAACCACGAGTTAGCAAGGCAGCATCATCCTTTGTTTGAGTGGCCTAAATAATGTCCCCACGGGCAATGTAGTGAATATTATGGACGAATTATTGCTTTTTAACTTAATGTGTTAAACAATGATGCAAAGATTAGTTTGTTGTCACAGCTCCAGCGGGGGAGACGAGTGCTGGTGCCGTGAGTGTGTCTGGAGCTGTAAGCGCAGCCGCGGGTACCACGGGGGCTGCTCCGGGCGCGCCGACCACTGCACCAGCGTCAGGTGGCTCTCCGCCCGGTGTTACGAGTGGAACTCTCGTGTCCCCCGCGGCTGCACCCCCGCCAGACTTGCCAGTGCTCACATGCCCTCGCCGTCCCAACCTTGGACATGAAGGCCGACCTATCATGCTCCGTGCAAACCATTTCCAAATATCAATGCCAAGAGGATTTGTACACCATTATGATGTCAATATACAACCTGATAAGTGTCCTAGAAAGGTCAGTTCTAAATAAATCACCCTAATTGCTTACCTTTTATATATCCATTTAAGTTATTTTTATAACATAAAAAGTACATTAAAATGCTTATGGAATGACAGATAATACAGAAAATCCTCTAATACATATATCATTCTCAAATCCATTATATGTACAGAAAGTGTTAAATATACTAGCTGAAAATGCTGATTTGCATATTGTCAATTATTTAAATCTGCAAATATGCATTTTCCAACACAACAACCACATCTATTTTGTACATTAATGAATAACTAGGCTGCTGAAATAATAAATGATCACAAAATAAAAAAACTTCACTATCAAATAGTCTAAACTAAAAAATAAACACAATTATTAAGATTTGTAGAATATACAACAAAGTATTACAGATTTTGAATTGTTTGCATATTTTACTCTATGAATTAATCATTTTTTATTTTATTTTAGGTTAATAGAGAAATTGTGGAAACCATGGTACACTGCTACAATAAAATATTTGGTGCTCTAAAACCTGTGTTTGATGGTAGAAACAATTTATATACAAGAGACCCCCTGCCTATTGGCAATGACAGAGTTGAGCTTGAAGTTATTTTGCCTGGTGAAGGAAAGGATAGAGTGTTTCGCGTTACTATTAAATGGGTGGCTCAGGTGAGGACTCAAAACATTTTTTTTTCCAGCTAGATAAGTGGTAAACTCTAATTTGCTAAGTAACTTGTGGACTTAATGGTTAACATGTTCAACTATAATCATGCCACCCTAAGTTTGATTACCAGGTTAGGCCAAAGGTTAGGTACTGGGACTTTCTGTTCACATACATAAGATCTCATTTTTATCCAACTCGGGATTGGAGAACCAGTATTCTAACATGTGATAATAAAGCTCGCCAATCTTCAGTTGAGTAGCATGATAGGTCTTTGCTCTAAAAACCTTAAAAACTTTTAAGATAGAATAAGCTTGTGCCTAGCAGTGATCATGATTATTTGGAGGAATCAGAAAGTATACGATAAAAAGGATAGTATGTTTGTGTAAATTATTTTAAGTCATTTTAATGTATTCAGGCATACAGTAGGCATAGTAGTAGTAGTGTGATAGAATTTTAATTTGATTTACAATTGTATTCCTTTAATTTATTTTCAGTCAGTTTTGTATTTAAATCATAATTCTAGTAAGATTATATATATATTAATGATATTATGCAGAAGATGGAATGTATAGGTACTATCTAAATAATAATTAAACCAAATTTAGGGTAGTCAGTGCTTTTATGCATATAATGCCTACCATACAGTTGTTTTTTTAATTTAACATATAATAAAATTAGTTTATACATATTGTGTGTAGACATATTCTTGTATATATACACAATATTTGCTCATTTTATTTTCTCTTTATATAAAACATATACTTCATTCTAGTAATTTCCCTGTATTTACAAGGGTCATATTGTCTTGTATCTAAAAGGGTTCCTGGTATTATTTAAAAAATTCTAACTAAAATTTGTGAATGAGGAAACTTGAATATTATTCTAATAATATGCATGTTTCCTCAAAATATTTTCCTATAAAGTATGTGTGATAAACTATAAATTGTTGTATTATTTTTTTTTTATACTTCATCATTTAAGCCAGCACAATTATTATAATAGATAACAATAACATTTTACATTATTAATAAATAATAATAATGGTAACCATATAGTGCTTATAAATCATATTTTTCCTCATCAGGTATCACTTTTTGCATTAGAGGAAGCATTAGAAGGTCGCACAAGACAGATTCCGTATGATGCCATCCTGGCTCTGGACGTTGTCATGAGGCATTTACCCTCAATGATGTACACTCCAGTTGGAAGATCATTCTTTTCATCTCCCGAAGGATACTACCACCCTCTTGGTGGAGGCAGGGAAGTGTGGTTTGGATTCCACCAGTCTGTGAGGCCAAGCCAATGGAAAATGATGCTTAATATTGATGGTAGGATTTATTTTACACACACACACATTTGGTTACATACTATTAACATATGATTTCAATTCTGTCAGTATTAGCATTTCGATTTGTATTATATACCTTACTTTACATTAAATTTGACAAAAGGTATCTGTAATAATCTCGATATAAAAAACAAAATCTTTGGATGTAGGATAACCCTTTTTTTGGTATAAACTTAAGGGAGGAGGAGGGAGTCTTACATGATAGGCTTAGGCTTTATCCAGATTTGTTTCATTTGCTTCAAGGTACCAGCAGATTAGAATCACTACTTTATATGAAAACTATTTATCTTTCATTATTACTCAGCCATACCAAGAAGTTACACTAAAAAAGAATAAAATATTATTTATTTTAATGATATATTAGAAAATTGTCTATATTAATATTGGTAACGATAGTATAATTGCCAAATACTTTTACAGTGTCTGCAACTGCATTTTACAAAGCACAACCTGTTATAGAATTTATGTGTGAAGTGTTAGATATAAGGGACATTAATGAACAAAGAAAACCACTGACAGACTCACAAAGAGTGAAGTTTACCAAAGAAATCAAAGGACTCAAGATTGAAATAACACATTGTGGTACGATGAAACGAAAGTACAGGGTGTGTAATGTCACTCGCCGACCCGCACAGATGCAATCGTGAGTATAAACATAAATAAATTACTCATATAATAAGTGTTTCACATCATAAATAAATAATCTTAATCTTTTATTAAAGAAGTAGCCTAGGGAAGCGGTAATAGCCTAGTGGTGAGGGCGCCAGCCTCCTAATCAGAGGTCGGCGGTTCCAATCCGGGCACCTCTAACTTTTCGGAGTTATGTGCGTTTTTAAAAATTAGAATATCACTTGCTTCAATGGTGAAGGAAAACATCGTGAGGAAACTTGCACGCCTGAGAGTTCTCCATAATGTTCTCAAAGGCGTGTGAAGTCTGCCAATCCGCACATGGCCAGCATGGTGGACTATGGCCAAACCCTTCTCATATTGAGAGGAGACCCGTGCTCTGTAGTGAGCCGGCAATGGGTTGATCATGATTAATCTTTAAATTTAATTTATCTACAGGTATCTAACAAAAAAATAATATTTTGATTTTAGTTTTCCCCTTCAATTGGAAAATGGACAAACAGTGGAATGTACTGTAGCTAAATATTTTTTGGATAAGTATAAAATGAAACTCAGATACCCTCACCTGCCGTGCCTTCAAGTGGGGCAGGAGCACAAACACACATATCTGCCTCTAGAAGTATGTAACATTGTACCTGGACAGAGATGCATCAAGAAACTAACGGATATGCAGACATCAACTATGATCAAAGCTACTGCGAGATCAGCTCCGGACAGGTAAAAATTTTGGAAATATTTGTGAATTTAGAAATATCTAATGTGCCATCGACTTGCTAAACGCGACCAAAACCCAGGTAGTCACAATTTATCAATATTTACAATATAAGTACAGTGACGCTCCACAAAAGTTAATGAGTGAGAGCGAGACTGATTAAAAAAAAAATATCTTTTTTTAATCTGTCTCGTTTTCACTCATTAATTCTTGTGGAACGCCACTGTGCTTAATACCGTATCTTCATAATATGAAGAGACGGTATTACAGTAGTTTGTCTATCTAACTTTTGACGACCACCGCTTAGTAGCATTATAAAGTTGAAGGTCCTGGGTTCGATTCCCCGCTCGAGTTTGGTCTGGAGGAGCGATTTAGCGTTCCAGCACGATGTCGCGTCGCTGTTTATCATACCCATAACAGGTTAGCCAGCTACCATCTTAGACCATCATCACTTAACATCAGGTGGGATTGCTGTCAAGGGCTAACCTGTAGTTGATAAAAAAACTCATATGTTTCGGTCCGATGCAGAGAGCGAGAGATAAACAACTTGGTCCGCCGCGCGAACTTCAACACAGACCTGTACGTGAAGGAGTTCGGGCTAACAATCTCCAATAACATGATGGAGGTACGTGGCCGAGTGCTGCCGCCGCCCAAACTGCAGTACGGCGGTCGCGTCTCGTCACTCGGCGGACAAGTAAGTCGCTATACATACAATAACTTCTTAACACTTTCATCCGATTAGACTTTATCATGTCGGTTCACAAATGTCTCCGTTTTACTGTTCCGTTTTATCGTGTACGTTATTTTTTCATCGATAGCGTATGTAGTTGTATGAGCGACTTCACACATGGCACAGTATTCTGTATACAGTAAAAAATATCGTTCCGTAAAAAAATTACATTCTGTTTTGTCATCTAATACTGGACGACGGAACAGTAAAAATATACGGATACGTAGAATTTTAACGGATAGATAGTGTGTCCGACGATAGTTCCAATACAACACGACAGCGTCCGTCCTTGTAGAATAGCGGCGGTATACTGCAAGTTCACACATCGTTACGAACGTTATACGGTGCCTATGTGTGAACAAAGCATAAATTTATGACGTATCATACATGTGTGCACGGGCCGTAAGAAGACCACTGGAGCCACAGATCCCCCTTAAAGATGCCGCTAATTCTTTCCCGTTAATTAATGTCTTACTATAATAATATCCTATCTATAATAATCCGATAATTTAATGTCTTTACCGTTTATTAGCAAAAGTTTCATATTTATAAAGCTGATAACTCGCCAACCAGTAAACTGCATACAAATACGATAGCTACAGTAAATAGTCATCACAAATTTTGTATGGAGAATTTCACCACTATTATACGAGTCAGTAGGTAAAAGAGAAAGCACGAATTGTAGAGAAAAATTGACCTGCCAATATCATTCAGTCATTTATATGAGGGTTTTCGATTTCGAATAATATAAGGGTCATAGGCGTACCGAAGAAAGACTTCGATTTTTATGAAACATCTTGCGAGGGAAGGATCTTTTAAAAGAACAGTAAGGTATCCGTCACTTTGATCCAACTTTGAAATTGAGGCTCTACACAAAATACAAAATATTTGTCTCACATTACTTGCACATTAACAGATGCCATTGCAATGACTTCTGCATAGTAAAGCCTGCTTCTTTCCAAAACACTAGTAATGTTTAGTTGTAATATTCAACACTACACACTTTTACTGAAGCAAATGGAATCAAAAGGACTTAAAGGTCCTTTAAAGTAAAGAAAATGCATACGGATCAAAATTCACCTGTTCAATAGTTATGCGTGGATATTGATGAATGCGTATGGGATGATATTGAGGAATTCATGCGTATGGGTCGAACTGCCTTCACAAAACACTGTGAACTGTTAAAAATTGATTGACTTTTTTGTTATTTGCTTTTTATACAGCAGGCATTGCCGAATCAGGGCGTGTGGGATATGCGAGGGAAGCAGTTCTTCATGGGCGTCGAAATCAGAGTTTGGGCGATCGCGTGCTTTGCCCCTCAACGGACCGTCAGAGAGGATGCATTGAAGTAAATAATACCCCCCATTGTATTAAATAGTAATGATTTAAAGGGATAAATAAATTATCCCTTATTTATGTAACAAACTAGCATAACATGATTGCTACAGCCAAATAATAATCATGTTAATTCTGTTATACAGAGTAATCAAACCATGCCTCCTACAACAAACGACATTGGCATCGTTTGTTTTTCTGTTACACTTAAGAAAATTGGCACATATTTAATAATATGATGCTTTAATATATGTTATTTTTGATACCTATATAACTATAAATTCAACTTCAAAAATAATCTTTATTCAAATAGTCCTTAAAAAGGCACTTTTGACGCGTCAATAATTTACTTAGTAGTTATTTCATGGTGATAACTATATTCGTAAACTTAAAACTAAAGCTATGAGAGTTCCAAACGCGCCCCGGTCTAAGAAGGAGCCCACAACAAACTTAGCCGGGGACTTATATGCTACGCTTCGTATCTGTAAACAAGTTTTTTTACTTTTTAAATTGGACCATTAAGACTAAAGTAATTACTGAAGTAAGACTATTCGCCATTAAAGTTGAACCTGAATTGATTGAATGTTTGATTGGTTATATTAATTATAAAGGAATATTGGATAGAATTATAATAAAAAGGTGGTACTTTTTTGTCAGGAACTTTACACAACAGCTGCAGAAAATATCGAACGATGCGGGCATGCCGATCATAGGGCAGCCTTGCTTCTGCAAGTATGCCACAGGGCCAGATCAAGTTGAGCCGATGTTCAAATACCTGAAGTCCACATTTGTGCAGCTACAACTGGTCGTCGTGGTTCTGCCTGGCAAGACGCCTGTTTACGGTTAGCGGACTCTTCACACTTTATATTTTAGTTCAGAGAAAAAACCGAAACTAGTTTTTAAAAAATTGGATATTCTTAGAAAGGGACACGAAATAGTTGAGCAGTGTTTTGGCAGTTTTAAATTGACAATACATCTCAAATGATAGAGTGTGACAAACTAAGCAACTACTATGTGTAATACTGCTAAGTTTAGTAATATTGAAGTCAAGGTATCATCATCATGACTGTGATGTTTAGTCCCGCGGGAATACCAGGATTAGGGATTTCTTAATGAGAGACGTTGGCTTCATTGTAAAACTATATTCACCACCGAACTGACATAACATGACATTACAAAAACAAGAGATATATAAAATATATAAAACCTACATACGTCACACCCCCACACTTAATCAAAAACATAACGTCCACGTCACCCCTCCACACTTAATTAAAACATATCAAAATATATAACAAAATAAAATAACAACTTAATTACTAGTCTATATCTAAGGGAAATCTAACTACTGGTTTAACTACCCGTCCAGAGCGAGTTACGCGTAGTGGTGTTGCATTAGGTGCAGCGTCAGTTGTCGACTCGTGCTCATGCGCCCCCTCTGCGTTTGCTGTACTACATTTCTTCGGTGGGGACTGCCTTCCATCTCCTTCAGTGGATTCTTCAGGCGAACCACACCACCTTGTACCCGTTGCCCTACTTCTTAACCTCAACTGATCGATATGTTTTTTTACTAGGACACCGCTCGGTTTCGTTACCACGTAGCTCCTAGACCCTACACGTTCCTTTACCTCACCACTTTGCCATCTATCCCCACTAGTATAATCTCGCGCCCATACTGTATCTCCAGGTTCCAAGACCCTTTGCGTTCCGCCCGCGCTCTGTACCTGCCGCTGCTGTTCCCGCATAACTCTGCTTTCCACACTATTAGGAACCCGTAACAAATCAAGTCTAGAACGTAAGACGCGACGTTGTAATAATATAGCGGGTGTTTCGCCCGTTGTGCTATGTACCGAATTCCTGTATGCCATTAAATATGCTTGTAGGGCGGCATCTACGTCCATTTTCTGACGCTTAGCCTTTTTAATAGCTTTTTTGCAAAGCTTTACTGCATTTTCCGCCGCACCATTAGATGCTGGATGATAGGCTGGCGCTAATACGTGCTGAATTCCGTTATTATCTAAAAACTCTTTGAATTCGTAGCCCGTAAAGACCTTGGCGTTGTCCGATACGATAACCTTAGGTAAACCAAATCGAGCACAAGTTTCTCTAAGGACCTTAATAACTGCTGCTGCCGACATTCTGTTCATACGAAAAGCCTCAATCCATTTCGTTGAAGAATCTACCAAAATAAGGAAAACCTCTCCTTCTAAAGGACCTAAAAAGTCAATGTGAAGACGCGACCACGGCTCTGGCATGTACGGCCAAGGTTGCGGTGGCGCTCGCGAGGGTGCACTGGCCTCTGCGACACACGCTGAACAATCTCGGCTCATTCTTTCTAAATCCGTGTCTATACCAGGCCACCAGACATAACTTCTCGCTAAACTTTTCATTTTTTGGGCACTTTCAAATTTTCTATCACCTCATTTATAAGGAAATACTGTTCCAAACGTTCACTATATAAACGCCAATTACCGACAGCGGGATCAAAAGTCTCGATCCTTCCAACAGCCATTATGAATGTCAATGTTCAATATTCCAATCCACAATTTTCCTTCAGTTGTATTCGATTAACTTAACCGAATCCATGACCCCTGCACACGAGTCGTCCTCGTCGCCAATGTGATGTTTAGTCCCGCGGGAATACCAGGATTAGGGATTTCTTATTTATTCCAATAGTTGCCCTGGCGGTTAGGGCACCAAACTATTAGACGTTTCGTTTTTATATTTCTCTAAACATTCTTATACATCGTAGATTCAAAATTGAATTAGGGCGATTGTGAGGTTTTTTTGGATCTTTAATATACTTAAACAGTTCGTTATACATCATTACAGGAAAATTTGCGATTAAACTTTGCAAGGTGAAAATGGACGATAGATAGATTATAAACAAAAAAAAAATCACTTTTTTAATTTCACTTATTTATTTCACCAAAAACAAACTTCATTATTTAAAATGATACACTGATTGCATTACACAACTTTAGTTACTAAACGATCTTTTACTCATCTATTTTGATTAAATAATCGAAATCTTAATGCATGAATTCATTGATTCGAATTTTCTATATGACGAATATTTTTAAATGTATATACGATTTTATTACACAATAACAACACTGGTTTTAATCACCACTCTGGTTTTAATCACCACTCGGGTTTTAATCACAATACTGGTTTTAATCATGGCTGGTATTTCTACAGCCGAAGTGAAACGAGTGGGCGACACGGTGCTCGGAATGGCGACGCAATGCGTGCAAGCGAAAAACGTCAACAAAACATCACCGCAAACACTCAGCAACTTGTGCCTCAAAATCAATGTCAAGCTCGGAGGTATCAACTCGATTCTGGTGCCATCTTTGCGACCCAAGGTTAGTTGTTGATATATTAAAAGCTGATAGTCCAGGGTAGAAGCCTTTAAAAATAATATAAAGTGAAAAAAAATAATAGTAGGATGAAACCTTTTACAAAATCTCACCCCCATCCCCTTCCCGACCTCAGATCGCCCGTAAATTATTGTTCCTTTCATTTTTATAATATTCCCCTCATTTTCTCATGGGTTTCATCCTAATATTATTTATTTTGGTTTCAAAAATTATCGACCCTGGTCTATGAATAATTGAAGACAATGAAGTTGAATGTACTGTTGCTCGTTTTAGAGTAAATTCTGTGCAGCTGATTATTGTATAAGAAAGGTAATGCCGAGAGCGCTGGCTTTAGAAGTGTGGGCGAATTATAACTTTCCACAGTGTTGTCTTGCCAGCGACTCCCTGACTGCGACATTAGATTGATATCGTTTGTCCACCTAGAGGATGGTTTCCTAACGGCTTTCCGGAGCGGCCGCCGTGACGACCTCCGTGGCTGTCGCATTATAAAGTTGGCGTTCGATTCCCGGCTCGAGTCTGGTCTGGTGGGGGGCTTCGGCCGTGGCTAGTTACCACAATACCGACGACAAAGGCGTGTCGCCAAGGGCTTTAGCGTTCCGGCACGATGTCCGGTAGAAACCACCTATTTACACACCTCGGTAGAGTCCTCTAAGCTATGTGTCCATACAAGCTTCTTAACTTCCTAACCTATGGCAACCATTGTAAGAACGTTAATGCTTAATCAAGGATATAACGTGCAGTATATAACTATACATAGCTTTATAACACATATATATAGTGAAACTTACCAACACTGAAATTTGTGAGCACTTCAATTGTTTACTATATTTGATTCCAATGAGAAAATTATATTACCGATAATTAATTATTACTAGCTATAAAGACCAATTGGTTAAAATAATTGTCTTAGGAAAAACAATTATATTGGAATATCATTTTATAAACTTTATGAAGGTGACACAAGGTGAGGCAGACATGGTACAATAACGACAAAAATTATAACTTTCTTAATTTTACTATGTATGTGTAGTATATTCAGTGATAAATTATGCAACTATTGTACTTGATGGTGACTAACAAACATTTTATTTGCAGCACTATATATATTTTTTTTTCAGTGAAATAAGCAGCGGCTCAATCATCAAATTTCAAACGCAAAAGTTGGCATTTTGTTTCTTACCTATGTTAGGATCAATTATTGTACCGATTTTACCGGGTTTAAATTTAAAAATGTATTTGTTACGTATGTTAAATGTACTCTTAGTTCCACAATCCTCACTAATTCGTGTTTTATGAATAAAATAATATATTAAAATGTTGAGTAAAATGAAATATACTTAACAGTAAATAGTATAGAGATAGCTCGTGTCACAAAGACAGATATAGTATATATTTTTAAAAAACGCTGAACTGCTCCGTGGTATTAAAAAACCTTCTAAAACATCAAGTTGTTAATAAAATAGTTCACACGATTTCCGAACTATAATAGCCATATAACGCGTGTAAGTTATTCTACTTATTTTATATAGCCAAATAATTTTCGATTAGATACTACAAGAAAACCGAACGGTGTATTTTTTTTGCGATATCATAAAATTAAATGCAGTATATGAAATTGCCCTTTGTAATTTGCACAATATCCCACGAAAATAGTTACTGTTTGAACTTTAATACAGTTGTCATAAACCTAGCTTACGGCTAAGATATATACAGCGTATTCTTAAGAAACAATAAAGCGAGAAAAACATGTTTGGCGACCTCCGTGGCGCAGTGCGTGGCGCAGAGGTCTGGGTTTTATTCCCGGTTCGAGTCTGGTCTGGTGCTAGGCTTCGGCCGCGGCTAGTAACTACCCTACTGGCACTGACATACCGCCAAGCTATTTAGCGCTCCAGTATGATTGCGAGTAGAAACCGAATAGGTTAGAATAGGTTTCAACCGGCAACGCATCGGTGCTAGTCTGGTGCTACCGATTTACATGGGCGACGGTGATCAGGTGACTCGTCTGCTTGTTTATCCGCGAAGTAATATTAAAAAAAAAATATATGTCTCGTTCTAACATTAACTGTGACCGAGCAAAGTCAAAGTATTCTATGCAGGTTTCAAAGCACTGTTACTGATAATAAACCTCCTGTCAGGTGTTCAACGAGCCGGTGATATTCTTGGGCGTGGATGTAACGCATCCACCGGCGGGTGACAATAAGAAGCCGTCCATAGCCGCCGTGGTAGGCTCCATGGACGCGCACCCCTCACGATACGCCGCCACAGTGCGTGTACAGCAACACAGGTACCGTATATATACACGCAGACGGCGCACACGGTCTTACGTTACGACGGAACTAGAAAGCCTCGGAATTAATTAATTGGTTCGCCCAGGACTGACACCTGAAACGTGATTAAATTATTGATTAACATGACAAATCATTTAATATATTTAATTATCGTTATATTACACAGCCTTTGGTCTACAATCTAATATTGAATTAAGGACCTTTAATATTTTCGTTTGTAACTTAAAAACTCTGTTTGTGAACTTGTCATTGTTCTTATTATAGAATTTGTTTGGCTTTCACCGACGGACGTACGTCTGTGCAAGTTCGCCGTGTTAACAGGATGACGTCGCTTCGCTCGGTCAAAATAATTGAGGTGTCGGTTGTTATGATGTAGGATGAATGCGAGTGACATTGGTGGTTGCAGACAGGAGATCGTGCATGAGATGAGCAGCATGGTGCAGGAGCTGCTGATTATGTTCTACAAGAGCACGGGTGGGTTCAAGCCGCACCGCATTATCATGTACCGTGACGGTATCTCCGAGGGACAGTTCATTCATGTGCTGCAGCACGAACTGACCGCTGTGCGGGAGGCCTGCATTAAGGTAATTATATCATATATCACTCAAGTTTCCGTAATCTGTACCAACAGGGAAAAATAGAAAAATGTGCGGTACTCGTCGGACATATTTTCTGGACAGGCTTTAAGTTCTCACACAAATCAAATAAAAAATAGCTTTATTCACAAAAACCTATTACAGGCATCTATGAATCGTTCATTTAATTATTTCTATTCGTGAAGTGATGGTGATAACTACGCTCGACAACTTAAAACATCTCCATGAGCACGAATTGACGGGCAACAGTTATTCCCAAATGATGTTCAGTTCACGATGCATGTCTCCGGATTTGGGTTCGTCAATTCAAAACAGTATCCCTTACAATTTTTTATGTTACGTTACAAATTCTTTCATTTTGTTGGATGGGCGATTAATTGCTTAAACTGTGTGCAGCTGGAAGCAGAGTACAAGCCGGGCATCACGTTCATAGTCGTGCAGAAACGTCACCACACGCGGCTGTTCTGCGCAGATAAGAAAGAACAGTCCGGCAAATCTGGCAACATCCCCGCTGGCACCACTGTAGATCTCGGCATCACGCATCCCACCGAATTCGACTTCTATCTCTGCAGTCACCAGGGCATTCAGGTAAGCTTGATCATGCGTCAAGTAGACCTCAACCTGGTTTTTCTAGCCATCTCAGCGGTACCACGGGCAGCCTCAGTACATGCCTTCATATAAGCATGATCATATAAGCTCACGCCAAACTTTTGTTCGCTTTGAATAAGGTCGCAGACTTGTTAATAATGACTACGCTTTATTAAAGAGAGTGGTATGATGACAAATCATTTTTTAATCAAAATATTCTCAGCAATTCCCCCATACTTAAAAGAATATATCAGGATTAAGGCCAACGTTGTTATCACGAAATCTACTGCTACCGAAGTGTCATTTCCTAGCCATTTTCCGTAGGTTTCGTACAACTTACGTCGGCTATCTGATTAGAGCATTAAGATAAACAAATCAAGTTATATTAGTTCCCTTCAAATTCAATTTGGTTTTATTCTATTACATTCTGCATCGTGTTGCGGAAGAAGAGCATTTGTGTTTGCCCACGCTGCATTTGGGTTGCTGGTGAGATATTGACGGTTTGTTACTTTTATAAAGGGCACCTCCCGTCCGTCGCACTACCACGTGCTCTGGGACGACAACCACTTCGGTTCCGACGAGCTGCAGTGCCTCACCTACCAGCTGTGCCACACTTACGTGCGCTGCACGCGCTCCGTGTCGATCCCGGCGCCCGCGTACTACGCTCACCTGGTCGCTTTCCGCGCGCGGTACCACCTCGTCGAGAAGGAACACGACTCCGGCGAGGGCAGCCACCAGTCCGGCTGCAGCGAAGACCGCACGCCCGGCGCTATGGCCCGCGCCATCACAGTGCACGCGGTCACCAAGAAGGTTATGTACTTCGCATAAGATTGGGATAACTTCTGGCCGGTCTCGTCAGACAGTTAACGTTAGTTGTTTGTTTCAAAACAATTTTTTTATTTTTCATCGATATGCAATCGGAGCTCGATATTTATGGACGATAAATGGATTTCGGTGAAATGTTAACATGCTTTGCGCTTAAGCGTTTTGTTGTATGTGTCTTGTTCTTTTAATCTAGGGATCATAGATTTATATTATTTTTATTTATGCTTATGGGAAACCGTGAGCTAATTTTTTAAGGATTTAAAATTGAAAAGGATTTAATTCTAATTACAATATTATGTACTTTCATTTTACTTTAGTTAATAATGAATGAATTTACGTTTTTTATGAATCGTAAAATCTGTAAATAATAAAATTATATTTGACTTGACCGACCAGCCTCTGTACATGACCATTGCTGTGTATAGAGACAATTTATACATTATAATATGCAATGTAAAAGACATTACCATATGAGTCTACTAATATCGGATAATTGTATTCATTTGGATCTCATCCTTATAAGCATTGTTTGCGTAGTGTACAGTGTACCAGACCATATGAAGGTTTGTGCAAGACATTGGGTAGCTTTTCTCGAATGGTTGCTACAAACGAGAGAGCGCGGAGGTTATTTAATATCGTTTTGCTGTTAAGATATTCAGTGGCGATCTTTTGTCTCCCTAAAAACTAATATGAGTGCGGCCATAATTTTAGCCAAGTTTTTAAAGGAGACGAGAACTGTCACTGTATTCGTAAATGTCTCTTCATAAAGAGTTACATGTAAACATGACAGTCAATATTGTAAGGAATCTTTAAATACAGATTGTATTTTTAATTGTATCGTTTAGTTGAAGATTGTTAACATCAATTTTAAAGAACGCCCTTTTGTGCGCAAGGAACTAAATAGACAAATTTTAAAGTAGACCGCTTGTGATCGATCAACTTTGGTAAAGTTTTATGTCTAGAAGTGGGGCAGAACGTATCTGAAGATAGCCCAACAGCGTTGAAGTACGGTGTAGGCTGACTATGCATCGCCCGAATGTATTAAAGTAATGCCTCACCGATTGGACAGTGACTACAGATAGTCCAAGTTCATTGGAAGTCCTATGTCCCTTTTGTGGGGCAATAGGCGTGTTTACATTCTCCAATTATGCAAAAATACTGCGTCCCAAAGTGGGGCACAGGATGTCTACAAATGACTCACCTGTGCCGAAGTGCTATCTATATCCCTGTCAAGACTTAGGTAGCACGCTCAAGTACAATAGTGTACATCCCCCAACAACTCTGTCTGATTAAGATATAATTTGTTTATGGTTAGCAAAGATGACAGTGATGACCTCGAATAATCCTCAAGCTAAATGTGTAGCTATACTTTTTCGCTAGGACTGCTAAATACATAGATAATATGAGTTTACATAAACCATATTAAAGCCTTACGAATGCCTAAATACAAAAAAACGAGTATTTCCTTGTTTGGCAGTCTAAATTTTGTATGTTACTTATACAAAGTAACAAGTAGTTAAAACAAATAGTAAATATTGCTTAGTGTTTTTGGTCGTGTATACAAATAAATTATCGTATTAAATGTAGTAGTATTTACCTCGATATTTATCACATATAAGCTATATATCCACGTACAGCTACTATGGTGTTATTTATTCATGAATCATATATATTATAATACTAGCCAATTGAAAATTCTTAATAGTTATCGCCAAAAATCTTAATTCTTTGGTTCTTAATCCTTGTAAGAGGGTAATGTAATGTTTTGCGTTACGGGCTAGTCGACTCGGAGCGTAGCGAGTGTGTTGCATCTAGAATCTTAAGCGAAGGAAGGAACTCCGGACGCTTAAGACGGAGACAGCACGTCGGGGGTCGACGGACTCACCGTCCGACCCCCCCGTTATCCCAAACGTCGCCTAAGCCGAGGTTCGGCCTCAAAAGAGGCGCCCTTAGGCAGTCGTTCCCTTAGTTTCTTCGAGCCCTAGGGCTCAAAATTTCTTCTGACAGAGCTTCTTTCCAAAGCTCGCCAAACAGCCCGGTTACGCTGTGGCAACCAAGAGGGTTTGTACAGCTAATAGACAGTCCGAAAAAAAAAGCATTACCGCCGCGTTGATTACTCTCCTTTTTACACCTCGCCCCAATAAAACATTTCGGTACTGAGCATTGGAGGGGAATTATCTAAAGCTCTGGCGAGTCAAAGAGACCCATTTATTAATCGTTATGAGATATCAATATTAGAATGTGCAAAATTATTTTCTTATGCCGGGTGTACTTAATTCAAATGAAATTATAGCCCTATTAACAACCCTAATAAATTCAATGAAGTTATGTACTTTTGGATAAAAGGTCATGTAATTGCGATTTGTGTACAAATTTAAAATACGTATCTTCAATATCATTATTATGGCCGAAAACATCTTAATGCCGTAGTGAAAAGATAAACTCATGTCGTCAGAAAAGTACTATACTACCGAAATAGTTATTTTGGCGCATCATAGTTTGCCAAAATTTAACAAGAGTAAATAGAAAAGGCAACTAACTACCCATTCACTGTGAAGATAGCTATTAGCATTAATAGTTGAAGGAATTATTTGTGTGTTATTAGAAAATTGTTTCATAATATTCCAGTAATGTTTATAAATAATTAAAATAACCATAAACCCAAAAATATCTAAATGTATATGTTCTAAATTATAGCTTTAACCGTCTTAATATTGTGCAACTTATAGCGAGTTGCCGAGTTGCTATTCATGTCTCATAGAATTAAATATAGAAATCTATATCACTTGAAAATAATCCAAACTAATTATTAGCAATAAATATAGATATTGTGGTCGAATATGATTTTTATATTAACATGGATTTGTACAAGGGATTCAATTTAAGGCAATAAAAATAAGTGGCAATTTATGTTAGATAAGTATATTGAGATGGTTGAGTCAGAATGATTAGTTAGCTTTTCGTAAAATTATGACTTCAGAGCGTGCTTCAAGCACATGTTGAGTGAAAAAGTGAAAAAATCTGCTCGAATTTCTGTTGTTTTCTTCGCGATGATTTTGCAACAGAAGTAAAACAATCAGAGATATATGCTGCGACTATTCTGCAGTTAATTAAGTCTCTTTTAAATAGAATCAGTCACATATCAGGTGACGTTGATGTTTTGGTATCCTAACATTATCTAACAGATATAAAGAACTCCGTAGGATGAAAAGAGTAAGCGACAAAGCTAACAATGTTCTGAGCCAAAGCGGCAAGACATGTAGCTTAAAGTGCTGAAACACATCGTTGCTAGACTCTCACTCCTTGGACAGGTCACATAAAAAAAATTTTTGGGAGCAAGATACCAACGGCACACGCCTCTGTGGATTGCCACAAAAGCTATTGCGATTGCCACTGCGAAAAAGTTACAAAAAGTAGCGGTATCTACACGTCGTGTACCTGTGTACATACATACTATATTCAAATAGTCACAAGAACCACAAGAACTAAAAAAATAACTCATGTTAACAAATTGTTGTTACATAAATTAGCAATATATGTATGTAAGGGTGCATACCCTTATATTATGTGTTATATTGACATTCTACATATGCAGGTAGAATATAATTTAAGGTGCAAATATTTTGTAAAATGTAAAATGAATTTCCTCTTTGTAAAGAATGATTACCCAAAACAAATGGCCAAATCAGTGATATTGAGTAGGCTCAAAGCCCCTTTCTGCCCTAAACAAGAAATTGTACTTATACATTAGAATAAAAATGTAGTATAATGTATTATTTTATGCGCAGCGAAACTTGAGTTTAAGGCTGTGCGAGAGTACATTCATATTTATTACGAACATATACTGGGATATATTGCGCATATTTATCCGCATGTTCCCACAATTATTAGATATCTGCTTCATCTGCTGAACAAAGTCCTAGTCAGGCATTCGTTCTAAAAGTTACAACCAGGTGTGGAGACCCCAGCTTAAGAGGCAATGTGGAGCAGAATGTGTAGAAAAGAACTAGGGAGAATGAGTGAATACAGTTACTGGACGAGAGAGTCGAAGACAGAGAAATAGAAGCTCTAAAGGGATTGTGATTGTAGTAACCAGAGGGGTGGTCGCAGCAACATGTGATAGAGAAAGGAAAAAGTTGTATCAAAATGTTGAGAATTAAGGATCTTTATGTGGAGAACTTTATCCTAGGTGTGCTTCTAGGATCTGTTTTCTATTTAAAACATGATAATCACTTATCACCAGATAAAATTGTAGTCATGAGCTTAATTATAGAGGAACAAAAATATATTAATTCGAAGCTACGATCTTATATTGCGAACTTTTCTTTACGAAGGATAAATGTAAATTGCGATACAGAGGCTGGTAATTTTATGCCTCACAATAGCTGTAAATTTCTCACAACAATAGTTTTCCAAAAGTCTAACCGAGATAATTATTACTTAACATAATTAATAAAATATGAATATAACACCTTGACATGGTCGGATTCTATTAATCTTAGAGGAAGATTATAAACGTCGACTTCAATATTGTGTGATATTATATCCTTGCACAACCATTTTTAGTATAGAATATTATCAATAATATATTCAGACACTAAGAAAGTCACCCAAATGTTAAAATAAAGGGGTAATTTCTTGTCTTTATGTATCTAAATGTAAAACATAGTACCTTAAACGTGTGCAGTTAATAAACTTCTTAATTAAATGCCTTAGCTACATTTGTCTTGATCATATTTACCAATTTACCATGTAAGATAGTATAAATGTAACATGCAAAATAAACTTCAACAACTAAATGCCTTAGATACATCTGTCTGATCATATTTACCAAATTACCATGTAAGATAGTATAAATGTAACATGCAAAATAAACTTCAACAACTAAATGCCTTAGCTACATTTGTCTTGATCATATTTATCAATTTACCATGTAAGATAGTATAAATGTAACATGCAAAATGGGATTTGTATCTTAATACAGTGGAAACTTTTTATGTGCAATTCCATTGTAAAAATATTGTAACATAACTCTGAAACAATAAAATTATTTTATTTAGCAACATGTGTAAATAAAATAATTTACTATTTTTGCATTAATTAACAGGTTTTTGAGATATAAGTGTAGACAAAATATATTTCTATTATGTTATTCTACATAGTGTAACGGTGTAATCACCATTGATTGTAATGTGTTTAAATAAGAGGACAGGTTTTGTAATGGTATCGCCTTATTTGTTTATAGTGTGGTTGCCTGTACACTAACATCAATAATTTTCTATATTTAGCGCATAATGATTGTGTCATTGTTTTGAACTACTTATTATTAATTACTATGTGACACATTTTTTTTTGTTTTATAGCAACACTTTTAGTTAATTATAAAATAGTTGTTACACGTGATATGAGGCGAGTATTTGACTATACTTTATATTTATAACGTTCGAAATATTATTTATATATATTAAATTATTATTCCAAGTAATGTTACGTTCGTTTTAAATTTTCAATGTAACGTCAGAAAATGACAAATTTGTGTTAAACTTGTATTGTATATGGCAAAAAAGCTGTATTTTGTAAAGGATCGCTTTGAAGGAAATCATATATTATAAATGTTTACTGAGTGTAATAACATAAATTAAGATTTTTAATTCGTCTGCAGTCAGTAAAACATTTGATTATGAAGGTAATAAGTGCTAATTTTGTAAAGTTTTTCATTAAAATATCAATTTGACTAGAATAGTTAACCGTGGCTGTACGACTCGTACCGCTGCTAAAAATAAAAAAGAAAAACAAACGTATACTTATATAGTAGTAATGTATATGTACTAATATAGTAAAATTACATAACATTCATATAAGGTATAGTTGAATACCCCGATGACATGATGCCCGCCTTAATTTTTGTCGCCAGAACGAGTCCTCAAACATCTTTGAATACATGTAAGTTAGATATAGTCTATAGTCGCTTTTGATGTTCATCGTTCTTTTGTTATGTTATTTTAAGCTTATAACAAATTAATTAAATAATTTTAAAGGATAAAACGTTTGCCACACTGAGATCGCGGTAGTAGAGAGGGTAATCCTTGATTAGACTTGTAATTACTGCGGTTGAGCCCGTTGTCTTTGGTGAACGCCAAACGCTGTAACACGATTCGAAGCAATGCGAAAATATCAAATAATCCTTATATGATCTGTGGTAAAAAAAAAATCGGCGCCAATGTTTGACAGATGACGTCATCGCGGTGGGGGTTTTCTTTAAGGTCTTGGCGAGAATAAAAATGGCATTAGCGATAAATTTCAGTGAAAAAGTAATTAAAATTATGTATTTTTAAAACACAAATTCTTACTACTTTAGTTTCTAACTACAGGCGAAAGCTTACAGTACCAAGGTTCAATATGACACAATACATAGTATTGACTTGACTAAGATTGACCAAAAATACATAATTCTTGCGAGATTTTTGATTTATCAAGTTTTTAGAGTAAAGTTAGCAAAAACATTTCATTGATTCGATCGTGGCCTTTGACCTTGACCTTTTTACCGTTGCGATCGCTGCGTTTGTAACTCGCTAATGTATGACAGGTGATATGCTTTAACCGTTTAAAGCATATCACCTGTCACACATTGTCGGTTGATATAGCGTCAACAAAAATACACATTCTGTGAAAATCACAACTTACCATATCGACTCATGAAGTACAGTCCGGACGAACGACGTAGTCTAGTAAGACTCTTCAAATATTAAAAATATTTAGGTTGTTTAATTCAAATATTTAGGTTAATATATTTAGGGCCCCGGCAAATCCATATATTTTCATGTTATATGAAACGGAAGGCCTCGCCTTCTGTAACAAACGGCTGTAACGATGTGTGTGCCATTATGGTGCAGTGAAAATTACCGCCAGCCACCGCCTCAGTGTGGGAAACGCTTTTAGGAGACACTGCAATTTAGTTTTAAGTTTTGTGAACATTCGAAAAAATCACTATTGTTCATGATCACCAGGTTGCACTATACGATTGTGTTCAAATTGTGAAAGAATATGCATTTTTTTACATCGAATGTTCACCATTAAAAGCGACCATAATATAAATTATTCTTAATATAATAATAATAACTGTATGATTCTTAAAAACAAGGGACGCGAAATAGGACTCCTCATATGAATTAGGTTAAGTAAATTTTAATCTTTTTAACCAGATGATCTGCTGAAAACGATTGATCCAAATAAACTCATATGAATGTTAAAGTACCTATCTATGTTATAGTGAAATGTGCAGATTGCAATGTTGTTCTAAAAAGAAGAAAAACGATGGTTGCTCGCTTCGGCCGTTAACTACCGCGGCAATGTCACTACTAGTAGACCATACGTATCGCTAATATTTTTGTAGTACTATATTAAACTAGATTTAACATAATACATCATAAAAACGGAATATAAGTATTAGTTTGCCTTAAAATTGTAACTATTTAAAAAAAAAAAACTTTTTATCTAAAAAACTAAAAAATATATATAAATAGATCATTTTTATTGTTAAAAGTTAAATTAAAACTACAGATATAAAATAAAACCCTCGTAGAAAAGGGTTCGAAGCATAATTGTGAACTGTATAATGGTTGTCTGGTGTAAACTAAGCATTTATTTTGTTGTTATAAAATCACGATCTTATTTAGTCAAATAACTCTATTGGAAATTTTCTCTACTCATCAATAAATAATGTTTTGTAAACCTGTTTAACTCTAGTATGAAAACTCAAGGATCGTAAATTAATATAAAGGCATTCTTACGTTGACAATATAATGATAAGTAACAATCATGGATCCGTTGTACCTACGTTTAAAATTTCACTCAAATGATCATCAATGGCCAAGATTTTTTAAATGTATAGTATTTTAAAACACACGTATTTACAAACATTACTATGAAAAACAAAACACAAAGCACAGGGTTACACACAGCAATCAGATAACGCGATGCCGTGATCTTAAACAGACATGCATAGTAATTTTCGTGAATACGGATCGTATTAAATATTATTAGTATGTAAGTTAAACCGAGGATTCGTAATGTTCGATAGGTGTAAGTTATATTCGACACTTATTTATTAAGTATTATATATAAATAATTAGTAATGTAGTCCAAAAAATGCAATATTAATATATTCATGTCTACATCCTGCGATACCAAAACTTTCTGGCTTTGATTGTACCGCCTGTAGTAATAATATTATGTAATTTAATGGATTCTATAGCTTTTCTATTTTTCTGGTATGAAATATCAGTTCTAAAGGCAAAAGGTCGAAACAGATTTCTTTGTGTAATAATAATTTTTTTAGTGTAATAGTTATTTTTCACTAATAATATGTAACACGATGATTTTGTGAGATAAATGTAATTCATTATTTTATGTATGTAGCTGTAAGTGGCTGATAGTTGCATAAAATTAATTTTATTGTTTAAAGAAAACATTTTGATCTTTTGCTTGTTATGTTGTGGCACTTCATCAGTTTGTGTTTGCGTGTTTGTGATGTTCGACAAACAATAGCCATGTCTAAATTGTTTAATATATAACTTACTAAATATTTTACCTTGTTGGGATGACTCGACCTACTTTTACTAAAACTTGATCCTGATGGTCTCATAATACTTTGTACCTTGTCAAAATATATATTTTGTAGTAAGTTACATTAAAAAAAACCGCTAAAAGTGCAGTGCAAATGATCGATTGTAAATTATACCATAAGAATCAAAAAAACGTGCGTAAACTCTGAAAACACGTAAGACTTATTAGTGTATTAAGATATATAGGGGAGGCGTCGATTCCCCGCTACTGCATACCTCAGCTATTTGTCAGATTTATTTCGGTTCAAAAATTACGGATAACCGTATTGGCGTCCTCGGCTCATATTGTGCCGAATAAAGTGAATTCATACAAAACGCAAACACGAACCCAGCCAAGGCGTGTGAAATGCCACCATTAAATTTCACTATCATTGAACCATAACTGCGAGCAGCCAAAACACAGTGGAGTAGCATCTAATAGTCTTAGTAGATAGCATATAATTTTATTATTATTGTGTAGGCTCCATCAATTAAGGTTTCGATATAGATTTGTATAATAGATTCCAAATTTCTTCGTGCAGGGTATGCGGACACGTAAATATTGTAATAATTGCGCGCCATTTGCGCATTGAATATAATATTGTTGTTTATTCTTTGTAATGCATGCGACGGGGCAAGACGTGTGATTTTTTTCGCTCAACGGTCGCAAATGGTCATCCCACACGTAAAACTTATGTTCGCATGTCAACGCGACCGTGATTTGTGACGTCCACGACCTATTTGCAACTGTCACGAAAAATCGTGTGCCTTACCTCGCTGGTGTACAATTTGTTTTTGAAATGTTATCTACGGTTTGTATGCATTGTCTTAGCGCATGTTCGTTCATTTGCCTTCATTATAGAATATTGGTTGTGCAAAGGCAGCGTGTGTCAGTAACCGCAGTATGTTTTCAAGTTGAGTAACGTAACGCCGGCGTTGCGTTTGTATGTCGGAATTTGCTTATAGATGTCAAATCATGACGTGTTCGGTTCACATTTGGGCTACAGCCGATGTTATGTTTGTTTACTGGAAAAGTTCGTCTTGGGCGTTGAGACTAGCTTCCAAAGTGTAAGGCAGCGCAGACCGAGCGACAAATCAGCGAGAGCATGATCGAGCACTTTTTCTACCGGCGTTAAAAATATTCTTTTTCTGACACAAAGAAAGTTGTATAAGAAAGAGTAACAAACGCCACAAACATTTAGTTCTTACACATACTATCTCTAACACTATTTAAATTAGATAAGGAAACTACTTAATCTTTTCGCGTTTTGAATGAACACGCGAGCGGTGTTTGGCGCTCTGTCTGCGTTGGCCCTTAGTTTTCTTATTACTGCTTTCAGTTCTGTAAAGGTGATTTAAAAAAAAAACATACAAGCTGTAGTTGATATGTCTTATCGATGGTGTATTCCATTTTTGCTATTAATTATATTTTTACAATTATACGTTAGTTAGAACAATTCCCCGCGCATTAACTATAATACCATATCTAACTTATATGCTCATAAACTATTATAGTAACATTTTCATTTACACAAAAGTCGTGAGTGCGATTCAATTTATCGCTTTACACAATTCAGTCCCTTTAGGGACTAGATTGTGCGTTGGTTAGTCTCAGCAGCGACCGATTAGTGAGTAGCTCGATCAAATAATATTCAAATTAAAGTAGCCAAATTGCAGCAAGTCTTAAGAGCCAATACTAGAGCTTATTATTGTGTGTGCTCAAGTGATTGTACCAAACGCCTTTTTTTTTCAATTAACTCTACATTGTATTACTAAATATAACTACTTTAATGAATGTTAGAACTCGGGCGGACTTCTGTAAAGTAAGTTGTGGCTTTATGCTTTTGGTATGTATTTTATTATGTGATTGTTCTAAAACTTTAACAAGTAAGAATGCGCGCCCACGACATTCAATCTGCGAAAGTGTGAGGTTACTAGTGTATATGGGCCAATGTAGACCGACCGTCAAACTAAATAGAAGAGATTCTATGTTCAATATTGAAAAAATATTTATAACGGATAGTTTACTTTATTAACTTATCATTTTTATACACGTGTTATTATCAATTCATTCGTGCTCATCTGTACATTGCATATTGCTCTAAACATAAATCTTAGATCTAAACGTTGCGTTTTCATTTTGCGTACTACATACAATTTGTTTTTTTTTTAATTTAAGTTTTGGTTTGTATGTTTGACGCTCGGTTTGCGCTGACCCTGCAGACGCTCATCCGTGTTATCGGACTGAATGTATTCTATAATGAATTCAATATTTGTAAATATATATGCAACATATATATATACATATAAAGTCCTGTCAAAATACCAAATCAAGATATCCATTTAACCTAAGTCCTTCAAAATTTTGTGCCAATATTTTGACAGAACCTTATATTTTACAAAGCGATTGAATAAAATCAATGAAACGACAGTACCCTTAGCTTTATTTGTTTTTAGACTTTTTTATAGATACTAATTGTGTCAATAGTGTCTTGAAATTCAAATTTTTTGTGTATTATTAACGTCCCATATTTTGTATGTTGTAAACAAGTCCGCCTTTACTATAAATTTAGAAAGTGTACTCGTCCGTTAAAACAGTCACTAAATCACCTAACATATCTTTAATAAATCGATGTTTGACCAAACTGAATTTTGACTCAAATTTTATTATGATAAAAATAACCTTTAAAAGTTTCACGTAAGTCGCATTTCTCCTGTTGCAGGATTCAAATGGATTTTATCTATTTTCTATTTGGTGATTTTGTTACATAATAATCAAATGAAACAAACTTTAAAAACGGCATTTAATTTTACAATTAAGCAGCCTTCTAAATCTGGTTAAAGGAGTTATTGCCTTAACCCAGCTAAAATATCTGTTATTTCCTTCTTCCATGATATTTTCTGCGGGTATGAAAGTAAGATAGCGATATATAGCTCTTACAACTTAAATCTGCCTTGTTGTGCAGACACTTGATGCTGTTTTCACGAATGAGATCTTACATGAACACAATAGAAAACTTACATTTGGGCATTCTATTGGTAAATATTTCTTGGCTATGTATGTACCTCAGTAGCTATTGGTATTCTTAACTACAGTTATTACGTGAAGGGTTTGAAATAAAAATATCCATTTATGTGATATAAATTTTAGGTCAGCTTAAAACCTTTTTATTTTGATTATTAAATTGCCAAATGGAAAATAGATAATGGGTATGGTTGATCCATTAATGAATTTGTATCTGGCTTCATGGCAAAAGGGTATTTGACAATGTGGAAAATGATCTCTATTTTTTTAAATAGCTTTCAAACATGGGAAGTTACAAATATTACTGAGTTATTATTTTATACACCAATATTATTTTATTCTTTAAAAAATCTTTACCGAATATTGCAATCTTACTGCAAATATTGGTTTTAATGCAAAATGCCCTGTTAACTCTTTTATAAAAGCTTACACAAAAACTACCTCTTTCTATGTCTCTTACGTCTAATTAAATCGGAAACCATTTTTTATATACCAGTTCTTTTTATGTTATGACAGTAATAATTATACGACTGTAGTATGGAAAAATGACGTAGAATCATACTATTTAGTTTATCAAATCTAACTAATGAATCTGTTTGAACATTCTCAGGAACTATCTGTCCAAATTGACTTAATCATATATTTTTTTGTATCTTGCAAATGTATTTACGAACGTCGCATGATATTTTACGCATTATCATAATCAATAACAAAAGCAATGATCAGTAAGCAATCCGAACAGAGTATTTTGCATTCAAAATAAAGATATTTTTTTGTATTAAAATTGAGGAGCCAAAGTTACTCTATTAACAATAGGCCTATAATATACACATTTTGTAGTTTAAATTATAACATCGTCAAAATACACGAGTATTTTTATATTCAATTGGAAATCAAAAAATATTAGCAATATTAAATTTGTTATGTACTTTTTTTAATATTCGTTTATGTAGTAAGCTTATGCAAACAGTCGTAAGTAGTAATTGTGGATAAATTAAGGATTGATTGTGTTTGGGGCGATGGCAAGAATGTCTGTATGTTCGAAATACAATTTGTTCATTAAATATTGTTTCTTTTTTATTTTACCACTTTCCTAATCACGTTGAGAAATAAATTAATACATCATAATTAACAACCGATTGACGTCCACTGCTGGAGATAGGTCTTTTGTAGGGAGTTCCAATGCCCACGGTCTTGGGCCGTTTGCTTCCAGTGGCTTCCTGCGACTCGTCTGATGTCGTCTTTCCACCTTGTTGGGGGTCGAACCAACGCTACGTTTACCGGTGCGGGGTCGCCATTCCAGCACCTTGGGACCCAGACGTCCATCGGTTCTCCGAGCTATGTGCCCCGCCCATTGCCACTACATAATTTATAGTAATTTTTAATTTCATATTAAATATTATACACCTGTGTCATATGCCTACTTGTCTTATTCAGCTTTATTAGTTATAAACTTAGAACCCTTTTTTCAGTTCCCCTTATTACTATTCATCTATTCTATTGGGAAAATATCATTATATTAATAGGGATTATTACTAAAATACGAAGATTTCGTCACCCCCGGTGCGCTGTTGCATCATAAAGTTAGAGGTCCTGAGTTCATTACCATGGTGGGAGGCTTCGGCCGTGTTACCATTCTACCGACAAAGACGTGTCACCGGGCGATTTAGCGTTCCGGCACGATGTCGCGTAAAAACCATAATATGGTTTGGTAGACCCATAATCTTAACCGGTTAGTCCGCTACCATCTACCGCTGCAATATCACTTACACCTGGTGAGATTGTCAAGGGCTAACTGGTAGCGGATAAAAAAGAAAATGAATTTATTATATAATCTGTGAAATAGATATAGTGTGAAAATAAATAAGTCCCGCCAAATCGAATAAAAGCCAACAAACATTTTAGTAACATCACAGTATACCAGTAGTAACCTCTCGTACGATCAGATGCTTGCATTTTCAGTGAGCAAGAGGACTTACTGTTATTCAAAATTAGTTAAAAGTACTAGTAATTGGACATAGCTAGTTGGTCTAATTTATGCAATATCAAAACTACTTATTACAAATATTGAATTCAGGTCGCTAATACATGTACGTGATTTAAACAACACTAAGTCACATATTCATCTGAGAGGAGTCAGACATGCTGGCAGCTTCGGCCTTTATCTCTCATTCACAAGGTTGCAACATCGGATGTTTGTTCAGCTACCTAATTGGCATTCGTAACTTTACAGCTTTATTAGATAGGGGGATATTATAACAAAAAACACCACTGTAATTTTAAATACATAAATTTATTTACCATCTTCAAACATATTTAATGTAAATAATGGGATTATTTTAATTAAAGGAAAAGCTAAGCATCTTATAAAAATATCTTCTTTTGAACTGGACTCAACAAGCGTTGGAAAGTACATCGTACAAAGTCTACTAGACGTTATATAAATTTACAACTTTTTGAATTTAACAAGTATATATCTGTATAAAAGTGCTCACCGCAAAGCTACTTAGAACATAGTCTTTCCTTACCATAGTGTTCTTCACTAAAAATACGAAACTGAGCCTAGAGTTCTTTGACATTATGACGTCATATAAGTACTGTCAATTTTTTTTCACAGATTGTATTACGTTTAGAATGTTACAGGTAATTAAGGCCCAGTTGACGTATAGTGAGAAAACATACACAGAACAAACATGGAATGCTGCATGTCAAAATTATTGAAAGAACATGAATATACCTAATACAATTTTAAAGATAAACGTACAAAGCTCGCGTACATCGATATCTTATCGTACTGCTTTAAAATCACCACGCCGCATTTGTGGCGAAGCGTACCCGATAAAAGCAACTTAATGCAACTAAACCCAAATTAAATTAAATAATCTACAAATACTTCACAATTTCACTTGATCTATTGAAAAGTCGATTCAATTTTCAAAAAGACAATTTTTAATTCAAAACTTAACATAGTTTCCACTGGAGACCTAACACGTAAGTGCGTGCTAGTTTTAAATTATAATAAAACTAATCATGTTAAATTATATGATAAGGAAAATATAAGTTTTGGAATTTAGCAATGGAAATGTTTATTTCAGTTTAAATATCATGTTGTGTACCAAGACACGTGTTTTGAAATACTAGGATCAAGTTTTCTTATGTTTTTAAAATATTAGCTTTATCCTCTCTAGTACAGTAGGGCACAAAATGGGTTGCAATTATTTTCTCATTAAGTTAATTACTAGTGTACATTAACACTTTTAACTAGAGTTTAATAGCAAGTAGCTTCTTACAGTTTCAGGACAAGTAAACCGTAAAGATACCGAACATATATACTAAGATAACATAAATAAACACAACTAAATTTATGCCCAATCATACTTAAACATATTGAAATCGACGGTACATTTTTTTCGCCTGTTCTCTTTTGTCATACACAAGAAGTCCGAAAACCGAATTATTGCAAACTATTCATTAAATAACTCAGAATGTCTTTTGTAAAATAAAATAAATCGAAATACTTAACGATCAATATTTTATGATAAGATCCCTTAGCAGCTGTTTCGAAATCGGTTAAAAATAACCATAAATAATGTACTCGAGACGAAATTCAAGGTATTTGAGACACATTAAGTACTTTGAGCCTAGCACTAAGGTACAAATACACTGTATATAAGACCCTTAAACACAATAATCAATGTAATATTAGACAACTATTGTGGGGTTTATTGAGTGTTTAATAAAATGATCACAATTTCAATTTGTTTGTATAAACTAATAACTCAAACGAGATAGCTAATAAATTTGGGTTAATGAAAATTTAGCTACACGTAAGTCGTGTTACAAAATATGTATCATGGTATTTTAGAGTTGACTCCACGCGTGAGAACAATAAATTGTCATCTCCCATGGTAAATAGAATTTGTTCACCGATTGAGAAAATACTTTTACATATCTAGGGAACGAAAGTATACAAAAGTATCATAAATTCAATCCAAAATACTGCTGCAACTTTGACGATTGTTCCCCCGTCTTTAAACTGATTAATCTGATGGTAAACATGTAAATTACCACAGTTACACTACTTGGTACAAGGCGACGAAATCACAGTGCTAGACCAATGGACCAAGAGATCACTTGAAGAAAATTTTGTAACGTAATCTGTGAATATGAATAGTCTATCCAGATGCATCTAGGCTCGAAGAATAAAAATCCAGATGCATCGTTCAGATTTTGACTTTATATTAATCATTAGGAGATTTTTTTTGTTGTCGATAACAGACATATTTCTCATTGAAATTGACTATGCTAGATACAATATAGATTTTTTAGTCTCAATCAATAAATTGGATTGATACATGATTCTAAGTGGAAATACCTTGAATTATTATAAAGGCATGGGAGGGGATGTTGACCATTGTTCGCACGTATGGAGAGCGGCGTGGTGCGGTGAGGGCGGTGTGGAGTGGACGAGGGTTCGGTGACCTCACTAAGGCAGCGGCTTGTTCTCTGGGATGGTAGGCGAGGTGGCGCCACTGGCGGAGCGGCTGGCATCGCGGAGCGCCTCGTCGAAGCTCTGCGTCGAATTGGATCTCGAGGCCACTTTACCCTGAAACGTGTTATTACGATTGTACATTACTAACTAGAGCAAGCCAGGTAGAGAACTTTTTGTTACGATTAATATTCCGTCCGTAGTAGAGCTGTTAATAAAATTAGATCGTGATCAACTTAATGGAGTGCATTCTACCTGACTCGGCCTTTTCGAAACCGTTAGCAATCACTCGCACTATTTAACTTTTAGGTGTCATTATTAATCCCAGGCGAATCTTTGGTAAATGCAGAGTCCAAGGAGAAATAGCTAACAAAAAACTTGGAATTCTCAATAAGGTCAAAGTAAAAGACACCGCCTAGGAAAATATGAACTATCTTATATACAAATTAAAATACATAGCTATCCATATCATATAGTATATATCATAGATTTGGGTACCTAGGTAACTGGATCCACAAGGTAGGACCTTATAGATAAAGATTCCGTTTAGGACTATCACAGAGGTAGAGAGTATTTGAGGAGTGTTCCAAGGTACCTGCCTTGGAACACCCTTTTGAACTTTCTCGGTGCAACCAATGTGCATTATGTTCCATCAATAGAATTGGAACACAGGCATAATACCTGTAATTACTAGAGGGATTCGGACTGGGTTAACATCGCAAACTTCGGTTCTAATTAAAAAACTGACAATGGCTGAAAGTTATAAAAGTTATATCAGATTTTATATCGTTAATTGATAATAATAATTATTATATTTCATATGAATGATATTTCATAACAAAATTTAGTAAACGTTCACGTAATTGGGCACAGTATCCAATTAATATAAAAACTAATAACTCAGGTATTACGTGCTTTTTACCATTATTACATTAAAAATGTCTCATTACTTTAATCTATAGTCCTAGGCGACCCGTGCGAATTCTTGGGTCAGCTGAGTTTAATTTAGTAATGAAAACAATAATATTGATAAAATGTTAAGGTGATTTTTTTGACCGTGAAATCAAAACTTAAAAATAACGTCCCTACATTACGTACGACACAATAAACGTTGCATAGAAGGCGAATAGTTACAAACCGTTTTCTCTCATTCTGTCTTCGATAATTTAACAATTGACAGAATAAGACGGAACATTGCATAACTTGACAATCGCTACACAAGGTTTAACCGTCCGACCCCCCCGTTATCCCAAACGTCGCCTAAGCCGAGGTTCGGCCTCAAAGGAGGCGCCCTTAAGCAGTCGTTCCCTTACTTTCTTCGAGCCCTAGGGCTCAAAATTTCTTCTGGCAGAGCTTCTTTCCAAAGCTCGCCAAACAGCCCGGTTACGCTGTGGCAACCAATAGGGTTTGTACAGCTAATATTGTATAAAAAAAAAAAGAAACAAGGTTTATTCAATAAGGTAGTAATAGTCTTTGATAAAAATGTCTGCGTCAGACATAACATATAGACGATTTCAGTTTTGACCACACATTTGAGTATAGAACGATATGGAACTAAAAATTATGGTATTGTATTTCACTAAGCTTTGTAACAATTTTATTACCAAAGCTGTATCTTATATAAGTGTTGCGGAGTAATTTGGTGTTTTGTTGCACGCGCAACGAATGTGCTTTGTAACACTCCGCGGAGATTGTCCGAACTGTTATGTAATAAATTCGCGAAATCACGAGCGTGCGAAATCTTCAATTATAATATTAGTGGCACTATTTCACTCCTGGCATGATTTTTTTGAGTATTTTATTTTATTTACCAGTTTTACTAGTGATTTTTACATTTACTTACACTATAGTTACATGTATATTATTATTATTTTGTACGACATAATGCCGGAACGCTAAATTGCCACGTCCTTGTCAGTAGGATGGTAACTAGCCACGGCCGATGCCTCTCACCAGATCAGACACGAGCCGGGAATCGAACCCAGGACTTCCCACTACAAAATGCGACAGCACACGCGCTGGGCCACGGAGGTCTTATGGTATAGAATCAAAGCGGTTACCTCCAAAAAAAGTGATAATAAAACCGTTTACTTTATAAGAGTGGTCAGAAAAAAATAAGACTGAAATGTTACCTTAACGTTTTCGTAAGCGGTGCCGACGCGCTCCTCTATTGAGCGGAACGACTCCGAGTTGCGCATCTGGCCCAACTTGCTGGAAACGCCGGCGGTGAAGCCGCCCAGGATCGACGTTGTCTTCTCGGCAGTCGATTTTATCACAGATTCCGTTTTTTGGTACCTGTTTAACAACAAACACACTGGGGTTTAGATATCTACAAGCTACAATACATTTCAGTTTCAGGTACATTGGTGATGCTGTGGAAAGTGGAATGCCTGTACGAAAAAAAAAAATATATATACACTACAAGTTAACACTTTACTGCAATCTCACCAGATGGTAAGTGATGGTGCAGTCTAACATGGTAGCGGGCTAACCTGTTAGGGGTGTGGTAAACCCATACTCCAAATTTGTTCTCTGCGACATCGTTTCGGAACGCTAAATCGCTTGGACACGTCTTTGTTGGTAGGGTAGCCTATCTAGACTTACATAGCCAAGGCTGAAGGCTCCCCCACCAGATCGGACTCGAGCCGGATATCGAACCCAGGCCCGCAAACTTTAAAACACGACTGCGCGCGCGTTGTTCTACGGAGGTCACAGCCCGATTTCGCTGTCGCAACCAATAGGGTTAGTACAGCTAATAGTCAGTCCGAAAAAAAAATCTACGGAGGTCGTCAAAATATCACGGAACCGCACAATTTTTCTTTATGCTATTCCAGATTTACTTCGTTTGCACGGCTCCTCGGGTCATAACGTGAAGTTAAACCTCTCAAGAATTTTATTTCCAATCGAAAATCATTTTTCAGCTCCAAATGTTAGTACCCAAGATTAGCATGTTCACAGCAAATAAAAAAAGTCTCTTCAGTTCGCTTAAGAGTTTAGTTTTCCACATTACTGGAGATGTTTCTTAGAATACAAAAGTAAATGTAAAATGTAATGTGTGTTAGTGTGGGCAAAACTGAGCGTAGCGAAAAGTAAAAGAAATTAATTGATATGCGACTTTACAAAGTTTTACATTAGTTCTATTTTGGTTTGACGTTATATTGTTTTGATACTAGATACAGATCCCTCGGTTGTGAGCACGCGAATCTTACAGTATAAGTTGATAAAAAAAACGCTCGAAACAAGTTTTTTTTTTATTTGAGATTCAACCACTACTACTCTCTGATGATGTCTTATAAAGTAATAACCTTATAACCTGCCTTCGTTCCTGCCCTTCACCTGCGTTGGATTAAAACTATAACTCACAGCCAGCCTAAATTCTTCCCCAATGTAAACTGATTTTTGAAATTAATTATGCAAAATAGTAAGCAATATTAGTATGGATATAATATTATTTTGAAGGACGTACAGGTAATTTAAAAACGAGTAAAAAGTACGTCAGTAAAGACGAGATAACTCATACCAACATTGAAAATTCATTTCATGTTTGATATTGAGAAATAATATTTTAATTATTTATTATTTTATTCAATGATAAATAACAAAATAGAATTTTAAAAAAAATAGATAGCTCTAAAAAGATTGAGATATCGATTGATTCTATTAATTTTATGTGTCGGAGAAAACAGGATCAACCATTAAAAAAGATGGTCCTTAAGATATTTTTTCTTTCCTGGTATTGGTTTAAAAGAGTGATCTTTTAATATATGCGAAATTAATAAAAAACAACCTGGAAAATAAAAATGCTCTTAAAGGTTAAAATATCGATTGATTCTATTTATTTTATGTCTCGGAGAATAGAGGATCAATCATTAAAAAAGATGGTCATTAAGTTATATTCTATAATTATTAAGATATATATAATCTATAATTATTATATAATTAAGATTTTTTGTGCTGTTATTGCTTTTAAAAAATTATCTTTTGCATACATGCCAAATTAAATAACAACGCCGTATTAGTCACAATCAAACTATCGAATTATCACAACACACGATAAAGTCAGCTTCACAAAATTGACTCATCCACTCCAAATCAATGAACGCATGACACAAATTGTTATCAAACGAATGCGATGGAAGAGCGTTACAAATTTTTGTACCGTATCGCTTCTAGGTAAACTCTCTCCTTATGTTATACTGACGTACTTAAAAACGAAGTTGCCTCCTAACCGCCGTTTACTCGGCTACAAACTCGACTTTTTATAATGTGTAAGGTAATAAGTTCTACAAGAATTAAATAATATTAAACCATAATAAATTTGGATACCGGAAAAAGTCCCCGTTTCTGGTCCTGGAATGGTCCCTGCCCACGCGAAGTCGTGGGCGTGTGGATAAATATAGTGCAAGATTGTGTGCAACTAGGTACTTACATAACTGGTGGCGGAACATAAATTATTTATGTTCGATAGCTATCGAGCACGCGTTGTATTGCATCTATTATATTTTTATGAGCAGTGTTAGCAGAGGTATGTAGTCAACTCATTAAAAGATAGACACATCCTTTTTTTATGTGGAACGTTTAGCATTTTTTATACCGCCAACAAAAAAGGAGAAGCTTCCTATCGCGTATTTAATTTTCTGCTATTCTAACCATACTCAACTCGTATCTCGTACGAAATCTGATCTAAATGCGATAAGATCCAATCGTTTCTGTCGTCACTCAGCATAGTGGTCTTCTGTAGTAATTCCAACGCTTCTGTCCAGCGGCTCCATGCGTCGGCTCACTTGATGCCGTTTGTGCACCTAGTTAGTGGTCTACTCACATACACAGCACCTCTAACTTTTAAGAGTTATGTGCGTTTTTAAGCAATTAAAATATCACTTGCTTCAACGGCGAAGGAAACATCGGCGTTTTTTGGGTACATAGAACATATTATTGAGAAATACAGTTCAGAGCTTTATACTAATCTACGGCAATACAGTGTTAGTGGTGTTATATACAATATGAACCAAAAATGTTTAAACCTTAACAGTACTTACATAGGTGATTCAGTCACAGCTTGTGTAAGCGCAGCCACACGAGTTTCTATCGTTTGATAACTGTTATGTAACAAATCAAAAATCAAAAGAAAGAAACTATTAGACTGAGGCTACATTATGCCACGATTTGCGACGCGTCATGCATAAGTGATATCCATACATACACTTACAGATAACTTAAATTTAATACTGCCCGTGTCTTTTCATCATGATCAACCCATTACCGGCTCATTACAGAGCACGGGTCTCCTCTCAATATGAGAAGGGTTTGGCCATAGTCCACCACGCTGGCCATGTGCGGATTGGCAGACTTCACACGCCTTTGAGAACATTATGGAGAACTCTCAGACGTGCAGGTTTCCTCGCGATGTTTTCCTTCACCGTTGAAGCAAGTGATATTTTAATTTTTTTTAAATGCACATAACTCTGAAAAGTTAGAGGTGCGTGCCCGGATTCGAACCGCCGACCTCTGATTAGGAGGCTGACGCACTAACCACTAGGCTATCACCGCTTCAACATATTGTTTTTTCATAATTCTGCCTAATGAGCGCGGTGAGCAGCATTCAACATGACTACCCTCATTTTTCAGGACTAGATCTATCAACCGCGTATAATCAGTTCGCCCATAATCTACCGTAGTAGTTACCAATTGTATTATTTTTTTATCGCTTCCGTGTCGCAAATCGCAACGCGTTGTCTTGTGACCTCAGTTTTTGTATACGCCACCACCACAATACCGGCATAAATGTGATGAGATACTAGCAAAATAAATACAGCAAGCGAAGCTATCTGAAAGTGAACAGTGTTCGAACCCTCGAGAAAATGTGATTTGTGAAAATGTGAAGGTGTGAAGGAAAAAGATACAATTAATACTTACACATGGCTCTCTTTGACGTTTTTCAAACCCTGATTCACGTCTTCAGTGATCTCCTTCCAGACTGTGATGCCAAGTTTTCGTTTTAATTCGGAGCTTTGACGCATCTGCACAAACAACTTTCGTTTTATAAAAGGTCTACTACTTACTTAGTGCATCAACGTGGTGATGCACTTCACCTTCGCCTAGTTTCCAAAGGCAGTAGATTGCGCTGGTTAAGCAAAGGTGGATATTATACAGGACGGAAGGGACAATATAACGAAAATTTTTGTTACTAAGTTTAACTTGAAATCATGAACGCATGTACCATTATTATGGGAAAATAAAAATAAGTACTTACTAAATAATAACAAAATACTTTTATATTAGATATTATACCTTACTCGTGTCTCAGAAAACATGTTAACCTTTATTACTTACATCTGTTAACAGTAAAATGATTAACAACAAAGAGTCGGAATACGTTACCTGAGCTCGCAAACCCACATTAAAGTAAATTAATTTAAGGGTACAAATTTCTCTCCAGACCAATAACGATGTCCATTAAGTGAGCTATATGTATTTATTTATTTTATGACAAAGCTATATCTGTCTTAACTAGGCGTTGTTACGCGTCGTTTTGTATGAGTTTAATAAACTTTAGTACCTATTGATATTGCAGTTCATTATACTTTAACATACATGAAGTACATACTCTGTGCCCTTTAGGATGGTAACCTCATAAAACTACCTGCCCTCCGCCTATTAAGTAACTTTTCAGCTAACCGTTGGCCTCCATACAACATTTTAGTATAAATATATTATCTAATGTTAAATTAAGGCGGCGGGTAGGTAACTGGTAGACAAAATGATATATTCGGGCAGCAGGCCTGTGCCAAATTAAACCAGAGTCCTTGCACAATAAATGCCATGCGCTATAGAGATCCACCAATGATCCGACAGGGTTGAAGTGAATTATTACCTACTCAATTTGGAAGTTGTAATACGTAAAAATTATCAATTCACACTGTATGTACAAAGTCAACAATGTCATGCACTATAGTTGAAACAAATGAAGTATCAATGACCGTGAAGATATTGTCCCCGACTAGGTACAATAGTTTCAATTTTAGCATAGATAATCTTTATATCACAATACCTACAAATATTTTGTATTATCTCTATAATGTTTAACATGTATTGTATTTATATTTCGAAAACATTGATTTTTGTTGGCGTCCATGTTAACATCTGGATCAAATGGACCTAATACCATTTTGTTATGTTACTATGGTAATGGTACTGAGAGTCAGGTCTTCTTCGTTTGGCCTTAACCATGCGGAGGAATGAGGAAGCCCGTTAGGACACACTGTTCTATTGGACTTCCTTGCTTGTGGACTCTGGCTCATAAAGGCTGACTTATGCACACAGAATATTTTTACAAGTTAGACTGTATGGAAAATAATGGAAACAATAAACAGCAAGTATAATAAAAGTCAAAGTAAAGTAAAGTGCTTTACTTTTCGCGCTTGTGAAGTCAACATCTCCTGAGGATGATCCGGTGTGGGGTCGAAACGTGCGTATAGGTTCTGGTGGAGGATTTTGTGTGGTGTTATACTATACTAATCTCCCGGTTGTCGGTGGAATATAGCAAATTATACTTGCTGTTTATTGTTTATCATGGACTTCCGCAAAGTAACGCCTGCTTCTATTCATTATTTGAAAAATAATAGAGGCCGACCGCGGCTGTTCGTAGATGGTACAGTACGGCAAGAGATTTTTTAAGTTATTAATAATAATTATTATAAGTCGTAATAATACTGGCTGAATAAAAAGTACCGTAGCAACTGCGGTTATGTTATAACTAATGGAATGTCGAGTTTAGTTTTATGTAATTATAGTTGATTATAATTAAACACTTTGAAATTCTCTACCGTGCCGTCGTTTGCGGAAACCACTCGAGTGCGAAGCCAATACAAAATCGAGTCTGTGACGTTAACAGCATGCGTATGGCAAGCTTTAAACAACAGTACCGTTGTTATAATCTGAATCGTCAATTTTATAACCAACCATTAAGATAATTACAGCTTCATGAAGGCCCACGAAGGGTTGAGCACCAGGTCTCGCCAGAGGTTAGGACATTGACTTAGGGTAACGTTGAGCACGTTGACTATAAGTTTGTTGGACTAGCTGCGTTCGTCCGCAAGCCCCCGTGTTGTCAGAAATCGGGGAACTAGTTTATGTTATTGACAGTCCCTAAGTGTATATACATAATTTGTCTTAAATATATATATATATATTGTATAGCGTTGTCTTCCTATTAAATAAATGATAGCGAAGACGTAGTGATTTATATCTGTGTTCTGAGACGTCACATCATAACCGTCAGTATTTTATGGCGCTCCACAAGCGCTAAAGAGTGCAAACGAGATAGATAAATAACGGCGTTAACATGCACAGTTACTATAATAAATAAAATGTAATACATTACTTTGCTCTGCAAAACCGTGCGTAGCGTCGCGATTTCGTCCTCTACCCTAGCAAGCTCCCGGCTCCACTCGGCGCGAAGCTGCTCCGCCTGCTCGGGGGTGAGTCCCGCCAGCTCATCCGGGGTGTTCGCATCCCCGGCGCCGGCACCCATCATCGCTTCTTCGGCTGAATGCAAAACAACTTGATTGAAGCAGGTGAGCTTTGCCGAAGCCCAGGGTAAAGTTTAATTTACAACCCGATAAATTAGCACGTACTTATTAATACTTTTGTTTAAAAGCTTTTCGCAAGTTAAATATAAACTACTAAAAATAAATAGTAAATATCTTAAAATAGGTTGTAATTTTTATTTTTCTTTTTATTTTTTATTTTTCTGTGATAATATACATAGCATTAAAAGGAAATTATGTACACTTGGGTGAATAAAATTACTGACTAACTTATTAGTAAGTAATTTTATTAACCCTTTGTTTTGTTTTGTTTTGTTGTTTTTGTTTTGTAATCTTAGTTTAATGTTGTAAGGTTATTTTGTGCCCTCCCCTTAAACATGTCAGGTCCACATCCAGGAGACTCAAGTGTAAATCTATTAATCTCAAGACTGTATTAAGGCTATTTTATACACTTGTAGTCAGTTTTGTGGACTAATAATAATAATAAATAATAAATAAATAAATAAATAAATTCTTCAATCTTTTACACTATTAAGTAATAGTCGCCAATGAAGAATATTATAAGATAATGGCGGTATAAATTTTCTTCTTCTTCTACAAACATTTTTAATATAAAATAAAGCGGCCGTTTGCAAAACAAAAAATATACGACCTCTCTGGCGCAGTGGTGAACGTGTCATTATATAAAAAGTCCTGGGTGCTATCTATGGCAGGGGCAATTTGGAAATTTATGCTCCTCGAAATTCAGAATACACCGGAGCTGAGGTCTGGTGTGATAAGAGGCTATAGTCTTGGCTGGTTACCACCAAGTTAAGACATGCCTTCAAGCGATTCTCCCTAATGACCCGTGAACCAGCTTCCTTCTACGACTTATAATCACTTTCTACCAAATTACCAATTAAGATTGCAATCAAGGCCTAACTCACAGTGTATAAAGAAATACAAGAAAACAAAAAATCTTTCCAGGCACTTTTCCGGATTGTGTGATATAATTTTTATTTTAATACATATTTACATAGCAGGCTGACGAGCAGACGGATCACCTGATGTTAAGTGATTCTGCAGCACTAGAGGAGCCACCCTACATCCTCATAATCGGTTTCTAGTTTTTTTTCATTTTTAAGTGGACCGCGGCCAAAGCCTCCCAAAAGTAAAAATAAATTAAAAGCACATAGAATGGTGAACAATGTAATAATGTTTATGATTCAAATCAACTTGAATATTCATTAAACTGATACCATTTCAACCGAAACGTTGCGTATGCAGATTACAGGTAAACGAGTCCATCAAGTTATTACTAATCAGGGTCGTGACATTTTTTGCTCTTTTCTTTAATGTTCACGCTATCCATTCTTTATTAAGTTAATATTTGATATTAAACGAGTCGTAGGGGGGGCGCATAACACATGCTACTCAATATCGTGCAATTTTAAACTCCCTACAATAGAACATGTCCAGCTGTGGACGTCCATTGGCAGATACAATGATGATGATGATGATGATTTTAATGATTGTTAATATTATATTATCCTTACTATAAGCATATAATAGTAACGCAATATATTATAATTAGTTTATTAATATCATAAACGCGAAAGTTTGTACGTATGGATGGATCGATGTTTGTTACTCTTTCACGCAAAAACTGCCATACCATTTTGACTGAAATTTGGAATTAAGATAGATTATCATCTGGATTAACACATAGGCTACTACTACCCCTGAAAAATGTATAGCTCCTGAGGTATTATTGAAAAGCAAAGAAAAAGCGTACGATGCGTGCAACAGCTGTTTTATAAAGGTTTTGGAGAATCGTAGTTTCCTAAATTGTGTTTATTCCACAATTTAACAACCAATCGTAGGACAACTAAACATCGAAATATTTACATGGCTGAGATATAAGGTGTTTCAGCCAATGAAAGCATAATATAAAGATATCTTCCTTTCATCAAAGATATTTTTACCAACATTACGTTAAAATTCGGAAATGCAATCGACGCTAGATTATTAGACTATTTCGATATATTTTCGAGCGAACGTTGTAACATATTTAGTATCAGATCAGGTCAGGATCAGGTTTGATAACAATCTATCGTAGTGCACGAAACGCATAATATCAACCGTTACCATAGATTGAGGTTGATAATGATAATTTTTTTTTTCGCACTGACTATTAGCTGTACTAACCCTATTGGTTGCGACAGCGTAACCGGGCTGTTTGGCGAGTTTCGGAAAGAAGCTCTGCCAGAAGAAAGGATAAATTAAAGGGCTATAGTAGATTATCTAGCTGATGCTCGCGACTTTGATGGTGTATAAATTTGATTTAAACGGATATCAAATGATGGTTTGATCACAAAAGTCTACGTCGTATTAAGATTTCTATTCTTTTCTATTCCTTTTTTTTTTCTATATTTCTTGGGACAAAAAGTAGCCCTTGTTCTTCGCCATAGTATGGTAGATCATGCCAAATTTCATTGAAAGTTTATCTATCCTAAATTCTTCAATAAAAAAAGATTTGCTATTTGCCCCCCGCCTTATTCCACGTGTTTCTAATATACCTTAGCGTACACCTACGCTATAGATAACAGCTATAAGTATACCAAACAGTTTGGACCAGTTGTCTAAGCGTAATTAATTTTTATGTACACATATTTGATGTAAAGATTACGAATCAGATAACAAAACCATTGAGTGTGAAACAACATAAAAATAAAACAAATTTCGTAAACTCGATACAATTGAAATAATATAATAAGCAGAAAAAACGCTAACAGACGACACGTGCAGACCCTCGGATTTCTTACCTACTAAATCGACCCATCAGCATAGTTTTAGGAATTTATATATGTAGCAAGAAGACTTTTAGTTACTTAATGTAAAACTCATAACGAAAAATTATAAAACTTAACAAACGCACCTCCAGGAGTGATACCGAGGAACTTTTTGTAATTCGTGTGGCTAGAAACTCTGGCAAGATAAGGCTTCGATAAATCTTGAAATGTTACCCGAACTTCTCGCATTTTTTTCCTAAATATTCGCAAGCGGCGCCGGCGATTGTCCATATAAAATTCTGTTTCAATGCAGAGAGCGGAATCGGCAAGGTCGGGCAGCGCACGCCACTCCGCCTCAGTGTCATCTTGTGGCCAGTTGACTATGTCCTCTAACTCGTCTACGGCCACGTCGAAGCTCGGTGTGGAATCGTCATCCGGAGGCACGAAGTACGGATCCTCCATGTACTCCAAACTTGCTGGCTCCACGCTCGCCTCCGCATGGTTCGCCATTCCATTCAATCTATCTACCTCGCCTTCCGCGGCACTCTGACATATTCCCCATAGAACCAACAGTTAAGTTCAGGCAAAATATTCCCCAAATATTAAATATAACACACATTGGCAACAATATTATGCCCACTTGCAAAATAATGAAATATTTAGATTTCCATCACTCTAATGTCATTTTTATATGTTAAACTTTATTTGAAGCAATTAAACTGTCTTGTATGATAAATAGCGCGCAATATGTGTTTTCGTTTCTTCCGCCACGTCGGGCTCCACGACTCACGAGCACGACCACTCGCGTTCGTCTCGCGTCGCTGCCTGAGTGCTCGTATTCGCCACTTTCACCGGCAACTGTGCGAGCTAGATTCAGGCAGTTTTAATTCATGATCTTGACCTCTTATAATGGATGCTTATTTTTGATAAAATAAGTCTACGCTTTTAAAGTTCGAAGCATACGGCAAAAATGTCCGTGCAATGGGCGCGTGGACGGAGAACAAAACAACATAAAAAGCAAGTTCGCCCGTTTGGCCAAAGTTTATTGACAGCGCCGGCGGCGGGTGAACGGCGTGCGCTCAACACTGGTCCATCGACTGAATACAAGAGTTCATGTTATTACGTCATCCTCTGCTCGGCAATACGGAACAAAAAATCACTGAATGCGCAAATCACAAAGAGACATAGATATATTTTATTTTCCTCTGGACAACTTCAAGCTATAGAAATGGTTAAAAACACACAGCTGTATTGATTTAAAAATATACCATTTAAATTTGTACCTTTAGAAACCATTTTGTTTTTATTAGTCCACATTCAAGTGTACCTTTGATAGCAATTTTATACTGTTACTAAGACATTTAGCCGAAATAGAATATGTAAAAGATGTGATATATCACATAATGACTCATTCAGTAGGTATGCTTTATACTACATTTACAGAAAACTTGTAAATGTAAAAACTGCCACATGTACTAATAGAACATAGATAAAATTTAATTATTTAACAGAATTCCTCTATTGTATAAAAATAAGTTCATAATGACTCAGACTGAGATACATAGAGTACTTTGACTTTGCTCGTCCAAAATGTATGTTAAAACTATATATGATTAATCTTGGACAATTAACTATTATTCATTTTAATTAATGAATAAAGTATTCTCTGGTTTACGTTTTTTTTTTTATAAATGGATTAAGAGAATATCTTTTGTCCCAAAAACTGTACTAGTAATCTTAACTATCAATCGGGACAGCTTAAATTTTTTAGGTGTCAGTGGTCTTGCATAATATGTTACATCCCTAGTAACAATGCAGGTCTAGAAAACATCTTCATCTTCATTATACATTTTTTTCTTCAGGATGAGCATCTTGCTCTTACACATATATTACACTTCTCTCATGCAGTGATAGTCGGTGGATCTTAAAAATTGTTCCTCTGTTGAATTGTTTCTTTTTCAGGTTCTCATCATCCAATATTGTTATTTTTTCTTTTTTATATGAGTTCTGGATAGATAACATCAATAGGCCATCCAGTGATGGTCTCTCTTTCTCTACTTTTATTCAAGAGATGTGACACTTTTATAACATTGTTTTTCCTGGGTTAGAGTCCCAGTAAATAGATGTCATGTCACTACGCCACGGAGGTCATCTAAAGACTATTATTATAATTTTTTTCTCTATTATGTACAATGACATAATAGAACTTATAATACAAAAAAAAACAAGCATCCCTACTGCTCTTCATCCCCTCAATGCCTAAATATAAAATATACCAAAATAGGTAAATTAGAAGTCAATAAAGAACAACAATTTGAGAATGAAATTAAAAGGACAACACATTTTTAATGATTAAGCTTAACCTAATACAAACGAATAAATAAATTACAAACATATATCTACTTATACTTAATATAAAAGATTATAAGCTATTTAATAGCACAAACACTGGTTTGTGATATTAAACATTGCCCCGTTAAAGAAGCCAAACCAAAAATTGTTTTCTGGCTTGCTTCCTTAAGCTATGAGTCAACAGAAAAACATTTCTCATATTATCCATATCCTCTAAAATAACATAAGCTGTTATAAATAAACATACTCTTTCAATAATGTTTATATAAATTTCTTAGTATTTATTGCTTTAATTAATGAATAGAAGCAGGCGTTACTTTGCGGAAGTCCATGATAAACAATAAACAGAAAGTATACTTTGCTTTATTCTGCCGACAACTGGGAGATTTGTATAATATAACACCACACAAAATCTTCCAATAGAACCTCTACGCACGTTTCGACCCGACACTGGATCATCCTCAGGAGATGTTGACTTCACAAGCGTGAATTTTGCGCTTGTGAATATCTTATATTATACAAATCTCCTGGTTGTCCGCGAAATAAAGCAAATTATACTTGCTGTTTATTGTTTATTGCTTTAATTGTTAATTATGTTATATAAACAGAGCAACAAAAATTTCAAACTGTTTTATTGTGGGTGTCTTCCGCAATACAAGAGTACCCAGTGCCAGACTTACTATCATGAAACATATCTTCATCATTCAATGATAGAAAAAATACACCCACATTTTGACAAATAATGTTAAATGACATCATTATATTATACACATAATTTGGAAGACACATATGGCAAAGAAACATTATATCTGCTACTATTATTAGCATTAATATTTTTTTGAAAGGGTTTTAATACAACCATTGAAAATGAAGACATCTATTCAGTGCTATTAGTTTAACATAAAAAACAAGTGGCAATCCTAAGTGAATCTTTCAGCAGATAGTTTGCAGCAGCATATCAAGTTAACTTAGTAACTATACCACAGGTTTTAATATTTAAAAAAAATATACATAACCCACATCATGCAACTTTATCTAATCAGAGAATAATGTTAATATGTTAGTTGTTGAATAAGTTAAATAGTCAACAATTAACACAATAAACTCAAGTTGATACATAAGTAACAATTATTTAATTTGATCAAATTAAATTAGTCTACCCATATTTATATCATTGATTTAATAAAATCAAACTCATACTTATTAACTCAGTAATTTCGGTTTTGAGAAAGTAAAACTAATATTTCAGGTAAGAATATAAAAGGTATATGTAGGTCTAGACATGTTCCAAAATATTATTATTATTACTTAAGCTACCTTAATTGGAAATGCAATAAATCTTACGAAACGTTTCTGTACTGTTTCTGAACTGTAAATAAAAACTACATACCTGTTTGAATACCACTCATTGTTTTTTCCGAAAAAGTTTCAGTCTTCAATACTAATTTATATAAAAACTAGTTGAAGTTGTAAAGGCTATTCACTTTTCAATAATATATGTCTATAAACGATAGATACGTCTTAATTGATTAACAAGCTGCAATTTTAAGCAAGGTTAATGTCTCAACACTAGAGTTTTCTTTTTTCAGGATCTCAGAAAAATATTACAACAAAGCAGAAGTACTCAAAAATCAACGTCACAGATTACAGATACAGAACCAACATGTTGACTAATAATCTAAACTGAATTGACATGTTTAAAATACATGCCATCTTTTTCTAGCAATTACAGGGTGACAAGGACAGCACTACTTTTAGACTTTCAGTTTAGTGTCGTTTTGCGATAATGCACAACAGAATTGGCACCCACAGACTGACACTATTATATTTCTTAATATTTTACAAAACTGACACATGTACTAATAGAACATAGATAAAATTTAATTATTTAACAGAATTCCTCTATTGTATAAAAATAAGTTCATAATGACTCAGACTGAGATACATAGAGTACTTTGACTTTGCTCGTCCAAAATGTATGTTAAAACTATATATGATTAATCTTGGACAATTAACTATTATTCATTTTAATTAATGAATAAAGTATTCTCTGGTTTACGTTTTTTTTTTTATAAATGGATTAAGAGAATATCTTTTGTCCCAAAAACTGTACTAGTAATCTTAACTATCAATCGGGACAGCTTAAATTTTTTAGGTGTCAGTGGTCTTGCATAATATGTTACATCCCTAGTAACAATGCAGGTCTAGAAAACATCTTCATCTTCATTATACATTTTTTTCTTCAGGATGAGCATCTTGCTCTTACACATATATTACACTTCTCTCATGCAGTGATAGTCGGTGGATCTTAAAAATTGTTCCTCTGTTGAATTGTTTCTTTTTCAGGTTCTCATCATCCAATATTGTTATTTTTTCTTTTTTATATGAGTTCTGGATAGATAACATCAATAGGCCATCCAGTGATGGTCTCTCTTTCTCTACTTTTATTCAAGAGATGTGACACTTTTATAACATTGTTTTTCCTGGGTTAGAGTCCCAGTAAATAGATGTCATGTCACTACGCCACGGAGGTCATCTAAAGACTATTATTATAATTTTTTTCTCTATTATGTACAATGACATAATAGAACTTATAATACAAAAAAAAACAAGCATCCCTACTGCTCTTCATCCCCTCAATGCCTAAATATAAAATATACCAAAATAGGTAAATTAGAAGTCAATAAAGAACAACAATTTGAAAATGAAATTAAAAGGACAACACATTTTTAATGATTAAGCTTAACCTAATACAAACGAATAAATAAATTACAAACATATATCTACTTATACTTAATATAAAAGATTATAAGCTATTTAATAGCACAAACACTGGTTTGTGATATTAAACATTGCCCCGTTAAAGAAGCCAAACCAAAAATTGTTTTCTGGCTTGCTTCCTTAAGCTATGAGTCAACAGAAAAACATTTCTCATATTATCCATATCCTCTAAAATAACATAAGCTGTTATAAATAAACATACTCTTTCAATAATGTTTATATAAATTTCTTAGTATTTATTGCTTTAATTAATGAATAGAAGCAGGCGTTACTTTGCGGAAGTCCATGATAAACAATAAACAGAAAGTATACTTTGCTTTATTCTGCCGACAACTGGGAGATTTGTATAATATAACACCACACAAAATCTTCCAATAGAACCTCTACGCACGTTTCGACCCGACACTGGATCATCCTCAGGAGATGTTGACTTCACAAGCGTGAATTTTGCGCTTGTGAATATCTTATATTATACAAATCTCCTGGTTGTCCGCGAAATAAAGCAAATTATACTTGCTGTTTATTGTTTATTGCTTTAATTGTTAATTATGTTATATAAACAGAGCAACAAAAATTTCAAACTGTTTTATTGTGGGTGTCTTCCGCAATACAAGAGTACCCAGTGCCAGACTTACTATCATGAAACATATCTTCATCATTCAATGATAGAAAAAATACACCCACATTTTGACAAATAATGTTAAATGACATCATTATATTATACACATAATTTGGAAGACACATATGGCAAAGAAACATTATATCTGCTACTATTATTAGCATTAATATTTTTTTGAAAGGGTTTTAATACAACCATTGAAAATGAAGACATCTATTCAGTGCTATTAGTTTAACATAAAAAACAAGTGGCAATCCTAAGTGAATCTTTCAGCAGATAGTTTGCAGCAGCATATCAAGTTAACTTAGTAACTATACCACAGGTTTTAATATTTAAAAAAAATATACATAACCCACATCATGCAACTTTATCTAATCAGAGAATAATGTTAATATGTTAGTTGTTGAATAAGTTAAATAGTCAACAATTAACACAATAAACTCAAGTTGATACATAAGTAACAATTATTTAATTTGATCAAATTAAATTAGTCTACCCATATTTATATCATTGATTTAATAAAATCAAACTCATACTTATTAACTCAGTAATTTCGGTTTTGAGAAAGTAAAACTAATATTTCAGGTAAGAATATAAAAGGTATATGTAGGTCTAGACATGTTCCAAAATATTATTATTATTACTTAAGCTACCTTAATTGGAAATGCAATAAATCTTACGAAACGTTTCTGTACTGTTTCTGAACTGTAAATAAAAACTACATACCTGTTTGAATACCACTCATTGTTTTTTCCGAAAAAGTTTCAGTCTTCAATACTAATTTATATAAAAACTAGTTGAAGTTGTAAAGGCTATTCACTTTTCAATAATATATGTCTATAAACGATAGATACGTCTTAATTGATTAACAAGCTGCAATTTTAAGCAAGGTTAATGTCTCAACACTAGAGTTTTCTTTTTTCAGGATCTCAGAAAAATATTACAACAAAGCAGAAGTACTCAAAAATCAACGTCACAGATTACAGATACAGAACCAACATGTTGACTAATAATCTAAACTGAATTGACATGTTTAAAATACATGCCATCTTTTTCTAGCAATTACAGGGTGACAAGGACAGCACTACTTTTAGACTTTCAGTTTAGTGTCGTTTTGCGATAATGCACAACAGAATTGGCACCCACAGACTGACACTATTATATTTCTTAATATTTTAGTGTCAAGAATTTGAACCATGCTTTAGTAAAACAGGAAAATTTAATTTGAAAATAATTATAACTATAATTAAGATCAATATTTTCGCGAAATAATCAGTTTTTAAAGTAAAATAAAATGTTAATTTTAATAAAAGGTTCACGTGAAACATATGCGGTCAACTACAACGGTAAATTGCAACTTCAATTTCATGATTGTAGATTTTGCCAGTTGGTCATTAATTTCGTTGTATAGTAATGTCTCAAAGATAGTGTTTGCATACTCTTTAGTCAAGGCCCTAGAATCTAGTAAGTCTCTAATTCTATAGTTTGTGAATTCCACTTTATATAAAGCAGTTCGTCTGTGTAGCATGACTACTGGAAAACTTGCTAAAATCGATAGATTTTTATTTGTTGTATGTGTTATAACGAAAATTTTCTAAAATTTAGTTAAAATTTAAAGTTACTAAATCATTAATCACAATTAAATTGATCTAATAATCGGTAAGTGATAGAATAGTGATATAACCAACTAATATCCATAACATTTGAAGTCTCCTTTTGTCTAACTTTTTTGACCGAAAAATTCGCAGAAAGTTATGGTGAATTATTAGTTAAATGTTATTTAATATATATTATTTCTTTTTACAGTATCAAAAAACTCAGCCAAACAACTGTTATTTCACGATGTCTGCAACAGCACTATTTGGAAACACCTCGGGACTTGGTGGCAGTTCGGGGGGAAATAAGCACTTAGTGGAGTTTCGGGCTGGTAGAATGACTCTCAAAGGCCGTATGGTGCATCCGGACAAAAGGAAGGGTTTACTTTATGTGTACCAGGGAGAAGACTCATTGATGCATTTTTGTTGGAAAGACCGTACAACTGGCGAAGTTGAAGATGACCTGTTAATATTTCCTGATGATTGTGAATTTACGAGAGTTAATGAATGTACAACTGGGAGAGTGTATGTTCTCAAATTCAAGTCATTCTCTAAGAAGTACTTCTTTTGGATGCAGGTTTGTTTCGATTGTTCTCTATCAATATCATTGTACCCCACAACCCCACATAAAAAATATTGTCGAGCCCCACATAAAAAATATCCACAACACTTTACCAATAAGGTTAGGTAGGCTTGACTGTTTCATATATTAGAGATGAGACAACTTGTGCCTGATGGCTAACATGCTCACATAAAGGTACAGGAGGTCTACTTTTAAAAATATATATTTATATAGGCTTATATATATCTTTACCACTTTTTTTATTAACTGGTTTAGAAAACAGACTACTAAAACTTTTCTCAATAGAGGAACACCTTAATAAACTATCTGTATGAAATATAATTTATAACCTATTCTCATACATATTAAAGAAAAAAGAAATACTGTGACACAAAATTATTAATAACAGATTTGGCACACAACTTTACTTGTAATTTTAATATTTATGAAGCTTAATGTCCAATTTTAATTTCAGGAGCCCAAAACTGATAAGGATGACGAGTTTTGCCGTCGCATAAATGAATCTTTAAATAATCCACCCACATCAGGTGAACGTGGAGGTGGTGGCAGTGGTGCCCAGGATGGGGAGTTGCAGAATTTGCTCAACAATATGTCTCAGCAACAGCTTATGCAGTTATTTGGAGGTGTTGGACAAATTGGTGGCTTGACATCACTTCTTGGCACTATGGGGTATTAAACACTTAATAACTATGAAACTGGTAACTTCATTTAAAACTATGAAACAGTGAAGTATTTAATTGTTTCACTTTAGCTTTATTGTATGTTCTTTTGCCTAGAATATATCTTGTGTAAAAGTAAAGCTTTACTTTTCGCACTTGTGAAGTCAACATCTCCTGAGGATGATCTGGTGTCGGGTCTAAACGTGCGTAGAGGTTATAGTTTAGGATTTTGTGTGGTGTTATACTATACTAATCTCCCGGTTGTCGGCGGAATATAGCAAATTATACTTGCTGTTTATTGTTTATACATACATCAGGTTAGCCCTCTACCATCTGAGACAGCATCATCACCAGGTGAGATTGCCGTTGAGGACTAACTTGTAGTGTGATAAAAATGGTCGGGTGCATTCTTGATTCATCTTTTATATAAAGGTTTTGTGTTATTTAGTAACAATAGCAGTGGAGGAACGGGAGGAAGTCGCACGTCGGGTGGCAGCAACAGCAGTTCGCGCGGAGGGTCGGCTCCGCGCACTACGGAGGCGACCGCGCGCACTCCCGCCCGCCCACGTTACCCGGCGGCAGCCGCCGCCACGCCGCCTGTTGCCGCCGCCGCCGCCGCCGCCGCTGCGCCCGCACCAACGCCCGCGGCCTCCGTCACTGCCGCTGCCCCAGCCGCTGCGGCCACGCCTGCACCCACGCCCGCTGCCACTGCTGCTACAGCCGCCGCCACGGCAGCTACTCCTCGCAGTAAATACTTTACTTTAATTTCACTTTGCTTTACTAATTGATGTGAAATCTGTCTGAAATATTTCTTATCCAATCTGTTCTAGTATTGAGATTTAGTCATAATCATAATCTTAATGATTATTTGCAAGAATGTTAGTAAATAATGAAATGGTTTATACAATTTTGTCAATAAGTGGACCATAACATTCAACTAAACAAATAGTGTGCAAAATATAATGACTGACACCTAGGCATATAGCCTTGTGAATGATTTATTTATTTATTATTAATACATTTACAATATACATTTCAGCAAACAAAAGTGTCACAAGTATGCATATCAGTTACAAGTGTACACAACATTGACAGCAATAGGTACATGCAAAAGAACAATTAGGATAAATTAAACACTATTACAAATTAAAAGAAATTAAATAAACAATCTACATATTTTGAATATGTTAAAATTAATAAAGCGATGTGAGACTCACTGATCATGCCATAGATGATCGATGAGTTTCTAACTGCATACGTAAATCATCAAAATTTGCAGAGTTAAATATATTTATTTTTATACAAACCAAATAGATGAAATGATACGTTTGAGACACTTAATTCACACCTCTTAACTTGTCAGGTCTCAAAAGAGAGGAAACGTGCTCAACGTTTTAAAGTGTGGTGTATTAAAGATCGATGCTGGTGATGGCAAACTGTGTAGCTCAACCAGGGCTCTGTATGTGTCAAATGTTTGTCAGGTGGTCAGATATTCCTGTCGGACCTGCAACGTTACTTTTCGGGACTGGGCACGGCGCCCGAGGGCGAGGCGGCGGTGGGCGGCGCAGCAGCCCCGCGCGTCGACCTCGGCGCGGCGCTGGCATCGCCCGACGTTGTGAGCACGGCCAGCGAGCCGCCCAACGCGCAGCGCCTCAACCCGCACCTGCCGCCCGCGCCGAGCGCCGCCGCCGCGGACGATGTAAGGACCACCCTGCTCTCACCGCAGTTCGCCCAGGTGAACCCTCAACTGTTGCGCACCCGGCCCCCTCGCGTCACGCGTCGCTCGGTAACAGGGTGCATTGACATAAGCTTGGCTGGCGCTAGTGCATGTTTGGAGAGGCGAACTCGCCGGCAATATACAGTCAAAATGATTTCTCAACACAACATTTAGGCGCTGCCTAAAGAAGTTCTCAGACACTCAACTACGAGTTAACACTTGACGGCAATCGCACCTGGTGGTAAGTAATGATGCAGTCTAAGATGATAGCGGGTTAACCTGTTAGGAGCATGGTTCACCCTTACTCCTAACTGGCTTCTAAGCGCGTGTCGGAATTGCTAAATCCCTAAGCGGCAAGACTTTGTCGATAGGGTGGTAGCCACGGCCAAAGACCAGACTCGAGGAGAGAATGTAACCTTTAACTTATAAAGTAAAATATTTATTTACATAAAAGCAATTTAAAATCAACCCTCCAAAGTGCTGTTGTTTTAAGTTACCACTAATTGCTCATCGAAAAGTATTCATTGTGAGTAACTCGATTCTAAGTGTTATTAGTTGAAGACACAATCACCATAATTTCGTTTGAATTGTGTGACATTTGTGCGAAATTGCACACTTCAAGTGTCTGTGTCGCACGCAGAACGTGAAACACGCACGCACGCACACACAAACTTATTTAGCAACTGTTAACAGTGTCCAGGTCTAGAATGTAGTCACCGGTGACCAGTTTCCGCTGTAGGACACACTGACCGCAGTTTCCCTTATGTACTGTCCACGTCGGTCACAAAAACTTGGCGCCTTGTTTGTTAGCAACACTTTTTAAAGCCTAGTACTACAAAGAGTACTAATAAAAGAATTATATATATATCGAGGTTGGCATGGCATCCCATCACGATTTGTGCAGTCTTAAGTAGCACCCCTTCTGTACCTTATGATCTAGTAACCAAGTAAGAGCTTCCACAATAGAAGCTCGATTTTGTGTTATAAATCGGTTTATCGAATCTACTAGGTACTTACTTACCCGTTGAATATACATAACGGCAAGCAAATAATCTTTGAATATTTTTCCTATGCAATTTTATTACGATTTGTATGACTGTTTCTTCGATAAGAGTGATAAAGAACTAGTTTAGACACTATGCTGCGTTATATAGATTACAACTGTAATCATTTATTTTAGGCATAATCGTGAAAATACTAAAAGCGAATTATATACTGATTGTTGATAATGATTAAGCTTGTGCGTTTTCTATAGATCTAGCTTTCCATAATATTTTAACATAACTTTGATTCCTTACCTAAAGCGCTCTTATGGAATAGCTATATTACTTAGAGTTGTCCACTTCCACGAGCAATAGGCAAGAGGCATAACTTCCCATAATTGGACGAATCTTTACTGACTTTTCATAGATAAGATGCAGATGGGCAAAGCAAGCTAAGGTGGAACAAATGTCGCGCTTGAGGACTACAAGACAATGCGTTAATGTACTAACATTTGTCATGTTTGTGTTTTAGATCATTTTGACTATCTATTGCTGTTGAACTTCTAAGCTCTATAATATGTGACCTAACCCAATTTAAAAGCAAAAGAATGAGGGTTTTCCCGGATTTTTTATTACATATCACTCTATATCTGTTTAATTTATTTTGTCATAATGTTTTATGTTTTAAAATAAATGTTTATAAGTTGGGCGGCATGGTGTTAAGCAGCACTAAACGTTTGTCTGCGAGTTACATAAAAGAACGTATTTAAACAACTAATTTAGCTGTGGAATATCTCACACTTCCAATTTTAGCCTTAACATTAATTGAATGTAGTAATGCAATACGGATCCAACCCACATTGAGCAAGTTAAGAAATATTCAGCTTGGATTAGATATGTTGATTGTAATTTGTTAATATATGGTATAACTGAAACATTCTTCATATTTCTTATTTGATAACTTTTTCAGCATAACTCAATTTTTATGTTTTTTGGATTGGATCTCTTTTGCATCTACCTACGTGCTATTTTAAATTATTTTTTACTTTATTTAAGTTCTATGTTGTTACGAGCCTGATTTTGCTTTTATTTCCTTACTAAAATGGCACGAGACTAATAATACTAATTCTTTTGCTAATAATACTAATTTAATCGACACTGAATGAAATAATATAATATGTTATTCATGTGGTCATAATGATGTCTTTTCTCCTTTTATCTCAGATAAGAAATATATACCTATCTATATATATTTCTAAAACAATTCATTGCACTTTTGAATTTATAATGTGCATAAACTAATAGGAAATATATAACTTTACCTGAGTTTCAATAGAAGCTGAAAACTAAAAGTATTAATAAATACTTAGTAATATTTAATTCTGTGGTATAACAACCCAATGAGTAACTAAACTGATCTTTAAGCAATTAATCTTTTTCCTAATTCTCTTTGCTGTACAGTAGTTTACTCTTATAGTTTTGTCAATTAAGTTCACTTAGATTTGTTTATAACCAAATGTCCTACTCTATCCTATTCTACACAAAAGCCCCGTTCTTTGTCCACCACGCCAGCGGATAAAACCCTCTCTCTGGGAGGAGACTCGTGGCCGGTAATGGTTTGTTAATGATGATGAAGAACCGAAAGCGACGGCCAAGTTTAAGCATCCAATCCGCGATGCCACTTTAAATGCGACCGATAAATAAAATTATGCACCTGTTTGAGCAAGAAACCCTTGATTTTATACGCCATCGCTCGTCGGGCGGTTTGGACCGGGGTCCATATTTTTCTAGATGGCTTAAATTTTCTTGTCTAAACGTACCCAAAACTAACACTATTAATTTCGCAACGGTAAATAGTTCTATGTTTATGATCTCCACATTCCTGAACCGAACATTATTTAATGTGTGATCAAATCGTTGCGTAAAATGGAATTAACTGTTTCCCCCTAATCTCCTAATCAGAGTTCGAGGGTTCGAACCAGGGCACGCACCTATAACTTTTGGAGTTATATTTTATTAAATTATCACTTGCTTCAACGTGAGGAAACCTGCACGCCTGAGAGTTCTCCGTAATGTTCTCAAAGGCGTGTGAACTCTGCCAATCCGCACATTGCCAGCGTGGTGGAGTATTGCCAAAACCCTTCTCATATTGAGAAAGAAAGAAGAAAGAAATATATAACATGTAGGTAGGTAGGCCGGTATATATATATAATATGTAACCGCATGTTGGTGACGCAGATATCGCTAGATTAACCATAATCATGTACCACCACCATCGAGTGGTTACGTAGATTTTGATATCAATCACAATTATTTTTAAATATATAATAAGCTTGATTGCGATCGCACCTTATCGTGAGTGATGGTGCAGGAGCCTAAGGTGTAGCGCGCTTATCTAGATGACATGCCTAGTCTCTCTTGATATGAAAGACCCTGTTTTTAGTCCCGGGAAAGCCGGAACCCGAAAAGGGTATGAAATATTGCCCCAATAAGATAGCTCTTAAATAATTTTAAATGGCATGCTAGATGGTGATAAGAAAGAAAATTTACCTGCCTAAGTTTGTTGTAGGTACCCCTTCTAGAACAGCGCGTTCGAAACCCTCATAGCTTTAGTTTTAAGTTTACGAATGTAGTTATCACCATCATCACTCACTACTATGTAAATTTAACACGTCAAAAGTGCCTGTTAAAGGATTTACTTGTAGATTATGATTAATCGATTGCGTTCCAGATTACTGCGGTTTTTATTATGAATTGTAAATTTATATTTTAAAAACTGGAACGTGGCAATTGTTTCATATGAAAATCGTAAAGGTTTTTCAGTGGATTCACTTTTAATTAAATTACAGGCGGCAAATCAGTTTTCTTCAGCGTTGACGTCGGGGCAAATGGGTCCAGTGGTGTCGCAGTTCGGTCTGCCGGCCAACGTGACTTCGGCTGCTACTACGGGCGACATGCAAGCGTTCTTCAAGGCCTTGGAAAGTGCTTCGTCCGGTTCCGACAGCAATAAGTCACAGGATGCCGACAAGAAGAAAGACAAGACGCAGGACGACAAGAATGACAAGAAAGACGATGACGCTGGAATGTCACTTGATTAAACGAAAATTATAGTTAATGCTTGCAGTAAGCAACGCATTCATTTTTCATATTCGATAATCCAAAATAATATTTGCGCAACGCATCATTAATTAAGTAAAATGCATTGAAGTATTTTTTTTTTAAATAGGTGACGGAAGTGAAAATTATTTAATATAATTTTCTTTCCAAGATATACTCTGCTGGTTTTTAGAAAAATAAATAATACCAGGTTTTTTGGCAAAATTAAAAATTAATAAAGTATAGCATAACAAAAGCTGATGTTTTGCATTTTGAATTTTATATATTAAATGTATGTATTTTGTTGTGTTTTTTTTTTTCATTTTACTAACAATTTCGCATTGGTAGTAAATATTTTAATATGTAACTTAATCTATGTTTAATAAGTTTGATATATTATGAAAATAAATACCTAGAACATTGTATTTAACTGCTTTTTGGTTATTTTAAGTATCCTTTGCAGCTTGTAATTTTCGTTATCTGTAAACTAGAAATACCCTCGTTCTTTTAACACGTTGCAAAAAAAAAAAGAAATAGGCTACTGTAATTTCCTATTTTTTTTATTAATTTATGGTTAATTCCTTAATTATTGTTATAAGTAAAAATAAACTGATTGCAAAAAAGTCAAGTAGGAACATTTATAATTATTAAATAATTAGGCAATGCTATGTTATCTCAAATAGAAATATGGTATGGGTAAAAATAGAGAAAATGTTTTTTATGAAGGGTATTCACAATTAAGTCAAATATCAAATTAACATTTTTTGAACACTTCTTGATATGCCTTAAACGCAAAGTGACTGCTTGGAAGCCTTATCGTAAGTAATTAATATAGGTAGATAATAATATGAGTTTGTGTAGATCATGGAATATCGCTGGAGCATCTTAAATTCTTTTGTTTACAACGTGTTCATAATGATGTGGGTGATAATTGGCTACGTTTGACAAACCCGGATTTCACATCATATAGGGCTGCCAATGGGTGCTATAGAATAAATTTAGACTGATATTTTCATTGGTATTTTAAATTATTAATACAATTAGATTGGCTAAATTTCGAAAGCCTTCATTGTATAGTACATGGTAAATGTATATTTCTAGGTACTCTACATTCTACGAAGAAAAATTGTGAAATATACCAGTTAGCAAAAAAGTAACAAGTGGTACCTATTTTGTCGCTCTTTAAATGGGAAAGAAGGTGTACGTTCAATGATGTGATAAATTTATAGCTTATTCTACCACATTTGATAGATTACCATACAAAAATAGTTAATAATATTTTATCAATCAGCATGAATGATGTCTACTTCTAATTTGGTAATAATCTTCTATTATTTTATATATTTATAACATTATTTTTTTTGTGCAAAAATTGTAATGGCTGTAGTTACGTTATAAAGAACTAATTGAATCTACCCAACTTGTGCTCAGTTAAAATAAAAAGTTGACAGTGTTACCTATTTTGTCACTCTTGAAATGGGAAAGTAGGTTTACGTTTAATGACGTGATAAATTTATAGCTTATACTACCACATTTGATAGATTACCATACAAAAATAGTAAAATAATATTTTATCAATCAGCATGAATGATGCCGACTTCTAATTTGATAATAATCTTCTATTATTTTATATATTGCCGAACACATTATTTTTTTTGTGCCAAAATTTTAATGTCACGTTCAAAGTACTAATTAAAAATAAAAATAAAAATCTTTATTGAGAGAACACTTGAGTCATACAGAAAAATGGCAAGGACGGCCCTGCATTAGTATAAACTGTTGCATGATTGTTTTTGAATTGAATCTACCCAACTTGTGCTTAGTTAAAATAAAAAGTTGGTAGCCCTACATTAAGATCAGCTCGGGCAGGTACTTGGCTTGGGTTGCGTTGCGCGTGACCTCGAGGGGAAGCGGGGAGCGAGGCGCTGGGGAATCCTTCTGGCGCCAGACCGGCATCGGCGTCTGCCCGCGCCCCGCACCTGCGCCCCGCGCCCGCGTCCCACCGCTCACTCGAAATAGATGCACGGTGATTTACGCCTCGGCTGTATGAGTAAATATGTAGCTTGCCTGCCTGCCTTGGCATGTCCGCTCGCTTTCCCGCCGCCCCCGCGACCGCCGATCTGCAGAGCCGGCTGCCGCGCCGCACCGCTCCCCGCGCTAGAATGTATCGCGAGTAGGTAGGTGATCGCGACTCGCGACCTACCACGTCTCCAACAGAATGCATGCGTGGGGCGCTATGACGTACCTAGTCGTTTATTTTATGTGAACAAAGCGTAGCGACGCGGACTATCTATCGCTGGCAAGGTGATGTTGACTTTTAAAAGAGAATCCCAACAGACGTAAGTAATGTATTAAAAGATGGTTTTTTTACACTATAAAGATATCATGATTAGTAATTCTATTTATTACGGAAATGAACCTATGAATAATGTTCAACGAATGCTTGTAATAATTTATGCAGATAAATGAAATGTAACCATTGCGTCAGCGTTATTCCACGGCAAGGTTATCAGTGCCAACAAATAAAACCTCTCTCAACACTGTAATATCGTTATAATTTCCCGCTTCACAAAATATGCGAACATATTTTTAGTATGAAGAATCTAGTAGGTGTCATGGATGGGTAGATTGATCTTACCATTGCTCTGGGTAGGAATTATCTCAGGTTGGATTATCAGGTTAACTTGGTAATTACTTGTTGGTATCTCGGACTGCATCGCCATTCACCAGTCAATTTCGCATTTGGGGACATGTTATGCTCTTGCCAAGTTTTATAAAACTACGAAGAAGAAGAAAAGAGTTTACAAGTAATCATAAAAATGGCTTTTTCCCATTTGTGTACTTAAAGCTCACATTCGCTCCGATGCGTCTTGTAAATTGCAACAACTCTGGCAGTACTTTCAATTAAAAAGGTACTAGGCACCTATATAACGCTGAACAAGAACAGGTTTCGGGCAACTTAATTTAAGTCAATACCCATCGATGGTATACTAATAATTTATACCTTCTTTTAAATGGATTCAATAATTACAAATCACATTACAAACAAAGTACAATTGGTACTTTGTATTGTTTCCATATACATGTTATGTATTTCTTAAAAGATTTGTCCTAACTGACCTTGAGTTATGAACTTATTTTTCGGGTTCCCCGTCCATTCTCTTCCAAAGGTGTTGTTTAATTGTAGGTATAGGTAAGTCTTTTGAATAAACCTTATTTTGCAAATATGAAATTTCCTCAAGTTCGTAGGCTCTCAAAAGTGAATAGGATTAAAGGTCAATTAATGGAAGTCCTGTTTTTAAAGCGACACGAAAATTGGCTACCCTTAGGCCGCATGCACGCTGCAGTCGCCTAGGTACCTAGATTTATTTATAAAAGTTTACCAACCTAAAAGTAAGAGAAGGATGGCTTTGAATTAAATTTAAACGTCATCTTATAGTCAAGTTCGTTCATTAGCGGTCGGTTGGCTGGCAGACAGTGGACGCGACAAAAAGAGCCGACAGAGGACCGGTCCACTCGTCCCACAGGTTCTTATGCTTCGCTCCTTCATTCATCTCGTTACTTCAATAATACCATACCATAAGTAGCTATACTGCTTTTCCAAGTGTAATGAAGTAATAATACATTATAAATAATACAATAGATAAATAATCTACCTAGCTTTTATTTTTTAATGCATACATTGTTGTTATCAAATACATACAATTGTTATGAATACAATAATTGATGAGAAGCTACTTTTATAATTATACTTGCTGTTGCCCGCGACTTCGTCTGCGTAGAATTGCTGATTTCCCGTGAGATTGAGGTTTAAGCTACAGGCAAATGTCAAATTGCCTATTTTCGTGTTTCTAAATTAAAAAACATAGGACTTTCATACAAACTTCAAACCCCTATTTTACTCCCTTTGGGGTAGATTTGGATGAAAAAATATTCTAACCTTATACTTACGCCCTAAAAGAAACCTATTTTCAAAATGTCAAGCTTATAGACTTCATAATAAAAAAATAAGCAAAAACTATCATCCCCTATTTTACCACCCTTAATAGGTAATATTTAAAAACAAATTGATGCACATGTTTTTTATTTATTATTATTAATCTTAATGCAAATTTTTGTGTCTCTAACTCTAATAACAAAGAAATTTCATACAAACTTCCAACCCCTATTTTACCCCATTAGGGGTGGAATTTCCAAATATCCTTTCTTAGCTGACATCTCTTAATTATCAACTACCTACTTGCTAAATTATAGCTTTATACGTACAATAGTTTTTGAGATCTTTAATCAGTATGTAAGTAAGTAAGTGACCTTTCGCTTTTATATATATAGATTTCTTTTAACTCTGAGCACTTGTCACTCTGAACGATGTCGCAGAGAGGCTGGACCTATTTATTCAGTTGCAATCTAAGTGAACTCATAAGAGTGACATCATTAATAATATGTTACCGGAATATTTAAATTTAGGCAATTTTTATATATACATTATACACTTTTATTTTAGGCTACTCTAGCAAATTAGGTTTTTATCCTGTCAAGCTAGAATAAGAGGAGATATATAAGTAAATAAATAACTCTCTGATGATTATCGTGAGCTGTCGCATTATACAGTTAGAGGTCCTGGGTTCGATTCCCAGCTCGAGTCTGGTCTGGTGGGAGGCTTCGGACGTGGCTAGTTACCACCCTACCGACAAATACGTGTCGCCAAGCGATTTAGCGTTCCGGCAAAATGTCGCGTAGAAACCAATTAGGAGTATTGGTTTACCATACAGGTTAGGCATCATCACTTACCACCAGATGAGATTGCTGTCAAGGAGTAACATAAAAGCATTGGGCTTGGGTGTGTATAAATATATATTGATAAATATATATTGGCAACTTCCAATAATTCTTTTAGACCGAGAATAAACTCGATAGAAACGCTCAAGCCGTTATTACTACGTCATATTAGTCACGTAATGTGAGTAGGTATATATGGGTGGATTATGATTGTTAGATATGATTATTGTACAACTGTCGCCATAAATAAATGGAGATTTTAAGATACCTTGCAAATGGGAGGCCACATCTACTTGATGCACCGGACCAGCATGCGTAGGACAAAATACAACCTATATCATCATCATCATCATGATCAACCCATTACATGCTCACTACAGAGCACGGGTCTCCTCTCAATATGAGAAGGGTTTGGCCATAGTCCACCACGCTGGCCATGTGCGGATTGGCAGACTTCACACACCTTTGAGAACATTATGGAGAACTCTCAGGCGTGCAGGTTTCCTCACGATGTTTTCCTTCACCATTGAAGCAAGTGATATTTTTTTTTTTTAAAACGCACATAACTCTGAATTAGGAGGCTGATGCCCTAACCACAAGGCTATCACCGCCTCTCTATGTACCGCTTACTCAGCCTATATACTCGCTGATAATGTAACCTTACATCGGTGAAAGAATTTTTGAAATCGGTTCAGTGTGTTAAGCGTGAAAGCGTAACAAACAAACTCATTTATCATATTGGTTACAAGTGATTAAGAAAATCCGTATATATACGTAAAAAGCATGTAATATATTATATAGATAGTTATCTACCCACCTACTTCCTTTATATCAGATCAACGTCAAATACTTTTATTATTATCATTTATCTATTGTACCTACTTAGATAGGATTTATATGATGATATACCTAGTGCGAAAGTTTGGCCTCAGCGTCAAGGTTTGCAAAAAAAAAAATTACTGTACATTAAAGAACCTCTAAGCTCCAGATACCTCATTATTATGTAGAAAGCGATTCGATCGCGACTACGCTTTTACAATAATATTTTCCGCCTCATGCTACATTTCATATGTTCCCAGTGAAAAAAATATTTTGAATACAGCATGTCAACGTAATACGTTAAATATTACATGACATGCTATTGCCTCTCAGTCTGTGACGGATTCTATCATATACGTAGTGAATAGATAAAATAATAATCGACTGTATCTAATACGTTTGTATGTTAAGTACGTAAGTACCTTATTTTGTATCATACAGGTAGTGTGGTATTTCAGTTTTTCTATTTTATTCTGTAGATATAAAGTAACGAGAACACACACTTCAAAGTTTCCACCCATGGCTTTACACAGATTAGCCAATGTCAAGTTTATAGCAATGTAGAAGTTAGGGAGAAATGGCGGGAAACTTCGCACTCTGCGGACGCGGATCCCTCTAACCTTTCCCAAATTAATACCTGTTAACCATTCAAAAGACTAGCCACTACACAAACGACACCTAAACTGTCCACGACACAACCAACACCAGTTCTTTTCAAAATTAGCCAACAAACATTAATTCAATAAAGGCATGAAAAAACCGCGCCCGCCATATACGAAGTTCTGAAAATGCTCTATTCTAAGTAAGTACAACTCAGTTATCTGTGGTAGATAGTTGGTTACTCTATACAAAGTCGAACTACTAACTCCATTCAAATCTGTTTAGCTGCCACAGTGCTTTCCTTTCTTGTCATTTGGACTCTATTTTGAAATTGTATTATGTGCACATTGCACCTTTATTTATTGCGGCTTCAGCATCTCGAGAACAAATGACTATCGTAGATTGTTTCTTATTTCATAACGTCTGTCATGTGGGTGCTCTATTTAAATGATTGCCTAAATTAATATACCGTAATTATCATCTTGCTTGAATCAGATATAACGCCTATTTTTTGTTGACGGGGGGAAAATCTCCTACTGAGATACCCGACTTGCTAGGGAAGATCTCGGTGGCCACCATCAGCAAAGAACAGTGAGAGGCTGCGGGATCTCAGATATAACATCAATCCGACACCCCAACCCTCTCGTAGTTGCGGCTTCTTTTTACTCCCCCGACCTAAGCGCTCCCCTCCGAAAGAGGAGACCTAAACATATCCTTCATGACCCTGACGATCAGATGACTACTGACAACACACTCGTACCACCTACCACGCCATCATACGCTACACACCGTCTTCGCCGGCGAAGACGAGGTCCCCGCTATCTTACGTCATCCGGACGTGGGCTCCATCCACGGCCTCGGAGACGTACGGACCACTCACCGTCCGACCCCCCCGTTATCCCAAACGTCGCCTAAGCCGAAGTTCGGCCTCAAAGGAGGCGCCCTTAGGCAGTCGTTCCCTTAGTTTCTTCGAGCCCTAGGGCTCAAAATTTCTTCTGGCAGAGCTTCTTTCCAAAGCTCGCCAAACAGCCCGGTTACGCTGTGGCAACCAATAGGGTTTGTATAGCTAATAGACAGTCCGAAAAATAAAAATCAGATAAAACGCCTAATAAATATTAAACCTCTACGTTAACTAGGTACAATGAATACAGAATGTAACTATCTAAACCCAAATGAACAATGCACTTGCCTAGTTAGGTTAGGTATTCCAAACTGCAGCTGGCAACGCTACAATATATTATGTATATAAATAAAATAGTTCGAACGTCATTACAACAGAGTATGGGAAGGCAGGTGTAGCGCGCCTCGCCTCTCTTACTGGTTTAGTAACTTCGAGCCAAAAGTCAATGCGCTATAAATTGCATTCGGTTTTCGATCTTACACTAACAACATTGCGATTAATATCGTAATTAATGGTGGTCCGCCTACTGTGTCAAGATATTTCAGTTTATTTAAGCTCTGGCCATTTAGAAAATACTGATTATTAGGACATGAAATAATATAAGTAATACCAACTGCCTCCATTAGATCCATCTGTAAAGTAACCAGCAAATTTAACCGCAGATATGTACCTATTATAGATTCGGTTCAGTTAAGCGGTGATAGCCTAGTGGTTAGGGCGTCAGCCTCCTAATCAGAGGTCGGCGGTTCGAATCCGGGCGCGTACCTCTAACTTTTCGGAGTTATGTGCGTTTTTAAACAATTAAAATATCACTTGCTTTCAACGGTGAAGGAATACATCGTGAGGAAACCTGCACGCCTGAGAGTTCTCCATAATGTTCTCAAAGACGTGTAAAGTCTGCCAATCCGCACATGGTCAGCGGCCAAACCCTTCTCATATTGAGAGGAGACCCGTGCTCTGTAGTGAGCCGGTAAGGGGTTGATCATGATGATAGATTCGGATGTTACTCGAGTACCCAAAATTCTTGCTTCTCGCTTGTATCATGTAAACAGGTTATGTCTCTTGCTGTTTTGAGTGATACAATCGATAGCTGTGCCCACCAAGATAGGGCGCCACTGACGGATTGATTGATTGACTCTATCTAGTTGGTAGGTACTTCCGGTAGTCAACCCTATAGTGCTAGTGTATCTAATTATGTGTAATTGCTGCTTGTTTACAGTAAAGGAAACCACTGCGCGTATATTGAAATTATAATTCTGCTTATGTAAAGTAATTATGCAAGTGTCTTACAGGTCACCGGTAACACAATACAGAGTGACCCTTATTGAATTTACTCGTTCACGTCATTTACGGTCGTTGCCGCGTTGACGTCTACCCAAATAACAAGAATAAATTACCTAACAGTAGATAATAGGTAAACAATTTTTTGTATCGATCGGTCAGCTCTCGATTTACCTATTTCTGATAATCGTATTCGTATTCACCTAGGTACTAGCTAAATTGCGGACAATTGCGCAAGCGTTCCCGTGACCCAGCCTTCAGCCGACGCGAAGGAGCATCGCTGGGTTTTAGTGGGTATTCTGGTCGCCAGTGTGGCCACCGGCGAGTCCCACATACCCCGCCGGAAGCGGCGCAGGTCTGCCGGCGCCGCTTCCGGAGGAGATGCGCAAAAGCATTTCCCAGCGTTAAAAAAAAATTGTGCCTAGTTAATGGCAAGAAAGCTATTAAAACATTAAGATCGTCACATTGTCTGAGAATCGATTTGCAGGCCGTAATACACCGTGAGACATCTTTATTTAGTGTTTGGTTCTATTAACGTCAGAGATTGCGGTGAAGATCACCGTGTAATAGAGGATCAGTGGCCCCGTGTGTCATGCTATCAGAATTTAAAACCTCGAAGCCACCGAATGAGTGTTTATTATTGATTCTTTTGGTGCGTCATAGACCGGATATTATGTAAACGTTTGCGCAAATTTTTAAGAGTAAAGGCCACGGTTTAATTTTAATATTTGTTGGATGCTATCAGAATTTTCATCTAGTGAATGTTCACAGCTGGATTTCGCACAACTTTCCCAACAAGCGCCACCGATTTGTGTACATATAACATATACGAGTATAATACAAAATATGGTAACTAGTCACAATGCACAGAGACCACGTCTAGAAGTGAGAGCAATAACTACTCCATGTGCGTCCTTCCTGCGCTTTGTGCAAGAGATGCTTCTGTTGGGGCGTAAGTTATTATTTATTTATTTATTCAGAAAACAATAAATTATGGTTTTTACTGTTTCTAGCGCAAACGGGTTTGTAACAGTAAAAACTTAAAATGTATAGTAGTAAACTAAATCCATGCTAGTTATATAGTTTAGTGTAGTTTAGTAAAGTGCTTTAAGTTCTCTTAAGTACTGACAGCGTTTTGAAGCTAATTATGTTTTGCCTTCGAAGCGATCGCGAAACCTTACTTCACTCGAAATGCTTACGCCAAAATTCCAATAGTTCTGGAGGGTGTAATAGGAGTGCTCTGAAAGTGGATATGTTTAGTAAACGCCGTCTATATTGCGATAAAAGTATATAAGTATATTGCGCTCTTGTCAATTAAACTGCACAATATTTTGTGTAAATCACTCTGAGATTTTACTGAGGGATGCCTGAGTGCCAGAGTCAAACACTTAATCTAAAGATTTTTAGATTAAGACCACTTAATCTAAACTTTTCCAGCATAGCCGAGGAAAGCACGGGCCTGTGTGAAGTGCGTCACACGTGCTGTCACCTGCATATTATTGCAGCAATGTGTGTACAACAGAATTGGCACCATTGTGTAAAGGACGACACTAATTTTAGAACTCTCAATTCAGTTACCTTTAGAGATTAGTGTGCAACAGAATTGTCACTTTGAAAGTTTAGTTTCTCGTAAATTTTTTAAACAAAACAGATAGTCAAGGTCACTTTCTGTTTGCTTAAAAACTGATTGTCAAAAGTTTTCATTGAAGCGGGCGGTTGGTTTCTTATGCAGTTGAACTGTTCCATAACTTTGCTCTACAGTCACACCCATAGCGCTAAGATCTTGGTTTATGACTCATGATGCAATCTGTTTGATCTGACGACATCACCTTGTAATTCGTAAACGTTACTGAATATTTTAGGCGTTAATTATTGTTGATTCAAGCCAATCTTACATTTTAGGTTTTCCTTTTGCTACTTTATCTTCTAACTTAGGAAGATAGCCTAGTAAATCAGGCGTTGGGGTTGACTTTCGGACAGTCTGGTTTGTACTATTGAGGCGGAGTAACGTTGGCTCTATTTGCGAAGTTACCCGTGCTCTGTAGTGAGCCGGTAATGGGTTGATCATGATGTTGATGAAAACTGCCAAACGTCTATAGCGCCCAACCAAGTGACCTTCTTTTGCTTCACTAAAAGTTAAGCATAAAACTTGCCTGTTTGACTTACAGTCTAAAATGGTTGCGGGCTAACCCAATGGGCCTGTGGTACCCTAAACTGTTAATCGGTTTCTAAGCCACATCGTACCGGAACGCTAAATCGCTTTGCGAGCGTCTTTCTCCGAAGGGCGGTAACAGAAAATAGAATAGTCGGAAAAGTATTTTCCCTGCCAGTGATCAAAAGTCGGGACGTCCTCGAGACTGCGAAATGGAGGTCGTCGAAAGCTAGATGGATAAAGATGATAGGTTGCTACACTAGAACCAGATGTTATTATTACGCAGGCAAATCAAGCTAACGTCAGATTCTTGAGTAGCGGTTAATTCAAATTTTCAAATTCAAATAATCTTTATTCAAATAGTCCTTTAAAAGGCACTTTTGACGCGTCAATAATTTACATAGTAGTGATTTAATGGTGATAACTACATTCGTAAACTTAAAACCAGTTAAAAGACACAATGAAGCTACACCTTCTCGCAATGTAGGTTATAATCTAAGTAAATAATCGATATCAATCTTCCATTCTAACGCCTATGGTGACCTTTAGCCGAAAGCTTTCATGTGTCAAGAATAATGGCATTAAAAATTCGAAAGAGCATATCTGTATATTATCTGCTACCTTCATGGCTAAACGAGATAAATTTCGATAAAATTTGCAAGGATTATGTTATTATATATAACCGTCGATGAAGTTGTGCCGGACTAGTTTTCAAGAAATTATTAAAGTACGTAGGATGTAACGAAGTATGCGCGATCAGGGCACCATCCTATTGACAAGGGTCACTATGGCAACGAACGCTAGGCCCGTGGGCGCCGCCCGTCCGGGAGGTCAATAGATACAATAATGCTAAGTATATAACACTACAGCACCACTGAATTATAAGCGAATCGCTGTAAAGAACGTTCTCCTATCTATTTTAAGGTCCGTAGTTTAGTACGATATGTATACATATATACCAGACTATTTATTTCTAATTTCTTATAACCAGACAAATACCTATAAATAGCACCTCAATAATTTATAAATATTAACCGTGGGCAGTAGGTCATCATCATTATCATGATCAACCCATTCCCGGCTTACTATAGAGCACGGGTCTCCTCTCAATATGAGAAGGGTTTGGCCATAGTCCACTACGCTGGCAGATTGGCAGACTTCACAAGCCTTCGAGAACAATATGGAGAACTCTCAGGCGTGCAGGTTTCCTCACTGTTTTCCTTCACCGTTGAAGAAAGTGATATTTTAATTGCTTAAAAACGCACATACTAACTCCGAAATGTTAGCGGTGCGTGCGTGGTTCGAACCTCCGACCTCTGATTAGAAGACGGACGTCCTAACCACTAGGCTGTCACAGCTTAAGCTACTTAAGCTTTTAAGCCCTGAATTCTCTGGCCGCTAGCGCAAAGTTTTTTGTATTATATGTGAAATAACGTAAACATCAAGATATTTACGTAGTTTTATATAACAAAGAACAAGTCATTTTGCCATCTAACACTTTTAATGTAAGTTTCTTTTATAACTTAGCTACCTATTATGTAATTTACACGCTTTCCGATTACCAAAAAATAGACTACTAATGCAACAGTAGTTTACTTACGTAATTAGACCATCAGAATCCTACGGTAATTTAAAAAGTTTCTCCAAGGTATAAAAATGAAGAACATCATTAATTCAACAGTGCTCGAATACGAACACTTTCTTAGAACTTTTATTAAATGAGATATCGATAAAGAGACTTCAACAACGAAGTAATTACTAATTATTGAGTTCCGTACCCGATGCCATAACTTACGTGGAACCAATTTTAGATGACATTCTTATTCAAGTTGTGAAGTGACCCTCTAAAAGTTTTATAGTATAAAAATTCATCTTCTCTTCCTCTCGTCTTATATTAGCCCAAATTGAGAAAGAATTAATGCGAAATTTGGTGATCAAAACAATGAAATCTTAAAACTTAAAAAAAATTAAGGCTAACATTCTTAATTGATTAATTGAGTATCTAAATAAAGGTAAATAAATGAATGAAACTTAAATAAGCATAGAAATAGTATATTCAGCATTCAGCAGATAAATACAAGATGGCGACAAGAGGAAGAGAAAGGATCTCCGCCGCGCGTCAAGATAAGTTGAACTGACAATACTTTTAATATTTTGCTTCTAATGCCTCTTTAGACTAGGTAAGATTTAAAATTGTTTAAATAAAACAATATAAGATACACATAAAAAAGGTACCTATATGTAGACATACCAACCAGGTGAAATCAGCGAAGCCGCAGGCAAAATCTAGTTTCTAATGGATGCAAAAGATCTATGAAAGTATACCAAGCTAGTCACATTACATAATAAAACATTTCTACGACAGTACCTGCTGTAGGTACTACATTGTTAACTAAGTGAGAGTATGTAGTGTGCACCTAACCAGGATCCATCATTAATCCAGTATTGTAGCATCTGAGGTAGGTATTATTAGATTGCCTTGTTTCGTAAAAGGGCCAGTTATTAATGCACCTTTTTCCGAAACGCGAAAATACTGTGGCAATCGGTTAGTACCTAGGAACATTTTTTTTTTAATTTTGTAAATTCTTGTACGAAGGGTGTAATTTTCAACTTTTGATGACCTGCCTGGAGCAGTGGTGAAAGCTACGATCTTCTAAGTATTACTACTAAGGAAGTCCCGACAATCTCTGGAAGGAACAAATCTGGTCCGGGGAAGACATCGGCTGCGGCTAATTCTCTGCTCACCGACACAGCGAGGCAATTAAGCGTTCCGGTACGATGCCGCGTCGAATCAAATTATCTAGCCTGCTACTTCTTACGGCCTAAATCCATAATAAATCCAATCCAAAATCTGCAGATGAGCAGATTGACTTCAGTATAGCAGGTATTAATTTTCCTAATCTATTGACAATTTTTGCAGCGCAGCGCGTGCGCTACCGCATTGTTAAGTTGGTCCTGGGTTCGATTCCCGGCTCGAGTCTGGTCTGGTGGGAGGCTTCGTCCGTGGCTAATTACCACCCAGCCGACAAAGACGTATCGCCAAGCGATTTAACGTTCCGGTACGATGTCGCGTAGAAACCAATTAGGAGTGTGGATTTACCATATCCCTAACAGATTAGCCCGCTACCATCTTAAGATGCATCATCACATATCATCAAGTGAGATTGCCGTCAAGGGTTAACTTGTAGACTATGAAAAAAATATCCCTGTCGATAAGTATGTTGATACTAAACTCAATTTGTTATTATAAGTTTTAGTGTTTATGGCTTTAGAGCTATTATTTGGTTTTGATTGTCAGATTGGTACAATTAATCACAAGGAATATCTAAAATCTGTGTTAACTCTACGCCATAAAATACTAGTAGGCAAGACACAAAATAATTGTGATATGGGGGCAACCTACTGCAATCATCACCTGTTTAATATTCTTGGCTACTCGTAATAACGAGTTGTGAACGTCTGGTCGCAAGCAGCTGCATCGGTGCACATATTCCTTAATGAGAGCGAACACGGCAATTGTTTTATCTACCTATTTATAGCCTACACACATAAGACTAAGGACTGCACATTGATACGAGAAGATGAGAATTAGGCAACACAAGATCAGTTTGGGTTTATGTCGAGACGGGGAATGAAGGGCCAAATATTCACACGCCGACAACTTTGCGAGAAATACAGAGGTGCTCGCGAAAAACTGCACATCGTTTGCATTAACTAGACAGAGCGTGTCTAGAAAAGATGTGAAACAATCAATCTAGAAGCGAGGTTACTCCAGAGATCGGATTTGCTTTCTTACTTGTTCCTCCTGGTAATGGATGCTTTTACTTCAAACATACAGTAGGAGGCATCCTCACGCAGCTAACTACATTGTTCGTGTTGGAGAGGAATTGCCTGAGGTCCAGGACAGATTGCGAAAATTGTAAATAGGTGTGGTCTTAGGACCAGCCGAACAAAGACAGAACATCTGTTTTATAACTTTGACGGCCCCTCTAATTTCTCTAAGATTATATTAAATGGTACATTACCCTATCTCCCTGCTCCAATAGAAAACAAATTTGTACAACCTTGGATGCAACCCTCCACTCCATGTAACCCTCTGATACCTACCCATACTCTACCCATACTTTATCAGCTGTTACCTACGCTCTAAGAGCTCTCCATTCTGAATTCAAATATAAAGTCAAAGTAAATAACGTCAGTCGGCTTTAATAACTTTGTATAATTTTAAAGATAATATAAAACTTTGTAAATTGATGTAGAGATAGTAGAACCTACCTTTTTTTCTTTTTTTCTACCTACCTACGTAGAAAAAAAGATAAGGCCACATCCCCGTCGATTATAATACGGATTCTTTTTTTAAAATAGACGCGGTAGTGAGTTCTTGGAAATATCGGAATGGTAAATGTGAAAAAGTTTGTAACCTGAGGCAGCGGGAGGCGGCGGCGCGTGCTCGGGGGGATTCCGAGAATCGTAATACCGGTTCGCGGGCCACGCTGTGTCATTGTTTGTGACGATTGCGGTCCGAGAGAGCAACGCTGATGCCTGCGTCCTTGTCTATTGACTTGTTTAGAAAATAAGTAATAGAACGCGCTGTGCAGTGTGCAAACAAAGACACTTCCGTATCTTGTGTTGGATACAGTACCTATGAAGATTTTAACACGCAATCAAAATTACATCAAGCAATATACAGCTACTACTGGTGCCCTGGTGTTTCTATTTCTAAGGAATCACCAAATGTTTGGTTCAAGCATCTAAAAAATAAATATTGTCAATTGAAGAATTAATTTGTTTGGAGTATTCACCGGATGGCCTGAGCTAAACGGGGTAGTCTACCTACCTAATTCAAATTCAAATTCATATAATCTTTATTCAAATAGTCCTTTTGACGCGTCAATAATTTACATAGCAGTAATTTGATGGTGATAACTACATTCATAATCTTAAAACTAAAGCTATGAGGGTTTCAAATGCGCCCCGGTCGCCCTACAAACGTCGAGCCGTCTACTTTCGTCTAGTCCATCCGTAACCTGAAAGTGGTGATTTCGGTGAACCTTAAAAAAATATCCAAGTGTTTTTCTTCGTGTAAGTTCGAAGTAACATAGTCCACGTCATTCATCGCGTAACTGACCAGAATTAATCCAGTGTCCAGAAGTAGCGACCGCAACCGTTTATCCGTTCAACCGTTTATCTATCCGATCGGACGCAGCAGCTTCAGTTTTGTATAATGGTGGTGCCAAAAAATTTCTTCACACTGCTCAATTTCAGGAAGTTACGTATGTTTACGCAAGATTATGTTACTGAAATTTAGATGTATAATAACATTCTGCAAATTTTATGTTTTCAATACAAGTTAGCCCCTAACTGCAATATCATCATCATCAGGCTCATTACAGAGCACGGGTCTCCTCTCAATATGAGTAGGGTTTGGCCATAGTCCACCTCGCTGGCCATGTGTGGATTGGCAGACTTCACACCCATTTGAGAATATTACGGAGAACTCTCAGGCATACAGGTTTCCTCACGATGTTTTCCTTCACCGCTGAAGCAAGTGATATTTTTATTGCATAAAAACGCACATAACTTCGAAAAGTTAGAGGTGCGTCGGTGCGTGCTCGAGTTCGAACCCTCGACCTCTGATAAGGAGTCGGACGTCCTAACCACTAGGCTACCACAGTTTCAACTGCAATATAGCCTGGTGGTAAGTAATGATGCGATCTGTGATTATAGTGGGCTAGCCTGTCATCAGTTTCTACGTAACATCGTACCGGAATGCTAAATCGCTTAGTGGCACGTCCTTGTCAATAGAGTGGTAACTATCCTCAGTTTCTTACCAGAACAGACCATGGAGAATTTGAAATAAAACAATCTCAAATTGCCTTGGCTACCAGGTAAAACTTTGGAACAAAACTTTTTTTACAATACCTAAGTTACAAACAAGCAATTAAAATAATACAACCTTACCGGCGTATAATGTTAAACTTCTCAGAATTTGCTGAGCTTTTTGTTCCATGAAACTTTTGTCATTTCAGACACGTTTAAGTCAAAATAAGTTTTAATGAAATATTATTGTGAGAATAATTGGATTTATTTGCACTTATGGCGAGTTATTTTTTGTTTTTTATAAATAAGTATTTGCCTCATCCAAAATATTATATTTGGAACAAAACTAAATTTCAATGAGTAAACTCTATTTGCTCGTGAATTCGCTTAGATTTGCAGGAGATATGATATAACATAATTTAGTAACGTAACGTCAAATTACCTCTTCTTAGGCAACTTGTAAAAAACAAACAGCTTAAAATGTATTTGTTATGTCGTATTGTCGTAATCATGCCTACCTGGCGCCACATCTCTATATCTCTCGGTAAGGAGGTCCCGGGTTCGATCCCTGCAAAGAATTTACATACAAGTCACAGTAAAAGTTTACATATCTATAGCTTAAAACTATAAGCTCTCGTTCATAATGAAACACGAAAATATGCATGAAATAAAATGAAAATACACCATGGACATTTATTGATATCGAAACTTAAACTGAATTTGCACAACAACAACAAAGTATTACCGGTCTTGTATCCATCCAATTAATGTTAACCCATTAAACACAGCTTTGTCAATAAAGCAAGAACAAAAATTGTTTACTGGCTCGCTTCCTTAGACTATGTCGCTACTGAAAAAATACTCTCGAAAAGTTCAATTAGATTTCTTAGTGCTAATAGATCTTTACAATTTAATATAATTTACAATTAGAAATTACAATTTACAAGTTTATAGATCCTTAGGTTTAGTCAGTTTGTGAGACTTGCTTAAACCTTAGCGATCAACATGTGATAAAATGCTTTACTAATGCTTTGGCACCCAAAATACAAACTAATACAGGATTAGTTACGCAAGAGTACCAACGGACACATAAATAGTTGTTAGGTTGTATTATTGGTTTATGTTTATATTTTTATTTGGGAATTCATAATTTCTGAATTCTCTATGGTCGTGATTTGGACGTGCCACCAAGCGTTATAGCGTTCCGGTATAATAACTTCCATATGGTTAGCCTGTTATCATCACATGCAAGCAGATGAGATTCCAGTAAGAGGGCTTATTGAAATAAGATAAAATATATTATTAAGAACAAGCAAGATGAGCAACAGAACTATCTGAATGCACCCTTCGCTTTTTACCTACTTACTAAAACAATTTTTGTGGATTCTATTTATTCTATTTTGACATCCCCGTAGTGCGCTGCGAACTATGTTGCATCATAAAGTTGGAGGTCCTGGATTTGATTCCCGGCCCGGGTCTGCTGGGAGACTTTTGCCGTGGTAGCTACCACCCTACCGACAAAGATGCGTCGCCAAGCGACTTAGTTTTCCGGCACTGCATCATCACTTACCATCAGGTGAAATTGCTGTCAACGGCTAACTTGTAGTGGAAATAACCCTGGTATACTCATTGCATTGCGCCATAGTGTAATACAATATAACTGACTAGTCACATTAGTATGGATCGGGTGACACGTTTGTTTACACTAATTCGTCAATTGAAATGTTCATCAATAAGTAAGGATTCAGTCATCAATGAAGTTTTAACGGTCACAAAACAATGAGAGAAACAGCAATTACGTAACTAAACCGACATTAAATTAGATTATAAAAGCTGTCATCCATTCAAATACAATCAAAATGAAGTATTTTATTTCGGATTTTTGTCTGCTATTCTCATAGACATCATTATGGCTAAACGGTTTTGGGACGGGATTTTCTTAAGTGATCAACAAGGATCAGCAATGAGTGTCTCGTTTAATAAGTAAAGGTATATGTAGGACAATTGTCCTACATATACAAATACACAGACATTCGTGGGTACATAGTTCTTCTATGTCGGGTGTGTAGACCAAATTGACTCTTAAAAACTGTGCCATTCTGTTTAGCTCATTCCAACTTAATTTTTGTATAATAAGGCAGGATTATTCTACCACAAAAGCTTATTGAAAAGAATAGCTCACTACAAACATTGTGTCGGTGCTGTAAATTGAGTAGAATATTAAATTCAAAATCTCACAATTCACAAGAAAGAATATAAGGGAGCAAGTTTTAAGTTTATTGTTGCGAAGCGAATGGTTTCAGCAATACATAAATTATTGCTTCAAGATTAATGTGTCAAAAATAATTAAGGAGATAACTATATATTTTATCATCCTCACAGCCGCCTCACAGTCACATGAGGGGACAGTTGCCGCAGCCCTTACCTACTTGGTCTGCCCTCATGAGTGACCTTCATGCTCTGGTGGTCTCGATTCTTCCCTGGGACAAGAGAATTTCGATGCAAACAGATACGACTAAACGAGTTTGTATGAGTCGAGTAGAGGATATAGTCTACTTAATGCTAAATTCTTTGAATTTGATTGGGAATGCATGGTACGCTCCCAATTAATAATAAAAATAAAAAGTTATAACAGAATACGCCATGATCTCTATTAAAAAAAAAATCGAAAAAGTTGTCATAGAGACCCAGACATCGCATCAGAAATCGATTACTGGATTTATTTCTCTCTAGGTATAGGAAGCTAGAATTACAGGATCTTAGTTAAGGTATCACATGTTGTGCTAAAAAGGTTAAATTACGTCATACAATTAACACAAAAAGGCTTTTCATACACCAGGCAGAGACTTTTAAGGATTCACGAATTCCATTAAAATGAGGGTCAGTGGAAAGTACAGTTAAAATCTGTCACAATACAACAATATCTAATTCAGGTTACCACAACCCCAATAAATCTATCAGCAGCGATAAAGTCTACGTGTCCGAAGACACAAATCTGCGAATGGTTCCCGGTTGACGGCCTGTTCAGGCCCCCTTTTTCAGAAAGAAGGCCTGTGTGAGGAGCAATGGGGACAGCAGATGATGATATTAGGCTATGTAGATAACAAGTAGGTAAAGGTTAAGATTGATTTGCTCGAAAACATCTTGTTCCAACTTTCATGTGGCGCGTCATCACAAAAATATTCGTATTTTGGTGTGTAGGTGTGAAGAATGTATCTCGGAAGCAGGAACACCCCACCAAACTTGTATTCTGGCAAATCACCAAGCGTTGCTCTTAAGTCGCTTGTGTCACTTCGCTGTATTTGTGATGAAAGCCAAAATCTATTTCGAGAACATATCATTTCGTTTGAATAAACATTTAAGAATTTCAATATCCATAGGATTGCCTGCTACACATACACACGATAAAATAGCTTGGAGAGCTACCTACCCCATGATCTAGGTAGAATTAGTTACGTACTTCGCTTCGAGTAGGTAACACTGCAAGAAGCTGATAAGAAAAACAATACCCGGTTGATTTAGTATTGGACTTTTTAGTCCCCGGTTGAATGTTCGTAGCTTCAGTTTCAGTACTTTCAGTATTTAGTATTTTCAACACAAACGCCCGTTCGTCAATTTTTAAAAATGAAGACCCCACTTTATGAGCTGGAGGTCACTACAATGTCAAAAAAGTAAACATATGTTTAAACAGTATTTTGAGCCAGGCCACCGATAGCTTCTCGTTTGCTCGCCTTACTCCAGAATACTTATCCCACTCAAATTTAATATCCTATTTCGTAAAATGTTTTAGAGAAATTTAATGATCAAGTACTAGTGTAACAAATACTTAATCAATCATTCAAGGGTGTGCCCAACAGGTTTATATGTACTGAACCGAACTTGTGATTATCAGATAGTATTCTTCGTTGATGTTATTTACTGAAGTTAAAAAAAACTTTTCGAAAAAAATCGCGGATTTTCAGCAACAGTGCATTAAAGTCAGTCCATCAGAAAGCACTGCGATGATTCAACTTTATCGCTGTCGAAGTACAATCATACACTGTTCTGTTCGCTAAATAATTTAACTACACAGGTTAAACGGAACGTGTGTAAACTGCAGGTTTTTACGCCTAGGCCATGTATACACGTTCCGTTTTAGCTACTTTAAGCCTGTAAAGCAAAGCTGTATCAAGTAGGTACCTACTGCTGACTTAAGGAAATAATAGCGGTAGCGACAATGAATGGTTATTTATTTGGTCAAGTGGGACTTGGCTCCGCTGACTCACGATTATTATTACCACATTTCGCACATGTGTATGAGTTGATGAAAATATAACGTCATTTGTCTTTGTACAGGTGTTTATACATTAACAGTTGATATTCGAACAACAAATATTCAAATAAGTAAGACACCAGGGAGCCAAGTTTGCTATTGCAATTGTGTTTCAATGGTCGATTAATGATTTTATTACGCAGATGTAAAAAAAATAAAATAGTTTGTACAATAAATTGTAAAGGAAGTCTGTTTGCAATCATAAATTTTGGCTTTTTTAATTAAAAAACTAACGGTAAAGTAATAGTTAGAAAAATACTCTCACAATCCTTAGACACACAAATAACTTTAAAAACTAAATCATATACATTGTTTGCCTAAAACTAGAAACAAACTAGATAAAAAACTATTCACTTATAATAGGGAGTGCTACTATATAATATTCTGCACAAAGAAATTGTTACAGAACGTTCATCCTTATCTTCTTCTTATAACATAAGTGTTTAAATAAACAATTCATTTTTATTTTGCCAAAATATGTAATAGATCTAGTAATTTAGTTAAAGTAAGAACTAAATAAAATCGAGTGACTGAGTTAAGTTTTTTTTTTTTTTTTATAATTGTAATTACATAGTTTGTTCTCTAGTAGGTTAATAGTTTGTTCTTTTGGAGAATTAAGTCTTTAACCCTAAGCTAGATTCAGGTTTCCTAGCGAAAAGTAAACACAACGTGAATAGACAGACAGTACGATTCAGTCTTACCTTAGGTGTAAGTACACACATTGCAACTAATATTTTAATAACAAACGTTTAATACCATCTAAATTCCATCTTTTTGTTTAAAAAGGTGTACGTGGCATAGGCTTCATACATTTCTAAAACAACCCTAAATTAATTTTTTTTTTAAACGCATTTTGACTGTACCAGTCTAAAACGTCAACTTACGTGATACAAAACCCACACTTTATTATATTCTACACATATAGTTGCTTTACCTTTGGGATTGCTATTTCATACATAAACAAAACCCGTTCATGATAATGTTGTGACGTAGGTAACACTTATTGGAAACTTAAATAAAACCAATCCAATATCTTTCTTTTCTTTAGTTGAAATTAAATAATGCATTTGAAAATAATTCATTAAATTTAAAAAACTCACACTAATTATTATCTATCACAATCCCCGTGTTTAATCAAGAAGTTTTAAGTTATTGTTGACTCTCAAAAATGCCTTCTCGCATTATTATCTGCAATCAATAATAATGTAGATTTTACAGATCACAATACAAATCTCCGTAGCCGTGCACCTAATCTTCCATATGCTTGAACTTTCATTAAATTCCTTTGCGTTTGCGTGCCATTCATTCGCTATCGATTAGCCCGAGTTGGTATAAATAAGGCGTTACGTAGCTAGTGTACACTGTACAGAGCTCCTAACAAGGAGAGCGGTGGCGGGGCGCGGTCACAGCACCGCGTCGGCATAGCGGTCAGGCAAGCCAGCCGATGACCTGGATCCGAGGGAAGCCCGACTAAGTGGGGAGATATTTGCTAACTTCGAGGCTTTCTCAGTGCGTGTGGCACAAGTCTCGATAGACTTTCTGTATTAACAAGACTCTACTTGGGGGCCGTCCATAAATTACGTCGTTATTGAGGGAGAGAGGGGGTCAACAAAGTGTGACGACGTGTAATAGCAGTGGGGACGAATCAAGCTTCGTGGAGTCAGAAATATAAATCTAAAGTATAAAAATTCTTTACTTTAATTTTTTATAGGAACCGTTTTAGAAAATTTATATAATTATGGCTTATCCCAGATTGAAAGATTTTAAATATCAAAGTGTGTTACGTCATACTTAGGTAGTTAGGTCACGACCGCCTGTAGGTAGCAGGGAGTCATGAAACCCGAGTGACGTAATTTACGGATGGTCCCTTTCCCAGTTTTGATTTATGATATTTAAGATGTAACCTTAATAGATTTCGTGAGCCGATATATTTTTAGTCTATATTTAAATCAGTGTGATAAAAGTAAGCGAGAGCTGCGTTACATCGTAGGTAAATATTGTGTGTTCATTTCAACGCTTGCCACCAAGACGGGTTTCCCGCCCACGCGACTTTATGGCGCCTGACCGGACCAACAATTTACTCAATAGCTACGTTTCCAACGATTCAACGTTTGATGTTATTATTATAGATCGGATGAATATATTACATCATTACCGCTATTATGACCGCCACTTTTTACTCCATTTGCAATCAAGTAGCATCTTTAGCAAGCTGTTTATTTATACATATAATACGAGTATATACCTGTAAAGCTTATTTATCACTTACATTAAGCTCTTCATACAAGGTACCCTAAATCAGTTGTCTAAAATCATTAACTAAATTAGTAGCTGTAAAAGTAGGTGCCATCCTTTTTCCATATAATGAGTTGAAAAGGACGATGGTACCTGTCAAATATAAATTTTGTATAAAAGACATCCCTTAAAATCTGTTGTACTTACTTGAATACTTTGAACCTATTTATCCGATTACAGAGATTTAAATTTTCTCGTATCTTTGTCGTATTGTTGCCTTTTTATGACCAGTATGTTGCCCCATAATTTACTACAACATAAATATTTTTTTACAAATCTTGATTATAGAGGTAAGTTGGTAAGCATACCATATTACCTTCGTGATAGATAAGTTGGTGAATAGTGCAGAAATGGAAAATTAAAAATACCGCCAAAAATAATCCGTATGAAGTTCCAATACATTTGAGAAAATTGGCGATATTGTTGTGAAATGTGAGTCTACCCCCCTAAAGCGTTCTCAAGGTCGTGATGTGACATAGCTGTCCAGCAACAGGCAAGAATGCCGACAAAACAACGCAACAAGTGCCGGCGCCCCCGCCTTACCGTCTGAATAACTTCTTCGAAGTGTTATATTTTTACGCGACTGAGGAGGCTAATGTTCTCGTATACAGGTTTTTTTTTTTTTTTTATACACTACAAGTTAGCCCTTGACAGCAATCTCACCTGATGGTACGTGATGATGCAGTCTAAGATGGTAGCGGGCTAACCTGTTAGGGGTATGGTAAACCCACACTCCTACTTGGTTTCTACGCGACATCGTGTCGGAACGCTAAATCGCTTTGCGACACGTCTTTGTCGGTAGGGTGGTAACTAGCCACGGCCGAAGCCTCCCACCAGACCAGACTCGAGCCGGGAATCGAACCCAGGACCTCCAACTTTTATAATGCGACAGCGCACGCACTGCGCCACGGAGGTCGTCAAAGGTACGGCTAGTTTGCCTGGTTTTTTATAACATTAAAGAATCATTTATTTCAAATGCTGGCTTTCTAAGCACTCTTGAAACGTAAGTAGCATGTTTGTAACCACTTTTGGGTACATATAAACTAACTAAACAAAAAATAACTAACAATGATTCATCAATCTGTTGATGAATAAATATATTTGAGTTATTGGATCGGATTTTTTTCATCGCAATATGATTACACACAACACAATATATAGGTTTGTGTTACAACATAGTGTAATATATTATTCTAAATATGGTATTTTTAAGTGCCCAAATAAATGTCGCACCAGCCGAACTGATTCAATAGATTTGATTCAGTATATGAGGTCTTAGGTTTAGGGGTGAAACTTGGTTTGTGACGTCCCGTTAGTGACGGCAAGACGAAGGCAGATAAAATGTTCGAAATAATATTTAATACCGAATGAAATACAAGGTATAGAATACCTGTTTTTCTTTAAAAGTAGAGATCTTTCGCATGTGTGTAATGCGAATTAATTGGTTCGATTGTTATTGTGAATGTAAGTCAAAAGGGCACTTGACTATTTGATTTGTTTATTATTTTATCTGTCATGAATGGCAATAGGCAGCAATTAATGTTTTTAACATAGGTACCTATAATGTTTTATGATGTAGAGTAGAGGTTGGCTCGTAGTCAAACAAGACGTTTCGCTCTATCTTTTGCACGTCTTGCCGCGGCCGGCAAGTTATAGGTAGGTGGGTACTTTGCCTCGTAAGACGTGACGTCGCGCCTTGCTTCTTGCACCCTGTTCTATCATTTGACAGTAATTCTCTATCTGATTTTTAGGGACTCTCTTGCTAACGTATTCATTACCTTACATTACATTTAGACGACCTCCGTTGCGCAGCGCTTGCGCTGTTGCATTTTAAAGTTGGAAATCCTGGGTTCGATTCCCGGCTCGAGTCTGGTCTGGTGGTAGGCTTCGGCCGTGGCTAGTTACCACCCTACCGACAAAGGGTCGCCAAGCGATTTAGCGTTCCGGCACGATGTCGTGTAGAAACCAATTAGGAGTATGGCTTTACCATACCCCTAACAGGTTAGCTCGCTACCATCTTAGACTGCATCATCGCTTACCATCAGGTGAGATTGCCGTCAAGGGGTAGCTTGTAGTGTATAAAAAAAAAATCTTGAGAAGATTTACAATTCAATGTTTTTCAAAATTTGGGATCCTTATTTTTTGATTAAAGCAAACAGAAATCAATAGGTACCCCCTTCCGAGTTGGATCACTAAATTCCAGACCAACAATCGAACAACTGCGCTTATCTCATAGCGCGTGCGTCATCGCCTCCGCACAACTGATAAGCGCCTTGAATTATCATTGCAAATAATATTATGTTTATACTTTATACATTCATATCTGACTCGAGTGTCGAGGAGTTTCTCCACTAGGAGTTATCATCTCACAGTTTACCGACTAAATAACAAGATATCCACAATGACGCGGCCTTTATTTGACTCCGAGCGAAATAATAGGTGCCTATGTGCTTACAGAAATTCGATAAAGGGGTCTTAGCGATAGCGAGTTCACGCGATAAGTTAAATATAGGAAAATGCCACTACCTATATTATGCCAGCTTCTTGGGTATGAATATAAAAACATTCAGTAAATAAATAACTGCAATTTTTTTAAAGCACAGTTATTGAACTGTCGCACAAATAAAACCAATGCGTGACGATGTGAGTATAATGTTACCTTAACTAGATTTTAAATTATTAAATGATAGTGGCATGTAAAGGCAATCATACCCGTTCTAGTCGAGCGCAACCGTTACGAAATCACTGCTGCATGAAAATTATACGATTGGAGCTACCGATAGTCAATAATAATTGCTCGATCCATGGTAGGTACCGATTACCGACGTAATTAAACGTACAGCTTCAATTTAATATACGACTACTAACTAGCTAAGTATCTACATCGAGTTTTGGGAGCAAATTGTTGAACATTGAATTCACAACATCAGCCAGTTGTATTTTTTTGCTTATGTATTCGCGTTGACTAAGCGCATATTTTGCATATTTTTATCGTAAATACGCAAAGATGGCACTGTAATCGCAGTGTTAAAGTCCGTGCATAGATACGTATAAATAGATTACGACGGGCGACCGATCCGGTTGCGGTGAAGGAAGGAGATAGATAGAACGCGCCATGAATCACTTCTTCACAGGAGCGCACACTCGCACAATGCGAGAGCCACGCGGAGAGGTCGCGGGCGGCGCGGGGCAGGGAACTATAGCCGAACGGAACGAAACGATACGACAAAGTACAACTGAAAACAGTTGAACAGACAGCCGCGGCGCGGTAACGTGCGTCGCTCATTTCTGGAATGTACGTTCAACCGAAATACATATACGGTTCTTAGATAAAATAGGAAATTACTTACGTGTGAATAATTATCATAGGCGATAAAGAGAGTGGTATTTTTTTGTTTGAGTGTAAGTGTGACGTTAACAGAAGTGTATGCGAGTGTGTGTGTGTCGTGGCGTGGATCGTCGCGCAATTATTAACGATGATTCACTTGCGCGCGGGTGAAATGCAGCCTATCGGACTTGTTGACATATGTTCAGGAGGAGTAAACAAATGATATCAAGAATACTCCTAATATGGTGGATTGATTCATAGTTCCGCGGCCGGTAAGACACCTTTAATAAGTAATGATGTGCCTACATGTTATTCATTCACTATTTGTTGTGTTTAGAGAGGACGTCGTATGCCGATTCTACTCATTCAAAATATATCGACGGCTCGCGCTCGTAGATTTCACTTTTCTTTTTGTAAGACTTGATGGATGATAGGTAGCTGTATTTATGTTATTTCTACGGTTACTATTGTATTAAACAAAACCATATTTGGCAAACCTAAAGTACCAAAAACCTCCAGGCTTTGAAATAAGTTCATTTAGTTAGTTTTTTAATTATAGATGAGTAACCAATTATTAGATTTGATTAATGATTACTTATCAATATGAAAATTTGACTTCTTGAAACTACGGAAAACTATGGAAACACCTAATGATTCAAGTGCAGCATAATAAATAGTGGGAAGGTGCAATTGGCGAGAGTCAATTTATTATTCATAGCAATATTTTGAGTCAATAAATAAATTACATTTACGGTTAGACCTAGTTACACACATACCTCAATACTTACACTACCAAACATAATAGAAACTGGTAAAAGTCACGTTGTAAGCAAGGTATCCGCGTCGAATATATTTTATCGCCACAAAATATAAAAGTCCGATAAGGTTAAAACTAAGTCATTGGTCGGGAAATTTTGCGCTGGTATCGTGGTTTACTACAGATCTATCAAAGTTTTTGGGAAAGGGGTTAGTCTGCTAAATTTACATTACAGGTTTGGTCAGTCTCAGGTAAAATTTTACGCCTTACTCTCTACAGACCATTAACACTATGTATAGATAAGTAGGGGCAAAACTGGCTGGCGGCGTGCTGGCGGCAGACACAGGCGTCGCCAGGGCCGCCTGGCTTGGCGCCAGGCCGGCGGGCGGCGGCCGATCATCGGGATTCCTTTGTCTCTAACACATCTTTACTTTTCTATAACACTATTAAAAAGTGACTTTCCAGTCGTACGCGACTATGAATTAAAACCATAAAATCCTGGAGGTTTACTTATAAATCAATCAATATTAAGCCCATGAATGTAATTTTTCTGTTTATTTGACAATTATGTCTCAAAAATATAATACATTATTATAATAGAGCCAATATCTACTCGAGTGCGAGTATATAATATGCAATTAATGAACCATCAGCTATATTTGTGTGCGTAATGCGTACTGCGCTTATTTGCCCGTTCGTTATAAACGGGCGGAGCGGCTTGCTTGTCTCCGGTTCTCAGAAATTGTAACGCCTTCTTAGAACGTAGCAACGCAGCCCTCTACAAAATGCCTCGAGTGAGCGCAAACCGAGGTCGTCATTCGTACCACTACACGCATTTGGATTGTATCTAGATAAGCACCCACACATGCAATCAAACATTCTTACGTCTTGCTCGTTTTAAGTTTTGATGTATTAAGTATGTACATAGTCGATTTTCTTTATAAACATGATTTTTGTTTTTAGTAAACCCTGATTTCTTATAATCTTATATCACGGTCAAATGGTACAGTCATTGTTCGGATAGCAATAAAGAATCGTAGGCATATGAAAATACTGTAGGAAAATACCAATGGGGATATCCTCGTATGTACAGAGCAAGCTTGAGCTTACGTCATGATGATGTCACTACGTACTATTACCTAGACACATAGGTTAGACGTAACTCAGAGTGGCACATGCGCCTTGCGTCTTCGAGTCGCCGCACCATGTTGTTAAAATAATGTAGGATAACATACAGAATGAATATTAATACAGCTACTTTTTATCGTTTCGAGAGTTTGGGACGTAAGTTGTGTTGGATGAGTTTTTGAGATTGGCATCGTTTGGCAGCTAATCCTACCGATTTACAGAAAAATCGCAAAAGCGAAGTAAAAAGAAAAGAGGGCCTAAGAGGATTCCTAAAGTACTTTTTATTACTAAGTCACTTTAACGAAAAATATTTTGTATAGTTTTTTTTTATTATAAAATATAGTAATACATATTTATATAAAAATTATTACGATTCAAGTTGCGTTATTTTAACAAAAGCATTTATTTATGAAATATGCATAAAACTAGCAAAGTGAATTATATAGTAATGTCGACGACGATGTTATTGCATGAGCCAATACTATATTTATATTATTAAGCTATATTTAATTGGCGATGAACAATTATTGAAAGCAATAGCTGAGATATGTGCGTTCAAACGATAATAATCATATTGGACCTTTTAGTTTTTATTTATTTTTGATTTGGCGGTTTTTAAAAATCCTTAAACACAGTTTTGATACGTTTGAATGACCAAATCTGTCTATTAGGTCAGCTCCTATATGATAACCGTGCCTAAAAACGGACCCACTTTTTTATTAAGTACATTATTAGATTCTAATAAAGAATTTAATATTACTAATTATATGAATACAGACGATTTACTTTAGTTTAAGAAGTTGATTTATTTTTGCATTTTATTGCAGGTACAAAAGTCGCGTAAAAGATGCCGCTAACACAAGAAAAACGTCTGGATAATAACTTCTCTAACAACAATGACCACAGCTATCTGCATAAAAAGTTTAAAAAAATGGCATCTACTATGTCAATGCTTCCGGGCAGTGCTATCAAAGGAGAAGAAAGTGGGCATCCGGAAACCAGTCTTTTACAAGTTACTAGTAGTTCTACTATAACCAATGGAAGTATTGCAGCAGCTCACCCAGAAATAGAAAAAATTAAAGATATTATATACGATAAGCGCAGCATGGATGTGGAGAAAAATGTACAAACTAATTTTAACGACGAAAACTTTAGATTAAGTGATGTGAATAATTTTGTTCAAATACCTGGTAAAACCAGTTTTTCTGAAGAATTTTTAAATAAGACTGACACACTTGAAAATGATTTTATAAAGGACACTTATAGTGGAGGTACTGGGCGATATATATGCCCATATTGTAAAATATCATGTGCCAAGCCTTCAGTTCTACAAAAACATATCAGAGCTCATACGAATGAGAGACCCTATCCATGTATACCTTGTGGATTTGCTTTTAAGACAAAATCAAACTTATATAAACATCGAAGGTCACGAACGCATGCTTTACGATTACAAGGAGCAGATATTGCCACTGCAATGAACGATGATGACTTGTCGGGTGATTCTGAAAGTGACACGTCAATACCGCCAACGTCCTTATCAGGTTCAGATAAGGATCAGAGCTCGGATACTTCAATGATGCGTCCGGAAAAGAGGCCTAACGAATTTTCCTCACCTGAACTAACAAACGAAAGTAACAATATTTTACTACACTCGATTTCCTTAAATGACAACAACAAATCAAAAGCAATTTACAAACCCAAGTTCAGAGCAGCTTTTTATCATGGAATGGATGATAAAGATAAGATAAAAAAGACTATTTCACAGAATGCTGACTTTCTTACGGAACATATCTCTAAAATTATATCAGATAATGAGGCCATTGTTGATGTTATTGAAACTCCTCTACAAAAAAAGTATGGCAAAATTAAACAAATTGCGGAAAGTAAACAATTTTTAAACGATAAAGAAATTACGCCAGAATTGACACCGTTAAATTTAACTAAAAATTGTTATGACACGGACCATTTGATAAGGAAGAGATCTCACTCAGATAGTTTTGCTCATATCGTTGAAGATCAAAAACATCCACTAAATCCTGAGGGTTCAATTATCAAAGATCTCTTACTTAAAACTAAGGCTAATGGACTTAATTCTGCGACAACCGAACTTGTCGATGGTTTGGGACCTCTTTACGTTTGTCCTTTATGTCAAATAGTATATAGAAGTGCTGATAATTTAGAAATTCATAGGTTGTATTATTGCAAAGGTGTCCTATCAAACAATACAACTGTAGTGAATAATGCTGTAAGAGAAACAAAGAGTGGAAGGCCCGAAAATATATTTGTAAGAAGTAATTCTATAAATGTTCGATTTCCTGAAAATGTGATGACTCCAGTTTCCAGAATTAATACTTCGGCCAAGTCACCACCTTTAAAAAATAAGCCTGATAATCTTGTGATTTTAAAGTCGGACAGTAATGACGTTATTGCTCCTTTGCCATCTCCAGGTCCATTACTTGGAAACACAAGACTTGTAGATACCCGAATACCATCTGAATTCAATAAAAAGACTGAGACTTTAAAAATAAGGCCTAAAGAATCTAGTCCAAAGAGACGACTCGATAGTAGATCGGAAACATACAGCCCAAGACTCCTTGAAAGCTCATCACCTAGGTCGGCCGATTTATATTGTCAACCTAAAATGAGATGTATGGAAATAAACACATCTCTGAGAACAATAGAGGAAATGTCACCACATATTAGGCATAATTCTACATCCCTTCAAATGTTTGGAGGTGAAGTAAAAATAGTTGATCACTCTGGCAGTACTACGACTTTACGCATTGAACCCAGTAAAAATCAACTATCTCCGATTTTAATACATCAAAATCTGTCACCTTCAAAGTATTCTAATGATTCCGAAGCAAGCAGTGTTGTTGTAAGATCAGGTCTTCATTCCGGAGGCACTATTGTCCATAACCCCCCTACACCTAAAGAAACTAGCAGCACGCCCCAAACACAAACATCTAGAATTTCAGTGTCGACACCGACTGCCCAGGCTTCTAATTTGCTAAATATCCATGATATAACTCATTTCCAGTTTCCACCACTTAGTGCTATTACGGCGTATAACCCTTTGACGCTTCCGCCACTCAGTCCATCTTCGTCACCTAACGGTGCTTCAACCATATTTCACGGAGGCAAACTGATCCCTCATGTCCCAGGAATACCTGGTCCCAACACCCCTGGCTTACTGGTCGGAAACAGTAACTCGCATAACATGAAAAAGAATGATTGTGTAAAGAATGTGAAGTCAGAAAATATTCCAGAAAATGTATCGTTCAATATGCAAACAGGAAAAAGCAGTACAAATTATGACAGAGTTTTTAATGCTAAAAGTCCTAATATAAAATCTTATTACGAAATGGAAAGACATAACCAAAATAAAGATAATTACCATATTGAATTACAAAGCATTTCCACTGTGCCAATTATAAAAATTAAACACGTAGACGAGCCTGTCGTTACTACTCAAATTCTAGCTAACAATAACACCAGAGTAGCTCTTCGAACTGAAGGTGCTATTAAGAGAAATGCAGAAGGCTTTCCAAGAATGCCAGTACTGAAAGAAAATTCAAATTACCTATTAATTAATAACAAAATCAAGGATTCTAACATTCAATCTTCTAAAAATGTCGATAATAAATCCGAAAATGAAATAAAGAATTTCAATTTCGAAAATCTGATAACTAAAGTAGAAATATACAACAATCAAATTCAGACTACTTCGGAACTTCAGAAAAATTGTAATAACCCAGATACATGTGCTACCTCACTACAAAACGAAAGGTCCGAAACATCTTACTTCCAAAAAAATTTGGCAGTGAATTCTCTCAGCGACGAAAGGAAACCGAAATTTTTAAGGCCATCGACATTGCCTCTAAAACCCGGCACCTTTACTCCAAAAAAACATCATGGTATAACACCTAATTCAAATACCATGCCATTAATATCACCCGAAACTCCTCGGCCAGCAAAAGCTTATGGGCAACTTTACCTTAATGGCAATGCTTACACTTACTTGGGCTTAAAATGCTCAACTAAAGTTTTCTACTGCACTATCAATCGCCCACAGCCAACTTATGTACCGAATCAACATTTCCTATCGATGTATAGTAATTGGCAGGTAATTACTATCGAAGTTTTGAATGTAATGTGTAACTTGTTGGTCGATTGTGTGGTAAATAAGTGACTATATTTACAGTTATTATCTGAGCTGACGCCAGACCCGCTGGGACTGTCAGCATCGTCTGCTATGTCTTTATATGACTCACGTCATCGACCGCAAAACGTTGCTGTCTCTGTGATTAAACAGGATCTTATATTGACTCATTCATCGCAATGGAATAAAAATGCGAAGGACAACAAACAGGTATACAATCTTATGGATTATTTTAAAATTCACGTTAACTTCCAAACTCCTCTAGCAATGTGTGAACATTCACGGGGTCTTAAAATGCTTGCTTTCTCTAAACATTGATATTTAAAATTTGGAGTTGCTTCGACAATTTATTGTGCAATTTAGACAAAAAGCGTTAGTTACGCGTCGTTCATTACTTCTGGACGACTTTGGGAGATTTGGATTCGGCTTTTATCGAAAAAATTGCTATTTGTAAGACGGCAAACCTCGATAAGATTATATAATATATTATAAAAGTAGGTAAAATAATATCTTAGAACCTAGAATCCTATTTAAGATAACATGATATTTAATTAATATTTCATAATCATAAATTTTTCAGATAATACCTTTTATGGATACAAAAAAATCCGAAGAATTAAGAAATATTGACAATATAGCAACATCTAAAAAAGAATTAACTGGTGGGTTCGAAAGCAACGAAGAATATACGTACGTGCGTGGAAGAGGAAGAGGGCGCTACGTTTGTTCTGAATGCGGGATTCGTTGTAAAAAGCCTTCTATGCTGAAAAAACACATTCGGACTCATACTGATGTCCGACCTTACACCTGTGTTCATTGCGTTTTTAGGTAAATATTCATACTACGCAGTGTTACTGGTAAATGTCACGATCCTTTTATGGGATCTTTGGAAAGGATATAAGGCTGCTATCTCGAAATTCCATCACACTTAATATTTTAGATTTTATAATGTTTCACTCTGGCCACAGGCATTTGTGTGACTAGGCGAGGGGTTTAGCGTAACGTCACATATTTTTTGTATTATGTGTTAAACTTTTATGTCCCTCCCCTTTCGAGTGTTCACTCGGTAGTTAAATTACGAATGATTTAAAGTAATAAAAGTTTTGAAAAAAAAATGAAATTGAGGATGATATAAACCAGAGAATAAAATCATGGTACTGTTTGATTTTTGAAACCATTATTAAAAAATACTGTTGATTAATTTTGTAAATCATTGTTGTATTGATCATTTCATAGCCGCCTCTTCTACAACCCCGTAGAATGATCATGACTTATTACCAGTAACCCGGGCCCCAAGTCTGTTAATTCAACTGTGCCTCAGAGGTTGATCCACGACATCTAAGTGCTAATGACAAAAATAAAATGAAACATGTAATTTTATTAAAATATATGCAACAATTTGTAAAACAATGAATAAGAAAAGTAACGTTTATTAAGGTTTAAAATTTTTCATTTTATTTTAGTCAGTAGTATAATATCGTCGATCTACAGCTGAGACGCGATTGTAATAACAGGGGCCCAGGTAAAAAAGTATTTTTATTTTTATAAAAATCATTTATTATTGTTAACAACAGCAGACATTTCAGCTTTAAAACGAAGGGAAACTTGACAAAACACATGAAAAGTAAGGCGCATTACAAAAAATGTTGCGAATTAGGAATAAATCCAAATGATGGCAATGACGGCGAAAATGTCGAGATGGCACAGTGTTCTGGCGAAACTGACGACGACACTGATTCAGATGGCGATGAAGGGAACGAGGGAGAAACTGAATCTAGTGGTATGTTATTAAATTTAATTTCTAAAAAAAATATAATTTCGTGTTATCGAAAATAAAAAGAAAAACAATAATAAGTACATTTAGTGATAAAACTGATTAACTCTGTTTCTCATAAAAAAAAGTTTGGTTAAATAAAGGGGGAATATACCGCGGGCAGAAATATCATCTATTCTTATTAAAATAAAATATTTCCAGGTTGAAATAATATACTTCTACTGTGTAATGTTTATTTATTTAAAATAACAATCCAAAAGTCATATTCTATCAAATAGCATACTCAAATCTATTAACTTTTGTTCAAAAGGTTATATTTTATTTCCCCACACTTATAATAACTACCTAGCCACCATTTGAAGAAAACAAAAAAAGCATAAATCCTGCTGCTAAAATTAACAGTGTCGTCAACAACAGATGTAATGTCCCTAAACTCGTTCCTGAATTGTAGAAATTACTTTCCATGTTAATGAAAACCTAGACCTGATCACTGAGGAACATTGTCAAAGACAACAACACGTGAATTGATTTGCTTAGAATTAACATATTTCTCTAAGTATAATACAAAGTGCGATTTGAAGCAGCTATAGAGCCCAATAAACATAGTATAATGATACCATTAAGGATTAAAACAACAATGTTTTATTTAATTTTCAGACACAGAGATTTGTAAATCTCGACTACCCGAACACGAAGCGGCCCACTGTTTATTATCATTGGGTGGTTGTAGACCTGCTACATCGGCCACTCCTGGTTTAATAACTAGTGCCAGGCCAACTACCTATCCTTATACACCAATTTCAATGGACAGTGAAGTAGATAATACTCCAGAAAAACTTCAAACCTTAAGGTCACCTATGGTAGATACAATAATGGAAGTTGATAATGAGCCAATGGATCTCAGTAAAAATGACCTAAGACCACCTAATAACGTACCAGAAATAGCAACTGCAAGAGAATCCAGTGTTTTAGCATCATTAGCTTCCAATACAGCTAAACTACCGCAACATCACAGCCAATGGGTTAATGGAGAGCCAATGTTACATACGTATTTAACGGAGCGGGCTTTATTAGACTCTAAAATAAAACAAAGTCAACAAACATGTAATCCTAAAACAAGAAGGATGGATTTGGAAAACTCTACGTATCCTAATAAAGACTTTGAAAAGAACCATAAAAAAAACTTGAATACTTCTTCAGTAATAATGATTTACAACAACGAGTTACCTGTTACTGTGAAGGATCATATTAATGATAAAAAAACATTTAATTCAAATTTGACTTTTCTCGGTGAAACTACAACTAGATTACCTAGTTCAGAAAACGCCAAACATGTAGATTATTCACATGCTCGAATTAAAGTTTTGCAAACATTAGAAACCTCTTTAGAAAGTCATCCAGATATATCAAGTGATGACAGTAACGGAAGTAAGATTACCGTGGAAGAAAAAGCAAGAACAGATGAAAATACTGAAATCAGTGAAATAAAACGACCTGCATTAGAATATGATTCTGTGTCATCTGTTGCAGTAACTGAAGGATCGGATTTCGATAGCATGTTCTCACCTGAAAAACTGATGGAAGATGATCGGCGTGTTTGTTATTTCTGTAATGAAACATTCACTAAACCACCGAGACCTTTTAGATGTAGTATATGCGCTGTCAGTTTTCGTACAAAGGGTCATCTATTGGTGCACGAACGATCAGCCTCTCACAATATTAAAATATCAATGTCTCCAAATTCGGATAGTGCGAAACAAGTAGTATCGAATTATTTGAAACATTCCCGAATAAAACCAATTAAATCACTCGATGATTCCTTACAAAATCATACAGATATATCAAGTGATGAAAGCGAAGGGAGTAAGGTAACCATGGATGATAATTTGGATGGTGAGAGAACAAAACTGTCTTTATCAGAGTATGAGCCTATGTCATCTAAAGACGTCACGGAGGGAAAAGATTTCGAGATGGAAGATGGGTGGAGAGATTGTGATTTTTGTAACAAAATGTTTAAAGAACCGGCACAGTTAAAATTACATCTGAATATACATTATATGGAGAGACCATTTAGATGTAGCGTCTGCGCTGTTAATTACCGGACAAAAGGGTATCTTCAAAAACATGAGCGCACAGGCTACCTTAGTAGTAAAACTACGAAGAAACCTAATTCAGAAAACGCTAAACACGTGGTTTCAGAATATTTAAAACATGCCCGAGTAAATCCCTTAAAATCACTTGACGATTCTTTACAAAACCAAGAAATATCAAGTGACGAAGCAAATATAATCAATACCCCATTGGAAGAAAAAATAAGGATAGACGATAATACGGAAAATGACGGAATAAAATTAGCCCCAACAGAATATGACTCAGTAGCGCCTAAAGTTGTAATTGGGGTTGGGGGTGTAGCATTTAAAGTAACAAAAGGAAAAGATTTTGAAGGAACCTCTTACTCTCCTGGGAAATTAATGGAAGACGGCCGGAGAGTTTGTGATTTTTGTAACAAAACATTTACAAAACCATCGCAATTAAGATTACATCTAAACATACATTACATGGAAAGACCGTTTAGATGCACTATATGCGCTGTTAGTTTTCGAACTAGAGGTCATCTTCAGAAACATGAGCGTTCAGCTTCTCATCATAATAAAGTTTCAATGACATCTACATTCGGAGCAGCGACATCATTTAATCCGCGACCTTTTCGCTGTTCAGATTGTAATATAGCATTTAGAATACACGGACATTTAGCCAAACATCTTAGAAGCAAAATGCATGTGATGCGTCTTGAGTGTTTGTTTAAACTACCGTTCGGTACGTTTACCGAAATCGAGCGAGCTGGTCTCAGTTTAACGGATATCGATACGACTGATTGCGCCAGTTCCTTAGCCAGTCTTCAGTCGCTTGCAAGAAAGCTGCATGAAAAAGATCCTTCGAAGCTGGAATATCGAGAGCCAAGCGGTTCGTTACCCGCTCTGACTGCATCTGGCAGGGACTCTTCAGAAGAAGAAGATTTAGGTGTGATAACAGAAAAGACGTGTGACAGTGTAAATGATAGTGAGATCAAGACTACTGAAAATAACAAAGGTTACGACACTGAACTAAGGGTTAACTATAGTGCCACAGATAATTAGTGCCAAAATTAATATAAGTAGAATATTTTAATGTGCAATTTTGTTTTTATTTTTAATTTAAAGTGTAATTATCTATACTGAGGTTTAACTCAGATGTATGAAAACAAAATGATGCGCTTTAACTATATCCATAACTGTATTTTATTTTAAATATGTATAGTTCTGGAGACTATCATGTAAATATCTCAAATTGAAGTAATTTTAATGTTGTTATATTTGCTTCCATATTAGGCTTAGTTATTGTTATAATATACAGCTCTAAATAAGAGATATGATATTTTTTAAATGTTCTTGAATTTGAGGCAAGAAACAGATAACTTACAATACATTCAGTTTTTCAAAACTTAGTAATATGTGGTCCATGATTAATGTAAAGAATGCTTAAAATATCATTGAAACATATTACATATTGAAAAGTGTAGTATAGTTATTACTCTTTTGTATGTATTTTTATAAAATATATAACATGTATTTACACTGAAAAACGATTACTTCCAAAATCTTTTATAGTATGATAATGTAATTGGCATATCAACTTCCATAAACGAAATTTAGGTAAAAATGTTTTGAAGAGTCTTCCATATCGAAAAATAGTAATTGTGCTAGATATTTGTTTTATACTAGTTACTCTTCATTTGGGTAAATATTTGACTTGAGTGAATAATTAAATTACTTAGTGGATGTAGTCTTTACTCTCAATTCTTGTGTATTAAATATAAATTAGTGAGGTCTAGTAAGTGAATTAAGGAGTTTATATATGATGTTACTGTAAATTTACGAATCAAGTGGATAGATCGATCTAGTGATATTAAAATTTTTCAGAAATGCCAGACTAACATCTTTAAAAAAAAAAACAGATAGGGGCAGACCTTTAGATACCCATGATTTGGTAAATATAATTATGTATTTGAGGCACGCAAAGTCCTGAAACTTCCGAATCCCGTATAAGAGATTTTTTTACCTTGTGATTTCTTACCCCTTTTTTACATCACTGCTCTAACAGACTGGTTTTATCAGTCCATCCGACAAGGCATAAATGAGGCTCGGTTCGAGTCTGGCTAGTTGTGACTTTTCATATTGTATATTTAGACTACTGTTGGATAACCCCTAACAAGCGTGGGACCTCCGCACTTCGTAATTTTACAGTGACATAAAGATAAATTACTCTTCAATATATTCTCTATATGCTGTTTTTGGAAAATCTTTTGAAGATTGTACGTTTTCACTAGAACTAAAAGGACTAGTTAAGTATTTAAAGTAATCATAATCAAGGCATATTTCTCGGCTCTAATGTAACTTTTATGATGATATGAAATACTTGTTTCGTGGTTATTCACGTATTGCGTTGATAGGTTAGTAGGTACATACAGTAGAAACCTCCACACTCCAAGGTACCAACGTAATACAATGTATTAGATAATGTATAAGAGGAAAATATAATTTTAGGTTGTAATTAATCCTTAGGAGTTCGCAATTAAAGTTACGATTTCTCTCATGCAAGTATCAGAGTTATAGTTGGATAGTTATAATATCTGCCCACTGATATAATAAAGATGTGCTTTCGGCATATTTTTTTGCTTAAGTGAAAATTCAAATTGATATATTTTCTTATTGACGTCGTAAAAATTACCTATATGTTCTAGTTCAAATCACTAAGGTATAAAAAAGTTACTCCTTTGTATTATACGACGTTCTCAGTTAATACTACCAGGGTAAACTTAAATAGAAAATATGAACAGATTTATTTGCGATAAAATTTCCTAATAGGGTTTTTTGAACTTTTAATTTTGATGTCATACAAGTTTGAGTTGATAATCTTCATTATCAATGTCGCGTCATACAGCATACATATTAATTAAACACGGCTGTTTGACAAACGAGGAAAAACGAGGGACAAAGAAGGTAAAAATATATAGATACATACCTTCTGTGGCCATATTGTAAAACGTAACTAATTATTATTTAATTTTGTTTGGAATAATGTAATTTATGTTGCATAACTTACATAAATTAAATTTTAACAATTCATTGGGTCTTGGCTACGATGTTGACTGGATTGTGTGCTTTTTTTTGTCGCATTCTTCATTACTGAAGGTCGTGTCTGGATCCAATGCTTTGCATTACACAGAACCAAGCTTCTCAGGTCATGTTTCTCTGCTTATATTATGGAGGCGTGCTTTATTTAGTCCCTATTGTAACTACGCTGCGCAGTGCGCGCTGAGTTTACACTTATGATAAGAAACTGTACCGGGAAAAAACATGTCTGTTCTTAAGAGGTCTTCTTTTAGAACACGTGTGTAGACGAATCACGATTTTGTACAGAAATCATATAACCATTTCAACTTCGGAGTTTTAAATGTAAATATTATATTTTTTAACAAATTTTGGTAAAAAAAAAAATTTATACGCAAACAAGAATTGCCAACTGCCTAATTTAACAATTTTTAATTACATACATATATTTGGAAACGTAAAATGTCTGTACAAATGTGAAACTGAACTACATTTATTTTGTTATTTTAACTATTTGTATAACATGATAATGGAAATTAATGTAGTGAGCTATAATGTTTAAAATATTATATTATTACATATTGTATTTTTATACCACAAGATCTAAAAACGGCAACTGGTATTTTTTTTTAATTATGGTGATAGGTAAATAAATACAAACATGTCAAATATTTGCCCATTTATTGTTTACTATACATACTATACATTATATAGATATTTTATAATGAATAGATTAAAGTAAATGTAAAATTGAATATATTTTTATTTTCTTCTCATCGGGCGTCAAACACAACCACTGAAAACCATATTAAGAAAATTATTGAATTATGTTTATTGAATATGAATATATTATATTTATTGAAGTATGTATACATATTTTAAATGATTGATGGCAAAAATATAGTAAGAAAGCTGAAAAGGTATTTCAATAAATGTTTATGTAGTTAAACCTGCTATTATTTTAGAAAAGCAGACCATGCTCTCGCATACAATTGTTATTGCAAATTGAAGAGAAACAGGCGATAACGGAAGCGTAAAAATAGGTACTTTAGCGAAAAATAAGCTTGCTTTATTTCATGTTAGCCACGAAACCAAACATATCAGTGTGAAGTATTCTCTATCTAAATTTCCTGCCTACAGCATTTTTAAACTAACTCTCATCCAGATATTTAATAAAATTAAAAAGATCCCCAGCAATAACAGTAAAAATTGGGAAATCGAATGCTTTTGTGAATGCGTTTATGCATACTATGTTACGGGCTCGCTGCATATTCTTAAATCACGAAAAGACAGATGGCATACCTCGCTATATCTTATACATGCATATATAATATTTCCTTCATGGCGCAGTGCATGCGCTGAAGCATTATAAAGTTGGAGGTCCAGGGTTCGATTCCCGGCTCGGAGTCTGGTCTGGTGGCTAGTTACCACCCTACCGACAAAGAAGTGTCTGTAATCAGACTTGATTTTGGCACGAATTATAATCATAGGATGCAGCATCACATAAATCTGGGAGTCTTTGAGTCGGACTTCTAGTTATCCTACACATATAAAAAGCATTTTCCATACATTCTGATATTAGTAAGATGATAGCAGTTATGATTTTAAATTTGGTCATATTTTGCATTATAGCATCAGAGTTAATAACAAGATTTTAAGTAGAACCAATTAGATATGCATCAATCTTCCACTTCAAATGATTTTAAAGTTTAGTTAGTATAACTATGCAATTATAATGTTTAACTTTATATATATGTATTGAGAGGAGACCCGTGCTCTGTAGTGAGCCGATAATGGGTTGATCATGATGATGATGATGATGATTAGATAGAATATATTATCTGAACAGTCAACTGTCAGTTGCTTTGTCAGACTTATTTTGTAAAATTAATTTTTGTACACCTGATGTTCCATCCTTACATAATTGTTTAAAGTTAAAAGCAAAAACCAAAATTAAGAATATTACCACACCTAGTAAGCAGTTATCAAAAACCCACCTTCAAAATGAGCATGCTAAAGTCTAAAGATGAATTAGTTGATAATAGTTAGCACACCTCCAATTTGTATTTTGATGAATCATCAATGAGGTTAAAAACTTTAATAGCTACTTTGACTTCATTCAGACTTTACTAATTATTAAATTAAGACAGATTTGTAGCTGTTTCTTAAGTCTGAGCAAAATCATAGCATCTGCCTTGAATTAAGTGAGATTGCAGTTAAATGTTACCTATAAAAAGACACACAGAGAAACAGTTAACTTTATAAAGGATACATCTTTTTGTTCTCTTCTTGTACATAATACGGTATCCACACTCTCTGCATCTGATTGGATCTCTAGGCTTAATCTCATTTTCCCTATGGCATTCTGAAATATAATAAATGAAAAATTCGTAACATAATGCTAGCAGAGTTAAAATAAATTGAAGTATTCTAAATGCCCAAAATCTATTAAGATAAATTATGAAACAGCTGTTGGGGGTTGGTGATAGATTTTCATTAGAATAGAAAGTGGTAAATTTCATTAGAATAGAATAGTTAGTGGATTTTAAAAAGTCTAGTTACTACAAATTTTAAAGAGAATCTTTAAATTTTTTTTCATTTGGAAATCAATATTTAATTTTTGTAAGTTTTAAGTTTTCTGGGGTAACCCAGTGCAGGCAGACTACAAGGGAGAAAGGGAAAAGGTGAACTCATCAAAAAACAAAATGGTTGGAGCTAACAGGCAAAACATGTGGGAAGACAGGAATAAATGGGCTGATGACATCATAGTTGGAATATGGGACAAGTGTGCCATCAACAGAGTATGAATGGAGAAACAGGTTGTACAGAAGACCACAAATAACTAGCAAATAAGTTAATTTATAAAAGATTTAAATGATTTCAACAGAGAATGAATGTAGAAAGAGGTTTCCACCCACATAACTAGTTAAGTTATATCACATTTAAATGATTAAAAAAAATAGTGATTAACAGAAAAATAAGGCTTACTTATAATTAAGGATATTAGTAATAACAAGAAGCAAATACACTGTTGCTACCACATTATTATAACTCAAATTCGAAAACCTTTATTCATGTAAACCAGGGATCTATAAAGCATTCATATATAATATTTTTTCATTTTTTAATTATGAAGCTTGAGTACTTTCAAGGCTAGAGTGAATATGCATTTTCTTGGCAAGTCTCAAAAACCAAGCTGAACCTAATCATTGCTTTTTACATAGTAAAAAAAGCAAATAAAGGCAGATAATCATAGCAATACCAACAGGTAGTTAATACACAGGTAGGTAGTAAAGTAAATTAACCCAATAGCTTTTGGGTTAATTTCCACACAAGAATGGATAAGCATTAGCTAAGCAATCAAACTCCATTATCAGACCACACCTTATTATCAGATTTGTCATTAAACAGAAGTTGTTAAGTTTTAAAATATCAAGTATGCACCTACTTGGTAAACTTACGGAAGGGATTTTGAAGCCTCTAAAATTTAGGAGCAACTAATAATGTTATCTATTTTTCTAGTCAATAAAAATACAATATTCATAACTATGTATTAGTTACCTCCACAAACATATATCATAGGAACCTTTGCCACTGATGTTTCTTTATTATTACTTGTGTCAGCCATGATTCAATTCAAGAGAAAAATGTTTGGATGATTCAAATTCTGAAAATTAAAAAAATATTAGATATCTATAATGTATTCAGTAGTATATAAAATCATGAACTTTTAATATAGGAATGCTATATTAGGATGACTATTAGTTACTGTGGCTTAAACAAAATGTTTACTATATAATTAGAAGAGTAATACATCATTGTTCTAATGATCATGTGTTTAATTCTATAAACATAGAACTTTCATACAAACTTGCAACACAACAATACAGGTCACAAAGAAAAGACGGAAAGTAGTCTTTGTGATATTAAAGAGACGTATGTAAACTAGTGGTTGGAATGAATTAGACACGGATTAACATCGTCACAAAATATTTGTTTAAATACGAGAGTCAATTTGATAAACACAATTGAATTGCCAATCAAGTAGTATCATGTGGACCAGGAGCAGTAAGACTACTGATAAACATCAGCGTGTAGATAGTAGTTTGTTTTTCGTTATGTTATAAACCAAATGGTCCAATTAGTTTACCACCATAGAAATTTTTGAAATCCCTTACTCACACTATCTAGAAAAGCTTACCAAAATCTATAACTCTAAAACTGGATTTCAAGCGGTTTTTTATCCGTTTATTAGTAGTATAATTAAGTATTAGTTTTAATTTTCTTTTCACCTCCTAAAGTTTCAAATTTACAATAATAACATGACATCAACTTCAGCTGTCATAGTTTAAGGTTAACAACTTAACGGCCATAGAATATCAGTATTCTTTTTTAAATCAAACTCTGGATTCTAGTTTATTTACGTGAATGTAATCAAAAGTACGGCCGTTCAGAGAATGCGTTCCTGACACCTATCAGTTAGTCACGACTAGTGATGGGCACAACATAACACTGAGTTCGTTACCATTCCTCCAAAATGAACCGCCGCTTTATTTTTAAGATTATTTTCGTTTTAAATTGGCGGAATCATTTAAAATTAATATTTTAGTTACTTAAGTGGAAATCAAAAAAGGGTAATATTAATACATTCACTGGCCGTCCTTCCCGGAACCGCAATGCGCATGACTTCAGGAAGGGGGCTGTCTGCTCAGGCTTCGTTCACTTTTTGCCGATCCCATTCATCCTTTACGCGTCTTTTCATTATGGTTTGGAGCACTGTTGCACCGCTTGTCCACCCCTCTTTGTTCTTCAACATCTGAGGCATCAAATTTCCCTTTGTCAAACGCTCTCCGTTTTCGCAAGCTTTGCTTCTCTCTTCTTCAAACTCCATGCACTCGAAAATCGCATGGTTAGGCGTAATAGCGCAGTTTAGATTCTGAAAAATATTGTTTACCAAGTTATTTGACACTCAGTTCGGCACAAAATTATAACATTAATTCATTATTCATATAATAATGTTGTTTTAATGCTCATCAATTGTTAAAACGGTAAACAACCAGCAATCATATTTTTATCGTAACTGCAACGACATTACAAAGTTACGTCGTCAGTTCAATCGCGACGTGTCAGGAACGCATCCTCTAAACGGCCGTAGATTAGTGGATAGGACGTACGCTGTTGATTGGTAATCTCAGATTATACATACTCTTTTGATGTCAACTCTGATCTGGTTGGTTTATGTATTATGTTTGAATTACTTTAAATTTTAAATGTTATATTTATTTCTTTAGATTGAATTTTGTCAAATTTGAATATTCCGTGATGATCACTTATAGAAGCAACATGTCTGAATGTCTGACATACCCTTTGTATTTTATATAAATTTCATTATGATTAAGTTTCATCAGCAATAAATTCAAAATGTTTAAGATGAATTAAATAGTTTTCTCGCCACTCCTTGACTGTCTTTTTGGTTTGGTACCGATCCCCAGAGTCACATCTACCACTCAATATCCTATGAAGTCTGCCAATCTGCACATGGCCAGCGTGGTGGACTATGGTCAAACCCTTCTCATATTGAGAGGAGACTCGTGCTCTGTAGTGAGCCGGCAATGGGTTAATCATGATGATGATTAGTTGTATTATGTTGGTTACGTCCTTCACGTCAAAACTACAGAATCAATTTGGCTTAAATTTGAAACGGAGATAGCTTGGATACATGTGTATCAACAGGCAACATTTTATCCCGGAAAAAAAACATGGTTTCACGGTATTTGTTAAAAACTGATTAGAGATTATTTCAAATTTTTTTTATTTTAAATCTTATCGGATGATGTCGTGGCCATCAGCTAGTTAGTTATAAACGTTATCGACTAAGATTACTATGTCTTTAATCTACCTTCAACCCTACCTTGTTAATAACAAAAACTTAACTAAACTTAACGATACATAGTACTTGCACAATCGTTACCCTAAGTAAACATATGAGGGCATGACCATAAGCAAGTTATATATGCGATTAAAACTGAAGACAGTTAATTATAGAATTATGGTTTTGAAAAGTTGTTTAATAAATAATTTAAAAATCAAGTAAAATAAGGAATTTTTCTTTTATTTTTCGACTAGACCGATTCCGCAGAGGATCTGTGAATTCATCCTATATGTACCTTTTGACATCAGATTAAATACAAATATAATACCTAAAGCCACCGTGGGGCCGTACATGAAACGGCGATATACAATTCGACATTTGCGATTATTCAATATTATCTCCAAACGTAGCCAAAAAATATAAAAAAAAAAAAAACTAAATGCTGAAACTCCTAATTAGCACTGAAATATTGATAATAATTATAAGCAGTGTGGGAACATCGTTAGGACTTTTTTTGGCTATATTTAAAATTTAGCCAAAAACTGATACGCTGTATGAGACCAAAGATACGATGTATTGTCTAATTATTTGTTACTTCCACATTCATTAGGAACTGTTTCACGGCTTCGTCTATTTAATCTGACCTGTTGATGGGTGAATATTTTTTAGAGTTGCTACACTGCCTTAAGCTGTCTAGTGTCTATTGTGTTATTATATTATCTTCAAGAATTCAAGTTATTTGCAGTAAAATGTAAATATATATTATACCTTACTTTTTAGACCAAGAAATTTAAGGATAACAAAAATAAAGAATTTAAAAAGCAGAATATAATTTAAAATGCATTTTCTAGAAAACTTTGATCCTGAAACATCAGCACGTGAGCGTCGGAAACTAAATCGAAAAAGTTATTTTATGAGGTAGGTACGAAACCATTAAGAAATCCTTTAATTTACTTACTACTTGAATAATTTATATTGAATCAATTACAGTCGTAGTTCGAGTTCAAAAAAAATTTACAATGAACGAGGTTTGCTGACTGTTTCGGGAAAAGACCTTTGCGATTGCTTAGATGAAAAATGTCCTGGTTGTCACTATCCTTGCGTTCGATGTAATTCTAATAAATGTGGACTCGACTGCAGGTATGTAATCAACACTACTCGTTGTTAATGGTAATTGTGCCTCGCAATCTTTATGATAACTAATAAATTATATACTATGATCAAACTCTGGCATGTTTAGTTGAGGATACAATACAGAAGTGGTAAGCCAATGTCTGGTAGAGCGCTAGTTGTGCATACCCCATCAATGCCTTTATCTGATGCCATTATAGTTGTAATTCGAGAGTCAATATTAAATTAAAGTATAGCAACAGCTTGTTACTGTTGTCATCAAGGTATTTGTCATGAAAATCCTCTTTTAAACAACTAGGTATATGGGTTTACTATGGGTTAATGGGTAATAAAACATATGCTTTTTGGTTTAATACACTTTACGAAGACTGCATCATTACTTAATAGGAATTAGATAAAAGTCTATGAAACATGGTGAATAAATATTCTTCTATGAACTCTGGTTTAAGCTCTACTACTAAAAATAGTTGAAATAGTATTTTGAAAGATAGGCAGACACAATGGAAAGGCCTTTACCAAATATCAAAATATGTCCCTACTTTAAGTGTTTAACTCTCTCTACTATCTTAATTTATATATGTAAGAGTTGGGTCTCACTGTATAAAAATGGATCGGTAATAGTGATCCAAGTAGTATCAGTCATTACCTTCAATATGACAGCTCAATGGACATAGTAAGAACCAACTAAATTTGTTAATAAGCTTTTTTACAAGTTGGAAGCAATAATAATACTTAAAACTTATTGTGTGTTTTAGAGTCAATAGAAAATGGATGTATGACAAAATTGAAATAGAAGGAAATGATTTTGTCATCAAGAATGTCTATAGAAATAAAGTATGATTTAAGAATTGCATATCTAAATTGCAGCAGGTAATAGTGCATTAAAAAAAGTATTATTCTCTTTTATTTTAAATTGAATTAAAAGTGTTTAAAAACAATACTGTTTTTTTTTTTTAAGATAACATTTTCCTGCCATTTTTCAGAAAGTTACCAGGGAATTAAACAAAAAATTGTAACAAGTGTCTTACAATCACAAGACACAAACACATGATTTATTGTCACAAAATGTTGAATGAATGATTTATTGAACTGTAAATTTTGTATTTATAATGCCAATGATACATTATTCAAAATAATCATCAATCATTGGCGAGCAATTTGAAAAAATATTCAACTTCCATTTCTCCATCTTCTTGAAGATCAGTGCAATGCACTGCATTATGTATTATATTTTTTCCATAAAGGGCTCTTATAGAATCTGGATACAATTGTCTGCTGAGATCCTGTAAATATAATTTATATCATATTAATTTCCTTTTGCAAGACAAATTACATTGCTATTTGCATGATGTGTAAAAGTTTAATTTAAACAGAATCTAAATTAAAATTGGAGAAAATTTGAAAGTATTAAATATATTATTAAAACAGATACTGATATTAAACAAATACTTTTATTTAAACAAACACTGTAATTAAACCAATACTGTTTTAATTCGAAAAAACAAAACTGTATTCCCGCGCTTTTACAAACTGTCTTCCCGCGCTTTTTTAAAACTGCGCCGCGCCGCGATAGCGTCACACCTCCCCCCGCCCGCTCGTCTCCCGAGCCGACCGCAACCGAGGCGCCCTCGGACGGTCTTCGCGACGGCGCGCGTTACATCGGCCATCCTGCAAAGTGAATACCACCAGGTATTCACAACGTGTATTAGTAGGGAATAGATTACTTGGTTTGAAAGTAAACAGATTTGACCAGATCGGACTGAAAGGCTGAAAGTCAGTTACTCAACTTTCCAGAAGATCTATAAGATCTTGTGTATCTACAACGTCTGCATTACTATCGGAATCAGTGCCATAGCTAACGGTACTTTTGTATGGCCGTAACGCATCAGCAGCAACTACTGCTACAAACCTTTTGTAGCCTTTCATTCCTTTTACACTTCGTATTTGATAGCGATCATTCCGTAATACTTGCGTTACTTTGTATGGTCCAGCATAAAGATGATCTATCTTACGATTGACTCCGGTATCCGTATTAGTGGAAGCCTTATTCCACAATACTAAGTCTCCCTTTTCATATTTTCTCGCTTCTTTTCTACCTTCGTTGCATTTAGTCTGCCTATACATCTGTTTCTTTTTTATATTATCACTTGCACTCTTCCTTTTTGTGGCGGTGTCTTGTTCTGGGTTATTACTGCTCATTTCTGGAACTAAGCTCTTCTTTTGGGTGAACATGAGTTCATATGGCGTAAAGTTCGTAGTATCCTGTACTGTTTGATTGATTCCCATGACTATTTCAGGTACTGCAGTGTCCCATAATGTAGGTTCCTGAGTGCTAGTTCTTATTGCATCCAATAGCGTCCTGTTCAATCGTTCAACTTGACCATTAGAACGTGGAACAGCAATAGCATTCAAGGTATGATGAATCTTATGCATTGTACAGTACGCTTTAAAATATCGACTGGTAAAAGAAAGCCCTCGGTCAGATATTATTCGGTTTGGGTAACCTAGAATGGCAAAAATTTCCCTTAATGCCGTAACTGTTTCAGTTGATCTCAGAGTTTTGGTTACCTTCACCGCGACAAATTTTGTAAAAGAGTCAATCACTACTAATACATACTGGTTTCCTATAGCTGATTTCGGGAAAGGTCCCATATGATCTATATGTACAGTGTGCATCGGTTGATCTGGTTTACTGATAGGGTATATTTTGCCAGACGTTTTACCGTAACTCCCCTTTTTAAACAAACACTCTAGACAAGCACTGACATATTTCTTGATAAATCGTGTCATGCGGGGAAACCAGTAGTCAATTTTAATAGCCTCATCACATCTCTTTAGCCCTATATGACCTACGTCATCATGAAACATCTTCACGATACGCCATCGAGCATCCTTAGGCACGGCAATCCGTTCACCATTTAAAGTCCTCCTATAATGCGTCCATCTCTGATACAATAATTTTTCTTTATATCATCATTAGGTCTTACAGTTTGAAGCTGATTGTAGATGGTCTGAAGTTTTTCATCTTGAAGTTGGGCTGACAGAAACCAGTCTTCATCATTCGTCACAACTGAGATCTCGGAAACCGGATTCCGACTTAGTGCATCGACGTGTTTCATACTGGTTCCCGGCCTATAAACCAGCTCCATATCATAATCTTGGATTTGAAGCCACCAACGAGCAATCCTTGGTACTATATCTCGTTTGGTAAACGTACTCCTTACGGCTGAGCAATCAGTTACAACTTTGAAATGAACTCCAATTATGTAGATTCTAAAACGTTTTAAAGACTCTACCACTGCCAGAGTTTCTAACTCATAGCTATGATAAATCATTTCCTCTTTTGTTGTCACTCTACTAAAATATATCACTGGTTTTAACTCACCACTGGGTTGTCTTTGTAAGAGAATACCTGCAATACCAATCCTGCATGCATCCGTATGTATTTCTGACTCGTACTCACGATTATACAATGCCAAAACCGGTTTACTTGCAAGCAAAGTCTTCAGTTCCTAAAAGGAATCGACTTGCTGTTTTTGCCAATCCCATTTTGCATTCTTTTTGGTCAGTTCCGTGAGTGGTCTTGCTATTATGGCAAAATTCTGGATGAACTTGCGGAAATACGAACACAGACCTATAAACTGACGTATTTGGTGAACGTTTACAGGAGTGGGGAAATTATTGACTGCATCTAATTTTCTATTTCCTGGGCGAATTCCATTAGGTGATACGACATGTCCTAGATAATTTACTTCAGACTTCAAAAATGTACACTTTTGTAAGTTTAGTTTTAAGTTAGCCTCTCGCATAAGCTGTAGTACCTTTTTTAGAATTTTAAGTCCATCTGGTATGTCAGAAGAGGGTAGTAGTAAATCATCCATAAATGTTAAGACTTCTTCGAACCGCAAGGCTCCAAGAAGTTTATATATTGTGCGCTGAAATACTGCAGGCGCATTAGCCAATCCAAATGGAACTCTCGTATATTCCCATTGTCCATCAGGTGTTATAAACGAGGTAAATTTAGTTGACTCCTTTGCCAGAGGGATCTGATGATAGCCCTGTGCTAAGTCTAAGCTGGTGTAAAAGCTTTTGCCCGATAATTTGTTCAATTGGTCATCTATATGTGGTAACGGAAATCTGTCCTTGACTGTTATGGCGTTTAATATATAATACGCGTATTTCTCTTTCAAGTAGACAGTTGGGTTTTACATTATTCTGCAGTCCGTTCTGGTAAAATCAATTCGGACAAGATATAAAATAAGTCAAAACCTCACAAAAGAAACAAAATTTAGGTGACGGTATCAGAATCAGAATTCAAAAGTTTCAAACAATACATATAATAATTCATAAACAGAATGTAACTAAGCAGCATAACAGTATAAGTTGAACTAGGGAGCAATGTAGTTTCTGAACGTTTGTGAGGCTCAAACGAAGTAAATTAAGTCAGTATCAGAATCAGAATCGGAATCGGATCAGCATCCAGTACAGAATTTCAGATTCAGAATCAGAATCGGAATCGGATCAGCATCCAGTACAGAATTTCAGATTCAGAATCAGAATCGGAATCGGATCAGCATCCAGTACAGAATTTCAGATTAGACGGAATACAGAACAGACATATAATACAGATACAGAAAACAGAAGCTCAAGGCCATCAGACAGATTAAATAAAATAAAAAATACACACCTCAGTTTTGTCGGCCTGGAGAGAAATCAATCTGTCACCCTCGACCCCTGCTACCTTATCGTTCATCGGTTCACATGCTACAGCGCGTGTAATCAGTTCGTCTCTTTGCCATAGTACATCCTCTTGTCCCATGTTGTAAACTCGTTATATCTTTCTTGTAAATATCGTTTAAGTTTTGAACGATGTTTATTGTGGCAGCATCACTTTTTCCTTTCTTCATCAAATTTTCAATCTTTGGACACCGATTTAAATTGTGTCCGGTCTCAAAACAAAATTTACAAATTCGTCTATCTGGTATGGGACAATCCTTTACAATGTGAGTAGTTGAATTACACCGGAAACAGTTCATCTGCCGTGATGTAGAAATTGAGCGTGATGTTGATGCTATGGGTAAATCAATAGGTCGCCTGTTTCCTATGTCTGATCTCATTACACGAGAATTATTAAAATTGGTAGTTTCTGTTATTTTTACCTCTGGTTTATGTCGATAATTCTCAAAAGCTGATAAATATCCTGAGTAAAACTCTTCAGGCGTTTCACATTTAAATGCTTTGGCATTATTCTGTAGGTCTAGCGGTAAACCCTTAATCACACATGAAAGGGATGCTGCATCATCTAACCGACATCGACGACACATAGCAAGTTTCTCGTGATAATAATGCGTTATTGTTTCTGTGCTTACCTTCTTTCTAGCAACTAACTCTTCAAGCATATCGGCGTATTCGAAACTTCTAGGAAACGCCCTAACCAACAACGACTTCCACTCTTCCCACTTAAAATCATACTCATCTAAACGATTAAACCATAACTGTGCTTGACCCGCCAAACGAGTTTGCATTATCACTATTTTTGCGTAATCGTTCCATTTATGTACTAATCCCAATTGATCAATTTTTGCCAGCCAGTTTTTCACGTTACATTCATGGTTGTCAGGATCAAACGTAGGTATGATTTTCTCACCTGATACATTTCGCAATGGCCGCGATTCTAAGCAAAACTTCTCAATCATTTTCTCGACCTTCTGCGACAAAAGCCGTTCGAGTAAGACATTAGGATTTATGTCCTCATCGGAATCACATTGACTTGATGGTGCATTATCGTTCACACGTTCCACATGAAATGTACCAGCACTATTCACAGAGGTTGATGATAATCGGGATTTCTTAGTAGCCCGCGTAAACGCACTTTCTTTGTTAGATATTGATCGCTTCATTTTTGGGTCCTATTTGCATACTATATCCCACTTCTGAATATTAAAACAGATACTGATATTAAACAAATACTTTTATTTAAACAAACACTGTAATTAAACCAATACTGTTTTAATTCGAAAAAACAAAACTGTATTCCCGCGCTTTTACAAACTGTCTTCCCGCGCTTTTTTAAAACTGCGCCGCGCCGCGATAGCGTCACACCTCCCCCCGCCCGCTCGTCTCCCGAGCCGACCGCAACCGAGGCGCCCTCGGACGGTCTTCGCGACGGCGCGCGTTACAATATTTTTTATATTAATAAAGCACATGGTTGGTTGGTAGTAATAATCGTAAAATGTTATTTAATTTATATTGCTATATGTATAAGCTACTTATATTGCTATATGTATACATCATCATCATGATCAACCCATTACCGGCTCACTACAGAGCACGGGTCTCCTCTCAATATGAGAAGGGTTAGGCCATAGTCCACCACGCTGGCCGTGTGCGGATTGGCAGACTTCACACGCCTTTGAGAACATTATGGAGAACTCTCAGGCGTGCAGGTTTCCTCACAATGTTTTCCTTCACCGTTAAAGCAAGTGATATTTTAATAATTCATGCTAATTATATTAATCAGTAACACAGCAAGTGTGTGCCCGGTCAGGACATTGCAAATTTGCATATTTAATTATTATTAGTGTCAAATACATAATAGCAGAATGTAAACAGTTCACAATAATCTACAAAAATAAACATCAGATTGTACGATTATAATAGAATGTCATAGAAGTTTTATATAGAGATGGTATGTACCTAATGAATAACCATTTCTACATGATATTTACAGGACTTAAACTAAAATAACTACATTTTTTTATAGCCCTTGAAGGCTATCTTACCTGCTGCTAAATATTGATGCTGTCTAGGATGGTAGCGGGCTAACCTGTTAGGGTATGGGTATGATATACCTACGCTCTTAATTTGTTTCTACGCGACATCGTGCCGAAACGCTACATCGCATGGCGACACGTCTTTGTCGGTAGGGTGGTAGCTAACCACCGCCGTATCTTACCTGCTGCTAAATATTGATGCTGTCTAGGATGGTAGCGGGCTAATGATGTGGAGAGCGGATGGTAGGGTGGTAACTAGCCACGGCTAGCCTTCCACCAGACGAGACTCAAGCCGGGAATCAAACCCAGTAACTCCAACTTAACGCGACAGCGCACGCACTGTGCCACGGAGGTTGCCAAACTAACTAACTAGAATATTGGTAAAATATATACCATAATACATTTGCTGTTTTGGGTAAAGACATGAAAGGTTTGTTACACTCACAGGATCCCTTGGTCCACATAAATTTCTAAATTCGCAAACACAATTAAGGCTCGGGTCATTGCATTTCACCTCGAGAGCAATACATTTTCCTTCTGCCAAATGAATACACATATTCTGAAACGAAAATAAATTAATCTTTCAGTTTTCCACCTTAAATATTTTGTTCCATACAAACTTATCCGCTACGACCCACCCCGAACGTGCTGTAACGGATTTGCTAGGCGTTCTTAATGAGCTTTGTTGTTGCTATCATAGTAGGGCGATGTTATATAATAGACTTTCAAAACTAGCCTAAGAAGTACAAATATGATTTTCAAAAGTATCTATCAACACCCTGTCATGGTCAACACCCGAAATTACGCATCCGGTGGAGGGCTTTAGTCATATTATAAGCGCAAGTCGTAGGCTTTGCGCAGTTGTGGGAAATCACCACAGGCCTCTGCCCTGATAGGAGCTAGCTCAGCTTTACCAGGCTGTTCAAATATTCGTAGACTTAATGATTATTATCACATATAGGTGATAATAACCGGTCTGACGATTTAATATATCTACTCTTGGAGGTAAAATTGTGAACTACAGCAACTTACTGACTTTGGTTGGGTTGTAGTCGTGTGCGCGGGTGTACCCGTGACCCAGCCACCAGGCGACGCGTCTCCTACATCGCTGGGTTTTAGTGGGTATTCTGGTCGCCAGTCTGGCCGCCAGCGAGTCCTACATACCCCGTCGGAAGTGATGCAGTCTTGTCTGCGCCGCTTCCGGAGGGGATGCATAAACGCATTTTCCAGCGGAAAAAAAAACTTACTGACTTCATGTTTAACGAGGGATACAAAATTACCTCATACTCTGGCAATACTCCTTTATAAACTTCATAAAACTCCTTAGCATTGGAAATCTTTACAGAAAACATGGCTATTGCTGATATGTAAAACTTTGTAGAGGTTGCGATTTGTTCCAGGATTGCTCCAACGTTGCCATCAATAATCACGTGTGGCTTTATAATACAACACGTGCAGTTTTTAAATGTCGCTCGAAACGGGATTCTGGGCAGTCCGTTTTCGTAACCAAAGAACTTATCTAACATCTATAAAGATATTTGTATGTTTGTTATCTTGGTTTCTGATTTGTATCTGTTTATGTTAAATACTATAATATACTTAAAGCAAACTTATGATTACGGTCGTAAGGCCATCCTGTTAGGACATTTGTAGAGTTATTGTTGGATGAGACAATCTCTCTTTAGCGTAGTGGAAAGTGCACGTGGCTTTTGGGTGGTCCCGAAAGCCATGCAAAGCTAATGTTAATAAGATTTCAAAAGAAGTTTGTGAAAAAGATTTAAAAAGAAGTTATTCAAGTCTGACTACTTCTACCACTCACGAGCTGTATGTATAGGTACGTCGTTAATGGAAAAAGGGGGAAAATACGCTAAACTGTGTATTTGAAAAATATAAATATATTGAAGTAGGTATCTACATACTTTTTTTTACTTCATTACAATTTAGCCCTTGACGGCAATCTCACCTGTTGTGATGATGCAGATTTTAGCGCGCTAACCTGTTATGGGTGTGGTAAACACATACTCCTAAATGGTTTCTACGCGACATCGTGCCGAATCGCTAAATCGCTTAGCGACACGTCTTTGTCGGTAGAGTGGTGACTAACCACGGCCAAAGCCGACGAGACCAGACGTTAGCCGGGAATCGTAACCAGGATCTCCTATTTCGTCGTAACGCATTTACCTCACGTTGTTACTATTTAAGAAAAACTAAAAAATAATAATTAAAAACTATAAAAAATGAAAACAAAGGACAGCTTATCTCTATAAGAGATTCCTTCCAGCTATCCTCAACTACCTAAATAATAAACCTAAATAATGTGGAACTACCTAAATATCATATAGATAGTTCCACAAAGAATTGTCTGCTAAATAAATATGGCGAATCAACTGCAAACCTTTGAGGCCTCTTCTAGAGTGACACAGCCATGGGCAACGTTCTTTAGTTTATTTTCCCCATATAGCCTTCTGAGAGTGCCGGGCGCTGCTGTCGCCGGATCAGTAGTGCCCAAACAATCGCGCCACTTTTTCACAGCATTAGGCGCTACTAACTCTAACCCGATGACTTCACCAGTTGTTACGTAGTTTATTATAATTCTAGATACAGTTAAATGGTTTTAAACACCTTATTTTTATCTTTGTTTTAAGCAGTTGTTGACGAATCCCAACCAACATGAGTAACAGCTTTAAGTATAAGTAGTGTTATTCGCAGAAAGGGGGCAGCCTCCGTATTCTGTACCTAACTCTTCTGACAGTTACTAGACCATTGCCGTTGAATTATACCCATCATTCTAATCGCACGCAAGAGTGGCGTTACCGCGCTTTGCCTACCGTGGGTAATCTGATAACGTCGCATAGGCATACCCCATAAAACCGATTAAAGTTTGGTGCAGAACTCTTACAGATAATGATCATCATATTATTGTTTAAGTGAGATGGCAATAACAAAAAGTTAGAAGACGCTAAAGCGGAAATCTCGACGTTAAAGAAGGAGAATATACAACTCCGAGAAATCATAAAAAGTAATACTAACACTCTAAATATATTAGATCGAGAGGCGAGGGCCACCAACATTGAGATACATTGTATTCCAGAGCACAGGGGTGAGAACTTAGTTAAAACAGTGGAACAAATTGGAAGAGTGATAAACACTCCAATACCTGAAGGGAGCGTGGTTAAGAGCACCCGCGTTGCTAAAATAAATAAGGAATCTTCGCGCCCTAGATCCGTAATAGTTAAGTTTAGCTCTGCCCTACTAAGAGACAAATTTTTAGCTGGGGTAATAAAATTTAATAAATCTAACAGAGACGATAAGCTAAACACGGCACATCTGGGAATATCTGGAGACAAAAAGCCAGTTTATATTTCAGAACACTTGTCTTCCTCAGCTAGAGATATTTACGCGGCAGCAAGGATCTTTGCCAAGGATAAACTATACCGTTACGTCTGGTCGCGTAATGGTAATATTTTTTTACGGAAGACAATATCGAGTGACGTAATACTAGTGAAATCAAAAGAGTTCTTAGCTACCCTATCATAAACCCGTCTAATTTTATTGGTATTTGTGTACGATTTACTCCTTTATTTATTTTAATTTTTGTTTTTATTGCATGCAATTTTGTATTGTCTAATAAAGTATCTAGTTTTGTAAGTTGATGGTTAAGGCCTTAAAAGTTTTTTATCAAAATGTAAGAGGAGTAAGAACAAAAACGAATGACATATATCTTGCAATACTTAATTCAGACTTTGATGTTATAGTGTTTACAGAAACTTGGCTTAACAGCGGAGTGTTTAATAATGAGTTCATTGATGAAAGATATTATGTATTTCGTCGTGATCGTGAGTCTAGCGAGTCGTGTAAATTAGATGGTGGGGGAGTCTTAATTGCTATTTCTAAAAAGTATAAATGTTACAGAGTAGAATCGTGGGAATCTAGTCATGAAGATCTCTGGGTGAATATGATCCTAAATTCAAAAACTATTTCGATATGTGCAGTTTATATACCTTCACCGCTTAAATATGATACTCTTGAAGAATTCACACAGAATGTAGAACGTATTATTATAAATGAACAATTACCAACTATAGTGCTCGGCGATTTTAATATTCCTTCCATAAAATGGAGTTACGAAGATAGTTGCACCAAACGAATGAGTCCATCTAACAATGGTCCTGTAGTGACTCTTATAAATGGTTTTATGGCATTAAGCAGTTTATCACAGTATAACGGCATATGTAATACATACGGTAAGATATTAGATCTTGTTTTCTGCACCTCTAATTATGTTACAATAGAACAAAGTGACTTTTCTGCTTGTTCTATAGATAGGTATCACCCACCTCTTGAAATTAATATTGAAATAAGTGATAAAGAAACTTTTCTGTCTCCTAATTCGTTAATTAAATATAATTTTAGAAACGCTGATTATCAAAGCATCAATGAACATCTTGAAGGACTGAATTGGTTGTCTCTTTTTAGTGAGTGTAAAAACGTAAATGATATGACAACGATCTTTTATATAGAGTTGCGAAAAATAATTGAAATATGTGTTCCTAAGAATAAAGTAAAAAATAAAAGTAGTTATCCCATTTGGTATTCTAAAAACCTAATTAAAAGATTAGCGGAGAAGAATAAATATAGAAAGCTATACAAAAAATATCGGAATCCTATGGATGAAATTGCATTTCATTTATTACGAGATAGATGTGAAATCATTATTAGTTTAGATCATAAAAACTATTTAGACAGGGTAGAAAATAATATTAAAATAAATCCAAAATATTTTTATTCTTATTTAAAACAAATGCGTAATAATAAATGTGAATATCCTGCTCTTATGACTTTGAATGGGGACTCATTTACTGGCGGCTCAGATATTTGTAATCAATTTGCAAATCATTTTTCAAATATGTACATATTGTCAAACAAAAAATTAAAAACGGAACCATCTATTAAAGCTAATTCACTAGAAAATTCTCAATTAGTTAATATAAATATATCTATAAAGGATGTTATAAAGCAAATAAAACGCCTGGATATAAATAAAGGGTCGGGACCAGACGAAATTCCACCCATTTTCGTTAAATGCTGTTCTGTGCTACTAGCGAAACCGTTATGGCTGATATTTAACAGATCATTATGTGACGCTGAATTTCCAAGTGTTTGGAAGATGGCCAGGGTAATTCCTGTATACAAAAGTGGGGATCGAAAAGACATTTCAAAGTATAGGCCAATATGTATTTTGTCAGTATTTTCTAAAGTGTTTGAATCGTTGATATGTCCGGTTCTAGCATGGTATATGAAACCGACGATGTTAGAAAATCAGCACGGGTTCATGAAAAAGAGATCTACTATGTCTAATTTAGCCTTGTTTGTAGATGACTTAGCTATAGCTGTAGATAATACAGCTCAAGTAGACTGTGTGTACACGGATTTATCAAAGGCATTTGATGTTGTTGATCACTATATTTTGTTAGACAAACTCCAGAGATACGGTATCTGCAGGAACCTCGTTAATTGGTTTGAGTCGTACTTAACGAACCGTAAAATGAATGTGGTAATGGGGGGATATCAGTCTCACCCATTTATTGCGACTTCGGGAGTACCACAGGGCTCCAATCTTGGGCCAGCTTTGTTTGGAATATTTATTAATGATATAGTTGATTGTTTCCAGCACTGTCATTTCCAACTATATGCTGATGACCTAAAGATGTATAATACGATTTTTGACCTTAGTGATTGTATCAATATGCAGGAGGATTTGAATAGGCTGACTGCTTGGTGTGATAATAATAATTTAAAATTAAATCACTTAAAATGCAACAGTATCACCTTTAGTAGGAAAATTAAAAATGTTAAGTTCGATTACAGTATTAATGACAATATTTTAGAAAATGTAAATCAAATTAAAGATCTTGGCATAATCATAGATTATAAATTGAGTTTTGTACCACATATTGATCATATAATTAAGAACGCGTTAAAATTATTGGGTTTCATAATTAGGAATACAAAGGATTTTAAAAAATCTTCCACCAGACTAGCACTTTTCAATTCGCTTGTACGAAGCAGACTAGAATACTGCTCTATTGCATGGAGCCCACATTACCAAGTACATAAGAATAGGATAGAGAGAGTCCAGAAAAAATTTTTACGACACCTTGCATACAAGGACAATATATTGAAAAATGTAAACACCTACACTGATCTCCTAAAAATTTACAAAGCGTTGTCATTGTCTAATCGCAGAGACTTCATTGATCTATCTTTCCTGAAAAATATTCTGGATGGAGGGATTGATTGTTCAAATCTTTTGAGCAGGGTGCGTTTGGCAGTGCCAAGGAGTAATGCTAGGCCGCATATTAAGAATAAGGTAACATTTAGACCTAGAATCACAAAAACTAACCTAGGCAGGTCTGCCCCCTTGTGCAGAATTGTTGTGATCTATAATAATTTAATAAAGAGTACTGACATAGATATCTTTCGTAACTCCGCCGCATCTTTCAAAAAAGAGGTTAAAAAACATTTAAGAGTATTGCAAGATAGTTAGTAAATTTTTGTTTTGTTTTGTTTTGTATTTTTTGGGTTAATATTTTACCTATTTTTTTTTTACGATTTTTAGTTAAGTTTTTTTTTTTTTTATATAAATAATGTCTTGTCTGTTATTACGCATGCTGAGTTAGCCTATAAGTGGAGTGTACAACATTGCAAGAGATCTGTAGAATGTGTCCTTAGATTAAGATAGTTGTATACACGTTGGCTTCCTAATAAATAAATAAATAAATAAATAAATAAATAAATAAATAAATAAATAAATAAAAAAAACCCGGCTAAGTTTGTTGTGGGTTTCTTCTTAGACCTGGGCGCGATTTGCACCTTCTTAGCTTTAGTTTCAAACTGACGAGTGTAGTTATCACCATCACTAATAGAACTAATGAAAAATGTGATATTATATGAACGATTCATAGATGCCTGTAATGAATAAAGCTATTTTTGATTTGATTTGATTTAATAGCTTATAATGCATGTCATTATGATCTTTATATTACGAACACTGTTTGGCAACCTGACGGAATAGTTAAGAGACCACGGCAAGACTAATTTACGTGTTATTACACAGATTTTGAAACTGTGATTTCTGCTTTGCTTACCAACGTTATTTTGCCGCTCGGAACTATGATACCTGCCAATATTATCTAGCTCGTCTACTTTTTAATGTACTGAGTGAATTTTCTTACGGTAACATGTTACTAGAGGCGACATTCTGGTATAAATCCATAGCAAAGTCTTTATCAATTTTGCCGTTCTTCATACGTACTATACGAAAGCCTTTTTTCATTATGAACGTTATGATTTTACCGTGGGCACTAGGTGGGACTGGTTTTATCATTGCAAATGTGCTGAAATCGAAATCATGTAATAAAGTATCATCGATATATTATAGGCGTTCAGCCAGCCTGCCTTACAATATAGGCGTTCTCCAGTTAGTTAAGACTTAGTTGGGTAACCACAGCTGTTCCAACTACAATGAAAATAAGTCTTAACTTATTTTACCTTTGATCGTTTTGACAAAGAATTCTCCGTGTCGCAGGTGCACAATCTTTGATATACAACAGTTTTGAAAATACATTGACAATATTTCCAATTTGTAGCATTTCCTGTTTCAACGGTGGAAGTTGGACCCGTTTAACCAAGTTGACGCCCTTGTTAGTATCGATAATTTGTACAGAATTGTCAAAGGGGTAAAAATTTAAAACCAAATCCCTCATATCATCTGCTTCCTCATCGAACATTTCACAAAGAAAAGTATACTTGTCAAAATAATCATAAACCTGCAAAAATATTATTGTAGTAAATTCAGCGAACGAAAAAAAACAGTTAAATATCAAATTAATGGGTCCAGAGTATTTTTAAAAGGAATAAGAATAGGTTTACGTAACAGGCCTTTCGCATATTCGACATTTATCTTAAGTAAGTACCATTTTTATGTTGTATTCGTAGCTTTTCTTTACAATATAAATAATGGTGAGCGAGGTAGAGCTCAAGTGAAAGTTAATGAAAAATGTTTATCAAATATCGCAGCCACGATTTCAGTTGACAACGTTAAGTACCTATAGAAAGTGTTTGACGTTGAATTTGGTCACAATCGCGAAAAATAGCTGTTTTTTTTTGTATGAAAGATCTATCTCGCTCTAGCATACGGTTGTTCGATGTTTTTTCTGTTATATTGCCAATCTATAGTATACTATAATTATACTGAACTACAATATTGTTATTTAGGTTTGTGTCCTCTTTAATTTAAAGTATAGGAATCTTTGGTTAATTGTTTGCATATCTATGGACTTATTTTCTAACCACGGTCTTAAGACTTTACATACTCTTTGGTCCATAGTTTGAATTTTGATTTGTTTGTTGTGGTGTTGTTGTCTGTTTTGTATTTAAATTTTTAGGCATAGATTGGGATTTTTACTTAAAGATAATTTATTTTCGTAACTTTACTTAAAATCGCATCAACCAGTGTGTTAATAAACTTGAAAAGTTTATAGATAAAAATATGGTACATGTCTGAATATTATTAATGTTCAAAGTTTTTGTCTTCGTTTGTGCAAACTATTAATTTTGTATTTTTTATCAGGAAGGTGCATATAAAAGCAAATTTTCATTTATTGGGGAGTGGTACGATAACCAGGCTAGTCTAAATCGCCGGTTCAATATTTTCTACTACCCTACTGACGACACGGTAGAAATGTACGACCTTAAGAATCGAAAGACTTTCCTGCGAAGAGTTAAAGTGAATGGTGTTACTTTAGATAGTTTTTTCATTGGATCCACTTTACCGATTCTAGGACGGTTGGTAAAAATAGTTGACTTCGCATGTGAGGACACAAGAAACAAATTACACAAGGATGTGCAAATGTAAATATTCCTATTTCCTAATTCATTATTTTAATTTTATTATTAGGCTAGCTGTGCTCCTTTGTATAGCATTATATATAACTCCTCATTAAATGTGCTCTATAACATTATCTAATAATATTTCAGTTTAGTTGCTGATTGCTCATACTCAGTCACAAACTTGTTTGTTAAAAGTAGAGAATTCAGAACATGGTCTATGTGCTCTAGAATTAGTGTTGTATACTTCTTCCTATCAAATGAAATGAAAATTGTATTTTTTTTAATTGCAGCTATACAATATAAATAAAAATTAATAAAATAGCCTTTCCTTCAGATATATATTCAGATATTGAAAAAAGTTACAGTTAAGTTTTTACTAATTACATTATATAAATTCCCTTAGCTCAGATTGCCTACAGTAACGATCTCTTAAAGCTCCCATGAGTGTTTGCAGTTCTTAATCACCCTTTTCTAGTTTAGTAGACCAGCTGTTATTTCAGCTCATCCCTTCATTGTTTTTAATGACAGAGTTACTAGTGCTACTACACTATTTTGCTTGGGTGCTCGGAGCAGGTGACCAGTCCAGATCTACTTCAACTGGTCCATCCTGCTTAAAATTTATGTAACTCTGATTTATTCTCAAATGTCTGAGTCCTCTGGAAAGATTATTTATCATAGATACAAGTCTTCATTGACAAATTGTTTAACTTCTCCATCTATTGAAATTTGCTGTGAGACTGGTCAGAACTTTGTATTTCGTTTTATTTATCTGCTTTATGTAATGTATGCTGTAAAAGAAAATTATTTGGATTCCAGAACATTTGCATTAATTAAACCAATGCCTACCAACATAGCAGGCAAGATTCTAACACATTTTCATGAGAAAGGCATAAAAATAACTAAGATGAAGAAAACATCCTTGGCAGTTGATGATATAAACTTTCTGTACCGCAAACAGCTGACTGATGCAACATTTCCGTGAGTACCATCCTGAGTAAATATTTTACTAAAAGCAATATTAATAAAATATCTATAAAATCTATACAATATCATACGTATAAAAAAAGAACAATTTCACAAAGTGATCTATCAAATAAGGGTTCAATTAAATACTTTTAAAAGATTTTATAGGGAATCTGAGTAACCAGTGAGTAAATAAAAAAAAAATGTAATGCTGAATAGGGTCTTACTTTACATAAATCTTCAAAAGCCCTCAAGAAACCAGATTATGTAAAGGATTTTACTTTAACAGTAGTAATGGCAACTTATAAAATAAATTAATATTAAGTTAGAGATAACCAATAGTGGAGATAATATTATTAATGTTAGTGTGTTTGGATGTTTGTTACTCAATCACGCAAAAAGGCTGAACACGGAAATGAGTTCCTAAGTAAGTAGTTCCTGAGGGAAAATTGAAAATTGATTACGAGCTAAGCTGTGGGCAGACAGTGAAATTTGGTATGCATGTCACCGTATCTATGGAAAAGGACATATATTTTCTATATCTATCTCTCAAATAGTTCCCATGGGAAGATTGTTGACAAGCAAAGTTTTAGACCCAATTCTGAAGTCCACAAAGTCACAGGCAGAAGCTAGTTATTAAATAAACATCTAATGTCCTGTTAAATGATATATTTTCAGATTCCTCTTAGAGTATCTTACTGGACAGCAAGTATATTGTTTAGAACTTGTGGGTAAAGAATCTGTTACTGCATGTATCAAAATACTAGGACACAGGGACCCACTGAAAGCAGAGCCAGATACTATAAGGGCATTATATGGAACGGATGCTGTAAGAAATTGTGCACATGTATCACCCAGTCCTGAGGCTGCAGTTGAGGTAAAATACACCAATAGATATATTATTATTATAATTATATTAATTTCATAGTTATGTTTTTCCGGGTTCTTTTTTTTTCTCACTACAAATAAGCCCTTGACGGCAATCTCACCTGATGGTAAGTGATGATTGCAGTCTAAGATGGTAGCAGGTAATCTGTTAGGGACATGGTAAGCCCATACTCCTACTTGGTTTCTACCCGACATTGTGCCAGAACGCTAAATCGCTTGGCGATACGTCTTTGTCGGTAGGGTGGTAACTAGCCACAGCCAAAGCCTCCCACCAGACCAGACTCGAGCCAGGAATCGAACCCAGAACCTCCAACTTTTTAATGCGATAGCGCATGCACAGCGCCACGGAGGTCCTCAAATTTCAGTCAATTTTGTGGGGAAACTACACATTTGTTTGATTTTACTTCATTTTTGGATGTTACACACATTCATACCTCTAAAAGTCTACTCACTTAGAGTAGACTGGTGGTCATTCAGCTATAATTCATAATCTTTTCCTAAGCATTCAAGTCTGATTTCAGGATTTGGAGTATGTATTTCCACCGCCGCCTTTATCTTCTATACGTCTTCGGTTGACAGCTACTTTATCCAACTGCACCCTATGTATAGTGAAGCCACATGCAATACGCGAGGGAAAACTAGGTGCAGCCTTGGAAGCTATTGATGAGGGAGGCTTCAATGTTACAGCCTTAAATATGTTTATGGTCGAGAATATCAACGCTGGGGAATTCCTTGAAGTGTATAAAGGCATTGTTCAAGAATACCAGGTACAAAATATGCTTTTATATCATCATGATCAACCCATTACCGGCTCACTACAGAGCACGGGTCTCCTCTCAATATAAGAAGGGTTTGGCTGTAGTCTACCACGCTGGCCATGCGGATTGGCAGACTTCACACGCCTTTGAGAACATTATGGAGAACTCTCAGGCGCGCAGGTTTCCTCACGATGTTTTCCTTCACCCGTGCTCTGTAGTGAGCCCGCAATGGGTTGATCACGATGATGATTACATGCTACTTAAGTAAATAACAAGATACTAGATAACTAGACCAACAAAGTAGTTACTAGTAATTAGCTGGTATGCTTATTCAATGCGTTTTTCCAGGGTATGGTTGAAGAGCTGGCCAGTGGTCCCTGTGTTGCCATGGAGCTCGTTGCAAAAGACAAAAACCTTAACACAGCTGTAGAATTCAGAAAATTGGTTGGCCCTGCAGATCCGGTATGTTATTAGGATGCGATATTATTTTTCTTTAAAATAAGCTTAACTTGGCCTTGTTTCCAAGATACTCGTATTTTATCAATTAGCTGAACTGAAATTTATGACTTAATATGCTCTCCGTGACAACTCTCTGGGAACTGAGTAACTCTTAATCGCGGGTATATTTGAACGCTCTAGGAACATTGTTAAATTATTTTCGCTATGATTAACCCATAACAAAGAAAAAGAGAGAGATTATCATAGTATTATTTATAACATCTCGCTATGTCATATAGTCATAGTGCAGGTAGAATCGCGGGGCATAGCAGCTGATTATATAAAGGGTTGAAAGAGCATGCTAGCGAAAACTGAAAACAGGGAGTCAAGTTATATTTCCGAATCCTTCAGCGTTAGAATTTCTGGTCATGAAACGTCATGAATCAAGCGAATTTATTTACGTATTTATTTTACTAATTACTTATAAGTACATGCATAAAATATTTTATAATTTTAAATATACAACAAAACAATTACGGTAATAAACTAAAAGCTCGCGCAAATAGGTTAGTTGATAGGAACAGATCCCGTACCTATGCCGATTCGGTATAACAAAACTTACCTTCTGCCTATGTTTATCATGAAGGTTTTAATAGCATTGTTCGCGATACATTGCGTGCTAAAATTACATGATATCCGATAGAAGTGTTTTTGCTGTATACATTTAATATATTTTATTTATCAAAAGCTGTGATAGCCTAGTGGTCAGGGCGTCAGCCTCCTAATAAGAGGTCGGCGGTTCGAATCCGGGCACGCACCTCTAACTTTTTGGAGTTATCTGCGGTTTTAAATAATTAAAATATCACTTGCTTCAACGGTGAAGGAAAAACATCGTGAGGAAACCTGCACGCCAGAGAGTTCCCCATAATGTTCTCAAAGGCGTGTGATGTCTGCCAATCCGCACATGGCCAGCGTGGTGGACTATGGCCGAACCCTTCTCATATTGAGAGGAGACCCCTGCTGTGTAGTGAGCCGGCAATGGGTTGATCATGATGATGATGATGATGACAAAGTTTTTGTTTTAAGGATCGACATTATTTGTCGCTTCCATCCTGTACATTATTAATATATTATTTTTAGGAAATCGCCAGGTTACTACGCCCCCACACCTTAAGAGCAAAACTTGGGAAAACGAAAGTACAGAACGCAATCCACTGCAGTGATTTAGCCGAGGATGGTTTGCTAGAAGTTGAATATTTCTTCAAGATTTTGAATCTTTAAAAGGCTGATTACTTATACTTAATACTTAAATATTTATATTTTTATAGTTGTATATTTTAACTAGCTGGCGCCCGCGACTTCGCCCGCGTGGCATAAGTTTTTAAAATTCAGTCAGAATAAGTCTTAAAAATGCCAACGGGAACTCTTCTATGTCATTCTCCAGGTCCTCAACTATAATTTCAAAAATCACGTCGATCCATTGCTCTGTTGCGACGTGATTGAAGGACAAACCAACATACCAACTCACATTCGCATTTATAATATTACTATGATTTTGTCTGGATAGTAAGGAGTACAAAGTATTCCAATGGATTCAAAGAAGTAAAACTTTATAAGATTTTCAACCAACATGAACCCCGGTGTTAACCTCTTTGCGGCGGATTTTCACTAATTATTAGCGGATGTCTACGCCTAAGCAGGGCCTAACTTCCAAATTCCTTCTAATTCTTTATGTTTCCACTTTCAATGTGCGATTTTGCAAAAGAGCTTATACTTACATGTCATAGTTACTGAAAAGTAATGCTCTAATTGCCGATTTTCATTTCTCTAATTCCAAAAACTCAGAACTTACATGTAACCTTCCAACCCCTCACCCCTCTCACCTCTTTTGGGACGGATTTTTGTATATTGCGTATATACAGGTTTTTATTATTTAAATCAAATAACCCAAATGCCAATTTTCATGGCTATAACCTCGAAAACTTAGAATCCAGATGAAAACTTCCTACCCCCATTTCACCCCCCTTGGAGTAGATTTTCGCATTATTGATCATACAGATCTTTATGATTTATAATAAACAACTCAGTTGCCAACTTTCATGTCTCTAACTTCAAAAATATAGGACTTTCATACAAACTTCCAACCCCCATTTCTACCCCTTAGGGGTAGATTTTTGTAATATTGCTTATACAGGTTTTTATTATTTAAAACAAATTACCCAAATGCCAATTTTCATGTCCCTAACTTTGAAAACTTAGAATCCTCATGAAAACTTCCTACCCCCATTTCACCCCCTTTGGAGTAGATTTTCGCATTATTGATCATACAGATCTTTATTATTTATAATAAACAACTTAGTTGCCAACTTTCATGTCTCTAACTTCAAAAATATAGGACTTTCATACAAACTTCCAAAGCCCATTTCTACCCCTTAGGGGTAGATTTTGTAATATTGCGTATACAGGTTTTTATAATTTAAAACAAATAACCTAAATGTCAATTTGCATGTCCCTAACTTCGAAAACATAGAATCCTCATGAAAACGCCCCACCCCCATTTCACCCCCCCCTAGGTAGATTTTCGTAATATTGATTATACAGATCTTTATCATTTATAATAAAAAACTTAGTTGCCAATTTTCATGTCTCTAACTTCAAAAATAAAGGACTTTCATACAAACCCCCAACCCCCATTTCAACCCTTTAGGGGTGGATTTTCTCAAAACCGGTTCTTAGCTGACCTCTACTTCATAAAAGAAATCTACCTTCCAAATTTCAAGTTCGTTCGTTTTATAGTTCCTGAGATATCGTGATCATCAGTCAGTCAGTCAGTCAGTGGTATTTCGCTTTTATATATATAGATTTAATATAATTTTAATTAGCGTGTACAGGTGTTTTTACATTGTTATATATATAGTATTCACAAAATAAGTGCCTAACTAGTCATATTTTTTCTTCATAATATACTAGCTCATACCCGTGACTTCCGCATTTTTTTCTGTTTTTCTCGACACCTCCGAATGCCGTTTATTTTCCCGAATTATAAAGTATATCTATGCTTAATATTATATACGTATCTATCACTGTGCCAAAAGTCAAGATAGGAAGTTTCTTCAAATGCCTAATGCAGGTTATTAAGGTGATATTTTTACTATATTACTTCATGTCTCCTATTTTTAGCTTAATTTCGTAATATTTTATGTTTAGAAATCACCACTAATGTCAGTATAAGATCTTTAGAGACGCAGTAACTCGTCGACGCACTTATAAAGTACATTAACCATTATCGACGAATACCTACCTACTTAAATAACAGGAAGTCTGTCTCATTTATTTTTAAAATCAATTTGTACAGATCGGTTTGGAACTGTCACGGTTATTCATCATCTGATATCCTAATAGGTATAGACTTACCTAAGCATACGTATACATTTCAGTGATAATTGATTACCATTTCAAAACTAACAAGTGTCAAGCACTCGATCGTTCTACTTCGTTTCACGAAAAAAGAACGCGTGTGGTTGTAAATATTTGCGATTGTATATTAACAACCACAATTATTTGCAAATGAGTGCAAATATGAGTCGAGAGCATAAACTTAAATATTGTGTATTGTAGATGCCGGGCTAAATATAATAGTAACATAGTGTAATAATAATATTATAGTATATTTAGTGTAATAATAATAAATATTAAAATCCTGTCACATGTCACAATCATGCCTCAATCGGCGGACTTTAAGGATTTTTATCACAAGTATTGGATTTTTATTTTTGCATTATCAAATTTGATCCGGTAGGGTGGGTGATTATGTAAACCTGCTTATTTTTATTTCAGTAAAATGTTTAATCAAAAAAAATATTAAATATAGTAGGGCAAATAACCTTAAATATAGTGACATAGCCGTGGACACTCCGTATGTAACACCAATTCACTGGTACAAATGAATTAGATAACATTGCATTAAAAAACGTATAACATTATTCCTAACTAATATTATACGCTGGCCCCTAACCTTCTCTAATTAATTAATGGGTGATTATACCTATTGATTAATATATATACTTATTAACGTTTATAAAGAATTAGTACTATAAAGTTCTTAAATGTCGCATAATTGATAATTTTATAAATATGTAGTAGAATTGGTAAAAGAAGTAATAAGTAACAGAGAATTGTTTTAACCTCAGGTAAACCATTTAAAATGTTTACTGAATGGTTACTGTACTTTGTTCAACCTTGTTGGAGAGTACATTAAAATCATATAAATGTGTGGTTCATCGTGCGTGCCCGGGTTCGAACCCCTGACCTCTGATTAGGAGGCGGACGTACTAATCACTAGGCTATAACAGCTTAAGCTAGTTTAGCTTTTAAGCGCTAAATTCTGTAGCCGCTAACGCAAGTTGGACTTTTTTCGCCATATGAAAGAACGTAAACATCAAGATATTTACGTCCTAGGTGAGTGGTTAATTTTGCGTTCAATTGGGGGGCATCTCTGCCGGCCTGGTTGCGGACGTGTGCGCGAGCATTACCCGTGACGCGGCCTCCAGGCGGCAGGAAAGGAATGCACCGTGAGGGCTTAGTCGGTAAGAGTCCGACATAACCACTGCGTCTCCTCGGACGCGGTGGTATCCATGAGGATTACCCACGTTAAAAAATAAATAAAAGGTGTGTGGTTAATAACCTATTAATATTTAAGTAAAGCTCTCACTTTATTTACCTTTATAGGTCAAATCTGGTATGATTAGATAAAACTTAGTAATTGCCTCACGCACGGACCATTTTCCGTGACATTTTCCAGGTAAGCCCATTTACGCCTGACTGTATCCAAGATAAGATCAGAGCAATCAAGCCTTTGTTAAGGGGTGGTGGGTATACATTAACGATTTGCGGTTTCTTTTTTGCTGTTTGGGACACTTCAATAGCTGGTATCAAAGAACCTAAGTGATATACAGTGTATATTTCTAATCCATTCCAGCTTATAGCAAAGTAAAATTGTTTTTTTTTTATCCAAAGCACCATTCCAAACAATAGCAAATGGATAAAATCGAATGTACTGCCTTCGAAGACTAGATGGGAACAGTACGTGCGATCTGCAGAGTCCGTTTCTACACTGGAAGGCAGGATTTTGGGTGTTTATAACTACCCTAACATAACACCTTACCCAGAGACAAATGAGATGTTTCTCACCGTTTCTGGCTCTGTTAAGAAGGAATGCCTACTCGTCAAAAGAGGACCTACGTTATCATCTGTTCGTGTAGAATACCTTCCGAAAAACAAAGTATAAGATAAACCTTGGAAAACTATCATTTTCTTCTACATTCTGAGCTATATGTGTGCCATCTTACCTATCACAGTTACCTTTTAAGAATACCACTCTTCCAAAACCAAAAACTAACGGTAATATCTACCTCTTATATGATAGTACCTATTTTTGGTTTTATATGAGCTAGTCTAAGTCTAATGATTCCTATAGAGAACCATTAAATATGACATAAGACATTTGAGCACAGGACTTTTAGCTTGCAGTTATAAAAAGTAGGGCTATCGTATTTTATGCGCCGCAACAAAGGGCCAAACAAGTGACCTTGGAAAAATGTAATGGTGGGCAAATAATTTTCATACAAATCTTTACTTACCTATTATAACTAGTTAGATCCTTATAAATCTTTTACAGCAATGGACCAGAAGTTGACGCTGCAGTTGTGTTTTTAATTTGTGTACCATGTAACTAATTTCGTTGCGTAGGATAGTTTTGCTTTAGTAATAGTTAAGTTTACCCAATATTACTACTACTACCCAAGTAGTTTTAGTTTCTTTTTCTCTTAACTATGTAATAGATTACATTTAAATTTTTAGAAATAATGAGCTGATTCCCTCGACTTCGTCCGCGTCACATCAAAACAACTTTTTTTCAAGTATATAGTACTAAATAATGAATAAAATGTCAAAAATGGTCCAACTGTTCTCGATTTTTGCGTTTAGTAACTCGTTTAAAGATTAATTTTTGGAGTATTACTCCGCTAGTATAAGTTATTTAGTACTATTACTAAGATTCCGATGTCCGTGCGAATGACTCTCAGCGGGCCGTAAATATTTCATGAATTGTAAAAGGTAGAGAGTTGAAATTTTCACAGAATATATACCTCGTATATCCGTTGTCGCTATGAACAATTTTTTTTCAAAATTGTTGTCAATTCTGTGATATTTCATATTTTATCGTGGCTCGTGTGCGATTATAACCCGCACTTTATTTACCTTACCTTAGATAGATCTGTTTTACATTAGTTACGAATTTCCGCGCGTCCTTTCCCGCAGCCTAGTCATTGAACATAAGAATGTGTAATGAATATTTTTGTAACGCGATCTTCTCGGCACGGTCTTGCGACGTTCGCGGACGTATCGACACGTCTGGATTATAGATTGTTCATTCAATGCTATAACCAGGGACACTTAATCACACATTGGATGTTGGCAACAATGACATTGTTTGTGATTTGCACTTCACGGTTCGCGGCGCGTTAAACAGCTCGACCGATATAGTAATCAAGCTGGTAGATACATGCAGAGTATTTAACCAAAATTCTATGCGCGCTGCCATTTTCGAACGGCCTCCAAAACGAGGTCATCAATTCAACTTGGATGGTATTTATTTTTGGCGATTACACTCTGTCTGCGTCAAATCTGCAATCAATCGATTAGGAGGCAGAGGGCGCAACTCCCTTACGGATAGCAAGTGACTTAAAATTTCGTAAAAGAGCAACATACATAGATTTGTGGGACCTACCATAACGCACCGCACAACTCGCGATTTAGGGTACCAGCGTAAACCCACAGTTGCGTCAAATCTGCAATCAATCGATTAGGAGGCAGAAGGCAGAACTCCCTTAGGGATAGCAAGTGACTCAAAATTTCGTAAAAGAGCAACATACATAGATTTGTGGGATCTACCATAACGCACCGCACAACTCGCGGTTTAGGGTACCAACGTAAACCCACAGTTGCGTCAAATCTGCAATCAATCTATTAGGAGGCAGAGGGCGGAACACCCTTACGGATAGCAAGGGACTCAAAATTTCGTAAAAGAGCATCATACATAGATTTGTGGGACCATAACGCACCCCACAAATCGCGGTTTAGGGGTACCAACGTAAATCCACAGTTGCGTCAACTCTTTATAGTTGTCGTAACATATTATTATAATAAGAACATATTAAAAACAACTAACTTTACTTACTCTCTAGCTGTTACAATACGAGATTTGCTAAGTTGGTAGTGGTTTATGTAGAACGGTAACGATCTCAAGGCTGTTTCTCAACTGGGGATATGTTCCAATGGAGTAATATTATGAACCGACTTGATATTCTTAATTAATAAAAAAATTTACTACATTTGTTAACTCATACTCATAAATGGTATAATTATCCCTATTATTATACTACGGACACTCCTAGCTAGTAAAAGCAATAATAAGTCGATTTTGATGGTCGGAGAGTCTGAACTGGCGACCTAAACTAGTCGGATCGCATTAGCGGTATGGTGTGACTAAACTAAAGTTGATATTATACGTAAGCTTGCCAAAAGTCATGTTACAGTGTGAAGGATTATGGCAATGTAAATAAACAAGCTTCGGTATTAAATATTGCTCTTAAATAATTTTTATTTTAGTGACAATATGAGAAGGCTATAACAAAGCCGAGTAAGTGTCTACTATTGTACTTACTCTGCTAAGTTTGTTGTGGGCTTCTTAGATGGTCGCGTTTTGTAAGACCGTAGCCTTAGTTCTAAGTTGACGGTGTAGTTGTCATCAACAACTCACTGTAATCTAAATTCTAAGGTATTGATGCATCAAGAATTTAAGGCAAGTGACGAAGATTTTGCTTTTTAAAGGCAACTTGGCTATGTGTAAATGGGAGAGCAATAGAAATACTTTAGTGTCTTTACCTAATCTACTTTTACTTATTTTAGTTTCAAGGATTCTAGTGAGGGATTCAATAATTATTGGCTTTTTTATTTGTACACCTATCAACAAAATATATATATACTTACATAAAATGGAAATTAGTTATCTCATCTTATCATATTTTAACAATAGCTGTAGCCAAATTCACCGATCTTCAAGGGACTTTTACTTTTTAGGGGGAAAGTCGGCGGAAGAATTTTAAGAGGAATAAAAATAAGAAGATAGGTATTGTATGAAAGTCCTATATTATTGCATGTCCGGTGTGGTAAAAGCTATAATTAATCACACACTAATCTTAGGTGGCCAGTAGGATTTGAAAAATATTTTTGCGTTCGATGGGCAAAATAGTAACGTATATAAGCTATATAAAATTCCGCTATGATCTATAAATCCAATGATAATTATGGTATAGCCAACGTAGAGTTATAGGCTATATAAAATTACGCTACGACCTATCCTATGGTAATTATGGTTTCCGTGGGCACGAGCATAGCTAGTCTTAATAACAAAACAATATAGCATCAGGTCATTGTACGCACGTTACTTGGTTAAATAAACGATTGCGGTCGGTTTGTTTCATATGCTTTCACTGCCATCAAGTTTGCCGGTGCTTTGGTACGGTATGCCTTTGAATGATTTCGTGCCTGCCTTCGTGGTACGAATGGCGTTTGACGTCAACCTAAACCAAACCAATGGTGGGAAGCACACGGGGTTGCGGGTGCGACAGTGTCGCGCAAATCTCCACGGACCAGGCACGCGTGCAAAAAGCTACGCGAGCGCGCGTTCCGTACTCTATCTACATAGAGACATAAAAAAAAAACATTAAAAAAAAGAGTTTTGATTTCCAAACAGTGAATGTTTAATAGAGTGCAGTTCATTATTTCGATAAGGCTTATCATTTGTTTGCGAATGCGGTGAGTGTGATTTAAAAAGGTCTTTTTTTAATTATTTCCTGTAATCGAAATTTAAAGATTTTTCTTCAGTCACTTTCAATATTTATATTTAGCTATTACTAGCACAATATGACATTTTAAAATTAAAATATGAAAGAGGTCTTATTATAAAAATGTATTATTAAAAGAAGCATTTAGCTTTTTGATAACTTTTTCTACTCGCATATTTAATATATTTTTTACGAATCGTACGATCGTCGTCAAATTGAATTTTTCACTAATTAGTTAATTAAATATTGAATACTATTAATTATGGGTACGTAATTGATTTTTTAATTTTCCCATGCTGATGTGTAACCACACTGACCGAAGGTTTGTTGGTAAACATTCCATAACGAATTTCGTATAAGAGGAAGCTATTTGTTAGGGCAAACAAACTGTTACCTACGCAGTTTTGGCGAAAATTTGGTCACTATATGTTTCAAGCTGGTTTATAATATAGAATTTACATCGACATATATATTTACTATAGAGTATAAAATATACCGATGTATAATAACGCGTCCAAACAATCAAATCAATATTTTTCTTAAAATATTAAATGCCAACTCAATATATTAATTAATATGATTAATGTTAAGTAAACATTAGGAAAATGTTAAGGTTGAACCTTAGTCAACTGTTAGATTGGCTCGAGGAAAGTGTTAATTTGTGTGGTTTCTCTAGGCTCGGTATAGATGTCTCAGGCGAGAATTCCTATAGCTTATAGAACTCTTAAAAGCAGGTAATATAAAAACTTGAGAAGTTTTTACCATCACTAAGTCACGATTTAGATATTATTAAAAAAACCCCTTTTAAAGCAAAAAGTCCGGTCCAGAGTACTTTTATGTCGGCATCGCCCATAAAAGGGATACCGGTGTAACTTGGTACATACTCACTAATAATTATTGTTGGAAACAATTTTTCAATTTCTAAAATGACATATTGAAGAAAAACTCAAACTTCTTTTAACGTAGCGGGCGTAAGTCCGTAGTTAATTAAAATGAAAATTGTTGAAGCACGTATGCACGTTAATCAAATCAAAATAGCTTTATTCATTAAACCTATTACAGGCATCTATGAATCGTTCATATAAGTTCTTATATCATATTTTCCATTATTATTCGTGATATCTACACTCGCCAACTTAAAACTAAAGCTAAGAGGGTTCCAATCGCACCCCAGGTCTAAGAAGAAGGCCACAAAAAACTTAGTCTAACTCAGTTTTTTCCTATCACCATCTCACATAATCTATATGTATACAAGAAAGTTGTGTTAGTTACACTATTTATAACTCAAGACCGGCTGAACCGATTTGGATGGAAATCCGTGGGGAGGTAGCTTAGAGCCAGGAGATGGATATACCGTACTTTTTATCCCGTTCCCGCGGGATTTATGATATAGATTCTGCTTGCCACAGAAATTTTCCTCAAATTGGTTTATTCCATTTAAAAACTTTTCAATCCTCTAATCTACGCGGACGAAGTCGCGGACATCGGCTAGTCAATAATATATTATAGTAGCTATGGAGTTAGAAAAATACACACCAAAGCTTTTTTATTATATAATAATTAATTTCGTAAGGTTTAAGGTTGAGTTGGAACGCTGGCACTCGCCATGCTGGGTTAACCTTGCGTTAATTTAAAAAAACAGCATACGAACATCTGAACATAAACCAAAGGATTTTCTCTTGTTTTGCTTGATTTCGCTTACATTCTTTCCGCAAGGCATTCAAACAATAAAAAGGCTGTATAGGTACAGTTTTTTTTTCTTACTTTTTTAACTATTGATTAAATAAAAAGTTTATTTTTAGTCACAATGGCTTACAAGTAAAGGTACTTGTGATGCTTTTGAGTAATCAGCTAAGTAAGTAGGTATCTACCTTAATGATTTTCACTTTAAAATTACTTAATTTACTGCGATAGTGCAACTTACGAGAATTTAATCCTTTATGCGTAATACCTTCGATTGAATTCCAAAAGATACACCTTTTCTTATTTGACTATGTGAGATGGTAATAAAAGGAAAAGCGGCTAAGTTTGTTCTCTTAGCTTTAGTTTTGAGATGGTATTTATCACCATCATCTCACGAATTAAAATAATCAAATTACATGCGGTGAATTAATTTACATGAATAAAGGAAGCCATTTTGATTTGTTTTTGATTTCATTACAGACGAGTAACACAATGCTTCTTAAAGTCGCTATGTTTAATGTTTTGTATCTAAGTAAGTAAACGTAGGATTTCTACTTGAAAATAAATTAAGTTACTCACGTCGATAACAAGGACTATTTATGAGATTTATGAGTTGGAAATGAATTGCTGATTTAAGCAAAACTTTTATTAAAATTCATAAATAAAAAATATCTCGTCTATGGTTACCTACACATAGAAAACACAGAGAATTTGCACAGCGTTATTTGTTATATATTAAACATCACTAGAAAACCATGGAATGAATTACAGTCTTGACTCCGTATAAACTATAAATTAACTTCTACTACTACTAATATTAATAAACATTGGACGTGAAATGTCGTGAGAAGTTCGGATCTCTATAATTGCAATGAGTATATAGCAACATTTACGAGTATACTATTAATATTCAAACATGTTTGAATAAATAAGTAGTGAAAATTAAAGGTCTGGTGGTACGGAACGATGACTAAAGAAAGAGGGTAAAGAACAAGGGAAGACCGTACAGTGAAAAAATAGAGTAAGCTCTAGCCCTATTGTGTGACGGAAAAAGAAAATATCTATAAAATAACCTAGTAAACATTAAAATGTTAGAAAGTTTAGTTGTAGTAAGTACCTTTATTAAATAAAATTAAATTGTAGTACCTAGAATTTCATTTTAATTTCTAGTACCCGCATCAAATTATAGACCTATTTCTGTTTCTGTACCAGACTTAGAAATCTCAGGCTTACATGCCAATTCCAAACACCTATTTTGCCCTATATAAAAGGATAAACTTCCAATATTTTCCTTTCATGATGGATCCGGCTTACGCGTTACAATTGCTTGCCGTTTGCAAAAAAGCCCAATCCGCCTAGTTGTATGTCTTTCATTGTTTCCAATTATAATTATAGTGGAAAGGCATGGAAAATAAATGACGTATAACAAGCATGCATTCCCATATTATCACTATGATTGGGCCCTGATGCTCTTTCACATTCTTATCGTGACACACTGTTTGTGACGTAGTATCAAGGTATGTATTAGGTACCTAATTGACAGTTTATCGTATGTACGTTTGTTTCTTACATTCGTATAATAAGTTTGTATGGCGAGGTGCCAAAATATAAGTCATTTTGTAAACCGTTTGGAGCCTTTTACATTGTTTGAATAGATGTTCTATCTACTCGAACAAATTTAGGATACGAGTAATTTCATAAAAAAAAATACGTTATTAATTAATAATTTAATGCTTCCGTGTTGTTTGTGCAACACAAGGCGAGTAATAGGTATTGTAACATTTGAAGATACTAATCATTGTCTTCGCAGAATAAAATCCCACGTTCTAAAGGTAGGTACGCGTCTAGCAACTGTTATCTTCCTACTTATTCTGTATTAGATTCCGTGCCTCTAGGGCAGTCTTGCTAATCACTATTCGAATCGTTTCGAATGCGCCCACAAACCTGTCCTGCAACTGAATCTAGCATTAAAATACGGGACAATCTACAACTCTGCAGGTTTAAGTTCATATAGGCTTTGACTTTAACAACGCTTCAAATCGGTACTTTTATTTTTATTATTTTTACACTTTATTTGTACATCAATCACAACAAATAAGATAGAATATAAGCAAACATTTCCTACTACCTACTATATTCTTCAGTTTAATCCAATTTAATAATTAATAACGATAGCAGTTAAGTAAGTATTTCTTAAACATGCATTTAATTATTTTAATTTGTTAACTTGTGGCTTAATGGTCTATTCATATTTATCGGTAGTGAATAGTCATTTGTTGTCTTTAAATTAATCTTTTATTTTTTTTTCGTTTTATGGCTTTACACAGATTAGCCAATGTCAAGTTTATTATTTTATTAGTTCTCTCTTTTTATGGCTTTGCACAGGTTATGCAATGTCAAGTTTATAGCAATGTAGAAGTTAGGGAGAAATGGTGGGAAATTTCGCACTCTGCGGACGCGGCTCCCTCAAACCTTTCCCAAACTAATACCTGTTAACTATTCAGAAAACTAGCCACTACACAAACGACACCAAAACTGTTCACGACACAACCAACACTAGCCCTTTTCAAAATTAGCCAACAAACATTAATTCAAAAAAAGCGTGAAAACACCGCGCCCGCCATATACGAAGTCTCCCGCCTTTCCTAAATTAAACTTATTAGTGTAATTTTTACGGTAAACTAACATCACTTATCAGCTACTATAAATCTGTAATTTTATATGGGGGGGGGGGGGGGGGTGTAAACGTTACAATTTGACAACTATATACAAACATGACAGATTACTACGCTAACGATGTGACGTGCAGATTCCAATTCTTGAGACACATTTTGAAATAAAAAATGACGCCTTTTCTTTTATATGTTGATCTGTAAACGAAACATAATTTAGGTATATGTATTAAATAGGATGCCATCCTTTTCACGGCGAACATTTTGAAAAGGGCAGAACTAGGTACCTACATTTGACTAACACAAGAAAAATAACCTTATAGTTTACCTTGTACCGGTATCGTCCAGGTGAAATTAACATTATAAATAATGCTAAGAAACAGCTGTTTTTGTACCTACACTAGAATTATTAATATACACAAAAGAGAAAAAAGGTATCTTTATCATAATATCTCACTTCATAGACAGTCACGTCGATTGTATCGCAATACGATTTGACGATTGGTAGTTTAGGTGAACCGAGCTACGTTTGGAGATGAACGGTAAATTCAATTGCTAGGTTTCGATTCGGTTGCTTCAATATTCAATAGAACTTATGAAACCTTCATCAGAGAACGTGGGCTTGCGCAATGTCTTGCGGCATTCACAACCATTCGAACGCAATTGTTGGACGGCCATTTTCTCATCACTATTTTATTACAAGTATTTCCATATTAACACTGACGGCTCAATGAACTGTTGTTATAATATTGCTGATAGCCATAACATTATTGTAGATTGTATAATTAGTTATACTTACGTTATTGGAAGACCTTTTCAAAGAGCTCTCTTACGTGACTCAGTAATCTTTCCAACATGCTATCAACGGGTGTCTTCATACAAAACATATACCTAGTCATTGTGATTGTATTATGCTTATAGTTATGATAAAAAGCAACATAACATTTATATATACAGCAGATAGACTTACCTACCTGCTGTAAAGTATAGAAAACATAATAATTATGTCCTCCAGAAACTTTACGTTTATGGGAAAGACGGCGAGTTCACCTGAATAATATGTTAATTTACGCACTATAAATAAGGAAAATAAAACTATGAATAATTAATAATGCGATAAAAAATGGTTATTACATTTTTGTTTTATAAATATATGCTTTCCAACTTCAGGAAATTGTTCCAAGAATTTTTGGTAGCATATATTTATAATTTCTTTTACCATACATATTTTGCTGTGCACTTTGCAATATTCTGACTAGTCCACACTTCACAGACCATGTTTTATATAATTGAGGCGTCGTGACAAGCGTTTCGCCAATCAGTGCCGGCAGTCGAACCCATACTTCCTGCCACAGGTTACTATTACTAACAATGCCAACACGCACCCTACTATTCTATAGGTACCTAGTAGTTATACCGATGACTACATACCTACTTCATCTATGAGAGATTTTCATAACTTCTACCAGGCCGAGTACTTTGGGACCAGTTTAAGAACAGTTTTTTAGACCGAGTTCTATAAAGCACGCTTAGCTTTATCTCTGACTTAGGGTACAGTTAAAATGGGACAAAGTTATGAGTCCGACAGGAATCTGTCTAATTTTAACACTAACTACGCTCAGTAGTCAAAGTAAGCTCTATACTGTAGGGTACCAAGATATCAAACATCCGATATATTTAACATGGGGTAATTCAATGTATTAGGTTAAGGGTAAATAAATAGCCAGCGAATGAGGGATTTAGAACAACTCACGAGCATAGCGAGGGTCTTGGATCTAGAATCTTGAGTGAAGCGAGGGAATTATTAGCGCCTAATTATTAGCCTTTTTGACGACCTTCGTGGCGCAGTGCGTGCGCTGTCGTATTATAAAGTCAGAGGTCTTAGTTCGATTACCGGCTCGAATCTGGTCTGGTGGGAGGCTTCGGCCGCGGCTAGTTACCACCCTACCGACAAAGACGTGTCGCTAAGCGATTTAGCGTTCCGGCACGATGTCGCGTAGAAACCAATTAGGAGTGTGGGTTTACCATACCCGTAACAGGTTAGCCCGCTACCATCTTAGACTGCATCATCACTTACCACCAGGTGAGCTGGCTGTCAAGGGCCAAATTGTAGAGTATAAAAAAAAAGAAAAAAAAGACGAAACAGCGAGAGAATTCCCTTGCGATGAATACTCTACTGTTCACACATCGAACCACCTCTCAAGTTCAAAGAGACTGTTGAGAGTGTCTATGGTTCAAGCTTTACAAGCCCTGGCGATTAAAAGCAACGGTATCCTTTATCTAAACTAGCTATATTAGAATGACTTAAATTTTCTTCGGATACTTCATATAAACTAGTAGGTAATATTAGAATCAGCTAAATTTTCTTCGAATGCTTCATTTTCCTTCAAATCACTGTTAAGGTGTAAGATATATACCTAGGTGCTACATCATAACAACGCTTAGCGAAGTGACATACTTTACCTTTTGATAACAGAATTAGAATGGACCATTGAAAGTCAATTGTTGAAAACATCACTGCACAATTGGAATTGAAGTAGAAGGCTAGTTTTTTTTTTACATCCACTACAAGTTAGGCCTTGACGGCAATATCACCTGATGGTAAGTGATGATGCAGTTTAAGATGGTAGCGGGTTAACTTTTAGGGGTATTGTAAATCCATACTCCTTATCGGTTTCGGAACGCTAAATAGCTTGGCGACACGTCTTTGTCGGTAGGGTGGTAACTAGCAATTGCCAGATCCTCCCATCAGACCAGTCTCGAGCCAGGAATCGAACCCAGGACCTCTAATTTTATAATGCGACAGCGCGCGCGCTGCGCCACGGAGGTCGTCAATGAAGGCTAGTTCAGGAATGACAGCGGCATGACGACATGTCCATCTTGTACCGAGGAACAGGTGCGCAGGTGTATATGTCTAAATATAATTTATTGGTAGCTACTCGCTTACCAGGGTACATTGCAAGAAGAAGAGAGTGCTGCTGACGATTCTGCGTAAACGTCTAAGATTTGACCTCTTGAAACAGTTCATTTTGATAACGAAAACATCGTAAGTTAATAGGGACTCAGAAGATATGCTTGTTATTTTGGTAATAATTTTTGATGTTCTTTCCTTTCTTGATGCTGTCCAGGTCGCATGGTGAGAAGCATCGATAGAAGGTTATTTATTTTAATTTAAGTACCCACGTGATCGTACATTGCAATATTTTCTCATACAACATTATTTACTTAAAATCGTAGAAAATAGTACGAAGTAATAAAAATATAGAAAATATCAATATATACATAATAATATATGTCAAACGACAACTTCATTATTGCAGGACATATTTATTTCTAACTATGTTAATTTAATCCTCTCTAAATCAATAGATAAAAAATATCTCCGTTCCAATTTATAGCCAAATAGGTTCACTAATTGTGGCGTGAAGAAGTAGGTATGAAATATTCTAAAATACTGTACACAATTCGTTTGCAAAATTTCGTTAAACTGTACATTACTTTTTTCAATTAAGAGTTGTAAAAACTTTCAATTTAAATGAAAAAACGTTCAGGCTATCTAAAAATCAATCAATAGAAACCTTTACCTTCCTTTGTTTGATTACTCACCTCACTCATCATGATCAAACCATTCTCGGCTCACTACAGAGGTGTCCTCTCAATATGAGAAGGTTTTGGCCATAGTCCATCACGCTGGCCATGTGCGGCAGACTTCACACGTCTTTGAGAACATTATAGAGAACTCTCAGACATGCAGGTTTCCTCACGATGTTTTCCTTCACCGTTGAAGCAAGTGATATTTTAATTGCTTAAAAACGCACATAACTCGTAAAAGTTAGAACCCCCTACCTCTGATTAGGAGGCGGACGTGCTAACCACTAGGCTATCACAGCTTTTCACCTGTCCTCACCTCAGTTAGTGAGGTACTAACGTTTGTTAATTTGAAAACATCTCAAAAAGTTATGGGCCTAAAAATATATGTTTATTATTTTGGTATGAATATAACCACACTGTGAAAGGCATTGTGTAAGCAGCTATATTTTATAGGTTGTACCTTTGTTCTACGCATACAAAGCGTACCAGCATTATATACCTAACTACTGAATCTATAGATCCATTGAACTCCGTTCAAATGTGAAAGTAGGCTTTTTTAACCCACTGCGACTTTAGGTAAGTAGGTATTACTTAATAAACAATATTACATCTAACCCAATTTAAAGAGCGTAATCGCCATCTATCTATATTACAACTAACATAACCTGAAATTATAACAGCGTTTTGTTAAATTACCGGTTAAAATGCGTATTGTCTCGTTAACGAGTTTAGACGAATCATGGTAGGTACGAAGGCTAAAATACGTAATTACGGTAATCCTCTTACTAGAACATAAATAGCAGCGTAAGTTTGATCGCTTCATTTGTTAACTTCTGACATCGCGCTTTACAAAAATAGATAGGTTTCCAGACCCTTATTTGCACCATTCCAAAATTTAACTGAAAATATCTTACTACTGACAATTGCCAAAACAAAGTTTCTGATAATTATGTAAAGGCATTTATTTGTTATGGAACGATAAACGTTGAAGCGGTGATAGCCTAGTGGTTAGGGCGTCAGGCTCCTAATCGGAGGTTGGCGGTTCGAATCCGGGCACGCACCTCTAACTTTTCGGAGTTATGTGCGTTTTAAAAAAAATTAAAATATCACTTGCTTCAACGGTGAAGGAAAACATCGTGAGGAAACCTGCACGCCTGAGAGTTCTCCATAATGTTCTCAAAGGCGTGTGAAGTCTAACAATCCGCACATGGCCAGCGTGGTGGACTATGGCCAAACCATTCTCATATTGAAAGGAGACCCGTGCTCTGTAGTGAGCCGGTAATGGGTTGATCATGATGATGAACGTTGTTTTAAAGCAAATCGCTGGTAAGGACGCGTATCTAATCTAAGTTTGATTTAAAATATATGTATTTGGTATTTTTTAATATGTATATGCAATCGGGCCTTCCCGTGCCAGAGAATAGCTTAACTGACTGACCGTATATCCGGTATTAAAGTATGATAACTAGTACTAATAACGCCATTATTAGACAATTCACCTCTAAAAACCTCAGCACATTGCAAACACTACTTACTTGTCTAAATTGTTAACGGAATAATACCGATGACGATGTAGTTAATACGTAGGTTAATACTTACCTTGATCGCAATAGTCAATATTGTGTTGTCCTATCTCTTGAATAAAACTTATCAGTTTTTCTTTACTTTCTAGTAGTTCTTCAAACAGTAGACCTCGCTAGGACAAACAAACTTTGTTGTAACAAAACAGGTGAGCATCGAAATTAAGTTTCGCAGTTTGTAATTCCGATTCGCAACCAATAAATAGATGCTTTGGATATCGGTCAGAAATTTGATTGAAGCTACCGCGCATAGCTAAGAAAATCATGGTTAGTGGCAAGATGACAATTAAATAGAAACAAAACTTACCTACAAGTAACAAACTGAAACTATCTGTACAAGGAGCACTTGACATATTTCAGACTTAGGCAGCTATTTCAGTAAGAAGAAACTATTTTAGCTAGAAGTAATATAGTTCGACATTATTTGTAGTTACAAGATTTCAGACAGAAATACAGACATTTTAATATAAATTATATAAGACTGGTAGAAAAAGTCTAAACGAAAAAAAAAGACCGCAAAAGCTTTATGCCTCTTTGGGAAAACCAGTAACACATAACACGGTAACACAGTGACGTGTCATCATGATCAACTAATTGCCGGCTTACTACAGAGCACCAGTATCCTCTCAATATGAGAAGGGTTTGGCCATAGTCCACCACGCTGGCCATGTGCGGATTGGCAGACTTCACACGCCTTTGAGTATATTATGGAGAACTCTCAGGCGTGTAGGTTTCCTCACGATGGTTATCCTTCACCGTTGAAGCAAGTGATATTTTAATCGCTTAAAAACGCACATAATTCGTAAAAGTTAGAACCCCCGACCTCTGATTAGGAGGCGGACGTCCTAACCACTCTGCTATCACAACTTCAGTAACAGAAGTACAGTAACGCGTATTATGTCGAAAATACCTCACAGATCAAAGGTGATTCTGCAATTTTTATATACGTACTACACGAGTACCACACAGATCCTAAAAGAGCGCCCTCTCATTCGGCTCAAACTACAAATCCTCTAACACGAAAAAAAACAAGTCATAAAAATAGACTTTTGTATCGCTGTTAAGTTACTTCGCTTCAGGATTGAAATAAATCGAGTTAATATCATTTTTTTATTTCTCTACTGAAACTAAATCAAATCAAATAAATAAAAATTCAACTTATTGAAAAAATTGTATTCACCATCGCATTATTTACAAACATTCTTGCAAATATTATTGTTATTATTATACACAAACAACTGTGAAATAATATAATAGTGAAATAATTCATAGTTTATAGAGCATTTCTAATATTATTTTTCCTTTCAGGAAGAACGCTGCGTAATAAATTTCCATGCATCAAGAACACCAGCTAGTGAGAATATATGCGGGGGATTGGATAACTAAACATTTTCCCACGTAGGACTGGCCTTCGTGTGGAAATTAATATTTTTTTTCACTGCAATCGTAACAACACATCAAAATGCAGTTCATACGCGCCTTTTTTAAAAGAATCACAGATGATCTCAAGCAAAAGAAGCTTATACCTCTTAAAATATTGTTTTTCGTTCACGCTTCGAGTAAGTATGAATTGAATTAAATTACTTAGCAATGACCCTCTTATATATTTAAAAACAACATATTTTCCTGACCAGTTATTTGTCTACAAAGATTAACATAAAACCTCCTTCGTCTTATTAATAAACCAATACCAGAAAGATTCTCTAATGTGTACTAAATTCTCTTAGGCAAATACCATTTAGGCAGAGCGACTGAAAAAAAGGAGATCGCAAGTTTTTATAGCTCTGCAACTTTTAAGAAATAAATTAGCCATAGTCTTTTGGAAATCTGCGATGTTACAAGTTGTTCTATGATGTTGTACTTTGGTTTGAAAATTTCAATGTAGAAAAAAAAGCCCCATATCTGCTTGGATTGTTTTTTGTGTATTGTGTATGAAAACATTTATTTTCCAGCGTTGTTCGTCTTATACCCGTACCTGACAATACACATGCGAGAGCTGGGTATCAATGTGGAAGAGACGGCCATCATGTCAGCCGTGACCCCGGTCGTCTCTATAGTGATGCCTCCACTCGCCGGAATGCTCGCTGACAAGATAGGGAACTTCAGGGTTAGTCAATAGGTAGTAACATAGGTACAACACAATTGTTCAGAAGGTTAACTACCTACTTGAGGCTTATTATGTTTTTGTAGACTTCGTTAAGATGACACGCACATAATTGACTATAGTTAACGACGAAAAAATTAAAGTAATATTTACTAATTATGTCATTGTTCCTCTCGTTGATAGGTAGGTAACATCCATGAATCTACATTCGAAGTCGCCTAATTAAACGTAGCTAATCCTCGATGACTGGGAATTATGTCCGATTCTGATGACAATGGCCATTACCTTGTATTGTGTCCGTATGATAGCAATGTCAAATGTTGCCCCGCTCTTGTGCATCTGTATATCACGGGCCGGCAAACCGACTACAGAGCGACACAGCGTTGCGTCACACGGCCATTGCCGGAAGCGCCTCTGACTTTTATTGGCGTATGCCTACATTGGCTAGGGATCATTGCTTTTGTGAGCCCGGTACTTTATAACAATAAGTCATAGTAAGGCTGGTTACAGAGCAATGCGTTCGGTTCGTACGGACTGTCCACATGCTTTCCATACGCAAAAGTTTTTTTTTATCCACTACAAGTTAGCCCTTGACGGCAATCTCACCTGGTGGTAAGTGATGATTCAGTTTCAGGTGGTAGCGGCCTTACCTGTTAGGGGTATGGTAAACCCATACTACTAATTGGTTTCTACACGACATCGTGCCGGAACACTAAATCGCTTGGCGACACACCTTTGTGGGTAGGGTGGCTACTAGTCTCCCACTAAACCAGACTCAAGACGGGAATCGAATCCTGGACCTCTAACTTTAGAATACGATAGCGTACGCGCCAATACGGAGGTTGTCGAATGTTAAACCACATTCTTTCGCCTAAAGTTTGTCGCTTTGGAGGACCGCACGGGCGGTTCGGATCATTTTTTTTATACAAAACAAGTTAGCCCTTGAGGGCATCTCACCTGGTGGTAAGTGATGATACAGTCTAAGATGGTAGCGGGCTAACCTGTTAGGGGTATGGTAAACCCATACCTACTCCTAATTGGTTTCTACAGGACATCGTGCCGGACCGCTAAATCGCTAGGCGACACGTCTTTGTCGGAACCATACGTGTATTGCTCTGAAACCAGCCTTATACCACCGGGTACTGTGCGCAAGTAAATAATAATAGGTCGTTTTAGGAGCATGGTAACGATTTCTAAATTAGCTATCTACTGCCTATGTTTGATTTACAAGGCTTTGTGCTCTGTACTCATTGTTATAAGCTGTATATACACTCATGCTCACACAATAGGCCGCCCGGCACCGTCCGACCCCCCCCCCCCCCCAAATCACAAACGTCGCCTAAGCCGAGGTTTGGCCTCACAGGCGGCGCCCTTTGGCAGACGTTCCCTTAGTTTCTTCGAGCTCTAGGGCTCAAAATTTCTTCTGCCAGAGCTTCTTTCCGAAGCTCGCCAAACAGCCCGGTTACGCTGTGGCAACCAATAGGGTTAGCACAGCTAATAGACAGTCCGAAAAAAAACATAACCATACCTGTGAGCATGCTTAAAACTAGCATGCTGTTCGAGCTGTTCATATTAATAATCTTTATTCGTTATTCAAATGGGTCTATATACAATATTTTGTACCCATATTTTAAGACAAACCACATGAATTTTATAATTTAATGTAAAGTAATAATTAGCTTCTGAAGCTAAACTAGGAACCTGTGCTTCAGTGCCGACTCCTCTGGCCAACTAGTATTAACAAAAATACCATAAGACAAAAATGTAACGAAAAAGAAAATCTTCATGCGGTATAATGTATATATATTTACAAAATATATATAGTATTTGTTCCTCTCTTAATAAAATAAAAGTACTAGTAAAAAGTAAACGGAGTTAATATTAAATCTATAATAGAATGCTCCTAGGTTAACTCAATAGGTTACTCGAAATAAGCATGCTATAATTTGCTATTGCTTGACTCACATGCCTCTAAGTAGAAGTGGCATGCTTAGTGATGGCAACGTATGTCCATAGCCTTACTAAGTAGGTAGATTTTAATAGAATCTCATGCAGCTATTGTACAATTTTTATTAATATGTTCTTGCAATTATAATTGAATTGCGTAACGATACACGGCACGCAATTATAGTTTTTCCATGAACCACGATATTTGCACCCGCCGCTTCATTGTTGGACGACTGCAATAGCAATTTGCAGCACAAATGCCGGTTCGATCGTTTACGCTGATCGTTCATCTTAAATACTCCATCCTGTTATTCGTTCAGTCGTTTAACAGTTTATTCATATGCTGTTTTATTTCCTGAATTCTATCTCGGTTTTATGTTACGTGGCAATTTAAGAAAAAAATCTAAAATATTGCAAATATGCGAAGGTGTATAAATTTTTTAAGACCTTGATTCAACAAAAAAAAAATATTCGACACCAAAACTAAACTCTGAAATTTTATTCTGATATATTATAATATATCCTGATCGTATCGTTATCGCGATTAGATCACTTTAAAATCGTGAAATGAAAATGGATATTAAAACTGAAAATGACGCGGATGAAGGCGTTTGCAACAGCATTGAATGAAAGAGAATCATATTTTACTCGTAAAGATGTGTGAACGCAGGAAAATAAAATTCAATGTACGTAAAGAGAAATGAATATTTTTCCAAATGGGGCAGTCCATGATATTCAGGTGCATAAAAAAATATTTCAATGTACATAAATTGAGAAATATTTTTCCAAATAGGCGGTAGTCTTTGGTAGTGCGGGCTTTAATACTTACTTACTTGGCGGGTACTTTGCCGCGTAAATTTTTGTCTTTTACTTGAAATGAAATTAAAATACATTTTATTGGACACTGTACAAAAGATGTACGTACAAGACATCAAAGATTGATGAGAAGTGTCAAAAAAATCGTCCCTTATCAAATAGACCGTTATCTTCATAAGCTATTCGCTTTTAATTAAATAGATACATTTTACTTTTCTTATTGTTGTATGCAAATTTTTTATTCAATTGATATCAAATAAGTTGATGTTATAAGGATCTCACGGTTTCTAACTTGTAGGCATCGAAATAGCGACAACCTTCAGTTTTTTACTTCCTAGTGTAATCCAATATAGAATGATTGCGATTTAAGATGCTATGCGCTTCGTGACAGCTAGCTAGTTGATCTCAGCGCTGTTATTGTTCACTGCTTGACGCGTTTCTTAAGTTGACAGCTAGCTTAGTTTTTTCTTCGTGAAATTAATTTTGTTACAAACAACCTTAATGATTTAATGTCGCATAAAAAAAATTCACTGCCGTCTACGTTCTTTATAGCGCTTTTATAAATGCAAGTGCTAATTCTTTCTCTTTTTTCCGTCAACTGCTGAGGTTACGTGTGGAAAAATTTATGATCCTTAAAAAAATCTTTCGACACCTGGGTTTGGCAAATTGTACGATACCTGGATTTTTCAGTTTTCTCAACATCAACCAGAAGTCTAACACGCATTGAGCTAGTTTAGAGCATCGTCCCGATTGTTAATTGCGGTTCATGTTCAAAGCTCTAAATCCCTTCCTCCAATGGGAAAGAGCCAATTTTGAAACACTAAGAATGATGATGATGATGACCACGGTAGCTTACATAACCTTCTGTTATAAACCACTTATCTAATACAATATCCTAAAGATTATTCCGAGGATTGTGCGTTTTAGTCATCGAATTATTATGAAAATTAGTGTTGTTCTCTAGTTAATAAATAAAGAAAAAATATATAAATACCTCGTAGGTATTTTTAATTTTAAATGATATTTTTATAACATTCAGATTCAGCGCTTGATAAAGCCTTTTCCTCTTTTTTCATATGAGATAACGTTGTAGCTCAGAAGTAGGATAAGGCTTTGTGCTTACTGACTTCATTTTTTTTTCTAGTTACTCTTAGCGGTATCCTCCGCTCTCGGCGGTGCGTCAGCTCTATTACTTCTAGCTGTTCCAGTGGGTCGAATCACGGTAACTTTTCCCACTGATGTTGACTTGCTCGCGTCATGTGACAATGGTGCACTACGTCTGCAACAGGTTCGGGAATATCCTTGCAGTCCCCTTCATCCTTTTGCGTATGATGTCAACCTAACGTGAGTATTTTCTTGATGATTGACCTTTACGATTTAAACTTTTTGTAAATTATTAACTAAAACAAATTTTCAAACGATACCCTTACAAGGTGACTTATTGTTCCAAATGTATACATAATTCACACTGTTAATGAAAAAAGGTATTCAAAGATTATATTTAAGAAAATAATATCAGATATATATTAGGAGTGTATGAAATAATATACCTATCCTAAAAATAGTCAGTATGCACGGCGCGATGCTGTTGCGATATCCATGATTGTTACGGGAATTTATTTTAGCGAATAAAAGGTAGATAGACATTTTCTTTTTAAGAATTTGAATTGAAGTTAAATAAAGTGAAAGGGTTTTGAACATTGCCTTTAATTACCCACATAACGTTGTCTTCTGAAATATAAATGACATTATCTGTGCACTGGTAATTTACATACAAAAATAGTTTGAGTTACATGTAGATCTTAGAACGTAGAAAAGTCAATAAAATAATCGAGATAAGAAAGACTAACTTGGAAGTTTCAACTGCTTTACCGTGTCATCTTTCAATGTTTTCACAGAGTGTTATCGTGCGGTTTTGTTTGCGAATTGCCGCATGGAGTTACTACGGAAGAAATAGAGGCTATTGTCCATGCAAACTGGTACGACGTGCATTTGAAATCGCAAACTGAGTCACAGCGCCTTGTTTACCGCAACACGGTTTCCTCATTGTTAGCTCAAAAAGAAAGGCCGATAAGAGACCATAGCACTTCGCGTATCATGACTAATGACCCATATTTTAATTCTACCGCTACCAAAGTTGCCGGTAATAAAATATTCTTTCCCTCACCGCAATTTTATCAAATAGATTGTTCTCATGAGGGAAACAACGCTACCTGTTTATTTGGAAGAAAGAGCTACATCAATGACTCTATCGAAGAAGTCAAGGAAATGACGACGTTTCGTATACGAATAACTCACGACGTTCAAAACGCTGCCGAGGTTCGAAATTATTGGGTGAACGCTATATCTCTAAGCAACGATACTAAATTAGATGAGGATTATGAAGGAATTGATACGACAATGTGCGAAAATAGCATTGATGAGGTATATTCTTTTGAGATACTTAGTAATGTAATTTAGGTTAATAATTCATGAGTTCTTCAGAGTTGCAGGACTGGAACAACAACGCTTTAATACGTATATGAGTTGGACGAATTTCATAACTTCCCCCAAAATCAAAATTTAGAATTACAACTATAAAATGTTCAGTAAGATCAGCAACATAAAAATGTCAACAATCTATAAAAATAGATTAGACCATAATAGGAAGTTTTGATTATTTTACCTGCTTCATGCGCTGAAGTGTTCAGGAACTGAACTTTATGTTTTTTTGCCCAACGCGAATTAAACAACACTGAACTATTTAAAGACCTATTGTTGGGATTTCCATTTTATTTAAGTTCATTACTCTTAATTCGCGTGACATTACTCTTACTGCGACAGTTTTAATTAGTACTACCCACAAAAGGACAGTAGAAAGATGTCACGAATCAGGACCTTATGACGGTGCTTAGAACTCTTTACTCTCTACGTTATTCGTTGTATCATCATGATCAACCCATTATCGGCTCACTACAGAGCACGGGTCTCCTCTCAATATGAGAAGGGTTTGGCCATAGTCCACCACGCTGCCATGTGCGGATTGGCACACTTTACACGCCTTTTCGAACATTATGGAGAACTCTCAGGCGTGCAGGTTTCCTCACGATGTTTTCCTTCACCGTTGAAGCAAGTGATATTTTAATAATTTTTTGAAAACGCACATAACAGAGTTAAAAAGTTAGAGGTCCGGATTCGAACCGACTACCTCTGATTAGAAGGCTAAGGCCCTAACCACTAGGCTATCACCGCTTCATTCGTTGTATACAATGCTTCAAATAACTATGATAAATTAGCAGTTAAATTTCATCACAGGATCTCAATGGCGACAAAGTATGGGTAAATGCTGCCTCAAAAAGCTTGAACCAGTGCTCGCTAGCATGCGCAGCCATTGCACCTAGGAAAAGCCTTTGCGACAATCGCCAACAACAGATCGAATTGGATCCAGCATTTACCTTCTGGGCATACTTGGCTGTAAGTACCTATAACATTTTCATACACTTTTATTGCTAAGGTGTAAAATTAGAAACGCCTTCCCAACATCTGTGTTACTTGCTATTTAAAAATTAAGCAGGTACGTAGTAGAAGACGTGAGTGACTAGGCCTTGTCTAGATGTGTGTTCTTCAACCTAGACTTCTTGGCTTTTTAGACATGGCGTTAATCAAACATAATAGTCGCGAATTGCAAGACTAGCTAACAAACAAAATAAAAGTTAAACCAATTATTATTTGAATATTTAACTTTAAATTCAAATTCAAATTCGTTTATTGCATGAAAGTGGTACATTCATATAAAGATCTTAAGATTAAAGGGTAGCCTAACACATTCTGCCTAAAAGGCGTGCAACAAAAATCTTACAGCTAAAAAACAATAATGTCAATTTAAAATTAAAATAAGAATTATGAAAACAATTACTAAAATGAAATTAAATAGTAATAAAGATTTAAATAACTATAGTTTATAAGTTCATCTACCACTTTTCTTTACTGCCGATAAAATAATCTATCCTAGCATTCATTATAATAATTCATTCGCTGTCGTCTTCAATAATGCATAAGCAGCAATAATGTACATAGATTTTTCCGTATCTACGTCGACGGAACGTGCTGGAAGAATAAACGGACGGGCAGTTTTATTTATCTTTCGTTCTTCTAATTGATTTACTTATGTAAATAAAGTAGATTAAATCTATTAGTATTTGCTTAAGTAAACATTAACACATAATAAACAAAGTTATTACTAAATAACCTATAAATTATTTTCTAGTAAGGCGTCCCATTTTTTTATTGCGTTACTAATAATTTAAGGCATATTGTTATATATTCATGTAAGTACTTAAGTATTTTTGGTAGTAGTATGACTAGCTTAGTACATAATATGTCTGTTAATTTCTTCTTATTATTTGATGTAAATATTACACAAAAAAAAAATGATATAATTAAATACAAAACCAAATTTCATCAAAATCTGTTTGTCATTGTTAGCAACTAGATGTGACAATATAATTAATCACACTTGAAAAAAGATATCGACCCGTTGCTCAGTTACCGTGTGAAATTTGGACAAAGCAAGAGACACACTTTAGTTTCACAATATAAATAAGTCGTAAGGTGTTTGAAAATTCGGTAGAGCAACGAGATGTACAGATTGGGAAGCGGATATCTTGATAGGATGATTGCTGGCTAATCGTCACTAACTGCGTAATCGCGAACTTGATACTTACTCGCGGCCTGACCCATTGCCACTGTCCCCGTTCTATCCTTAACCGTCTGCGGTTTAACGCTTCCGCAATATTAAATGGGATATGTGTAAAGATATTATGCCTCCAGAAACAGGCTATTACAGCACTTGGGCGTAATGTGTATACGATAGTGAAATGACACTTCTATATTAAGTTATTTAAGATACAGTTCAAGTAATTTCTTATAACTTAAAAATATTGTTTCTAATGCTAGTAAATAACGTTTTAATTTTTAACTTACATTAGAAATACCTTTGGACGTGCGAAGTTAGTTAATAGCACACGTCAAGAACGCACACGTTCATAATATCATTTTTGACGACCTCCGTGGCGCAGCGCGCGCGCTGTCATATTATAAAGTTGGAGGTCCTGGGTTCGATTCCTGGCTCGAGTCTGGTCTGGTAGGAGGCTTACTACCGACTAACCCTACCGACTAAGACGTATCGCCAATTTAGCGTTCCGGCACGATGTCGCGTAGAAACCAATTAGGAGTGTGGGTTTACGATACCCTTAACAGGTTAGCCCGCTACCATCTTAGACTGCACCATACTTACCACCAAATGAGATAGCCGTGAAGGGCTAACTTGTAATGTTATAAAAATAAAATGATACAAAGTGCACGTCCGTGTTGTTTTGAAATAGGTATTACTATTAGAAGTAGGTATAGTTATTAATGTCTTTTTAGATTATCGTATGACAATGTATAAATATATACATAACACACGGTACTGGTGCCCGCCGGTATAATCTAGACTTGTCATTAAACTACTAAAATCAAAAGTGTTTTGTTTTCGGTATATTTAATTTTACAAGTGGGCATTGATAGATTTGTTGTGATTATAGATTAGCCTTAAATTACATTTCTTGTTCTATCCTGAGAACGCATTCATAAAAGAAGTTTAAAAAAGCTTACACGAGTAACCAACCTACTTACCTTTCAATGCTAAATGGAATGAATACTACAGATCAACTTTCGATTGTGTGATTACACATATTAAGGGAAGGTGCACCAAATATGAAGAATGCTAAATGCAAATGTGAAGAATGCTAAAGTTTCAAAGTAACTGTAGTGGCAGAGCACATAATATGATTGAACCCTAATGCTGTAATGGTGACCCCGCAACAGAGGTCGAGCGTTGATAGTTACCCCATTAGACCGATGAGAATTGGACGACAATTCTCTCATGATCAACCCATTATCGGCTCACTACAGAGCACGGGGCTCCTCTCAGTATGAGAAGGGTTTGGTCATTGGACCACGCTGGTCATGTGCGGATTGGCAGACTTCACACGCCTTTGAGAACATTGTAGAGAACTTTCAGATGTGCAGGTTTCCTCACGATGTTTTCCTTCACCCAACGGTGAAGGAAAACATCGTGAGAAGCAAGCGATATTTTAATTGCTTAAAAACTCACATATCTCCGAAAAGTTAGAGGTGCGTGCCCGGGTTCGAACCCCAACCTCTGATTAGGAGGCGGACGTCCTAACCACTAGCTTATCACAGCTTCTACAATTTCAACAATACAACAATTTCGACAGTACTGTAGATACTTGAAATCCCTGCAGGAAACCTACATTAATAAAATAAAAAATAAAAAAGCCATATATTCTACTACCAAGTCAATAAAAAATAATAAATTATGTGAATGTTTTTTTTTTTTTACAATTTTCAGTCAAATTTTATATTATCATATCGTCACAAGTGTTTGGTAGAAGTCGCCTCTCTGGCGTAGGCCTCCCCCAGCTCTTTCCAAGTCTTAAACCTACATTAAGGGTGCGAATATAATGCACGAGTTTTTTCGTGATTTTTATACGTTGCGTAAATGGGTATCCTCATTAATTGACTACCAGTGTTCGATCGACGTCCGTCCCGAACGGATGTCTCGTTACGCGCTCCGACCAGTCAGTTCGCACAGTGAGTGGTGTGTTCAGTGTCAGTGTCAGTGTCTCCGTTGTGTTAGTGCAGTGTAGTTCTAGGGTCTAGGATTCCAGTACACTAGCATTAATTAGCTTAGCGACACACCCTCGCCACCTACAGGCGAGGTCCCATTAGGGCCACACCTTAGGTACTCACCTCCCTGCCTCGGCAGGGAGGCACCGTTTTAGACCCGCGGCCACTATGGCCGCCACCGCGCCACCCCACGTGGACATGCAGGCCCTCTTAAAGGACCTACTTAGCAACCAGCCGGACTACCTGAAAAGGTTTATGACGGCCGGCGCCCCCGCCCCCGCTACCCGGGACACCCATCTGGTGTTCTCGGAAAACCCCCTCCCCTCCGACCCCTCCGGGCTACCTGCCACGGAGATCGAGCCGGCGCCGCGCACCGTAGCGCCTCGCGCCCCGGCTTCACCCGCTTCCTCCGACATGGAGGCCGAGGACGACGTGGGCTTCACGCCCGTCGCCTCAAAAAGCCAAAAGCGCAAGCTTAAGGCTAAAAACACCTCCAACCCCGCAAAGAGGATCATAGCCTCTACGGCCCCCGCGGCCACTGCTGCCCCCGCCCCGTCTTCTCAGACGCGCGTCGAGGACAATGAGGGGTCGGAAGACTCCCCTATGTCCGAGGAGCGCAAAGAGAAGGTGCCCCCCCTATTTATTAGGGAAAAATCTGCTTGGGAACGCATGATTCCCCTTATTGACACTGCTAACATTAAGTTCAGCAACGCCCGCTCTACCAACATTGGCATCAAAGTCCAATGTCCGACCTCGACGGACCACCGGCATCTTACCGCCCTGCTCCGCCAGGAGAATGTAGGATACCACTCCTACACTCTTGAGGAAGAGCGCACCCTGAGAGTAGTCATTCGTGGACTCCCAGTAGAGCTCACAACTGAGCGAATTAAGGAGGACCTTCTGTCCCAGGATCTCCCCGTGAAGGAAGTACATCGTATGTACAATTCACGGTCTAAAACCCCGTACGAGCTTTGTCTCGTAATTCTAGACCTTTGCCCTCAAGGCAAATCTATATTTAGGATCCGTTCGGTGTGCCGCCTAACCGGCTTGCGCATTGAGACGCCCCGCAACCGTGGCGCGATCGGCCAATGCCATCGCTGCCAACTATACGGCCATTGCGCCCGCAATTGCCACGCCCGCCCTAGGTGCGTGAAGTGCCTAGGCGACCACGGCACCGCTGACTGTCAGCGCAAGGACAAGTCGGTTGGACAACCGAGTTGCGTCCTCTGCCAGACTGAGGGGCATCCCGCAAATTATCGCGGTTGTCCTAAGGCCCCGCGCAAACAAAGACGCGGTGGCAAACAAGCCGCTCGCAAACAGGCGAAAACCAAGCCTGTCCAAGAAAAGTTTGTACCCGCGCCGGCTCCGGCCGTTAATGCGTGGTTCAAACCAGCCCAGCCTAAGCCGGCAGCACCCGCAGCCCCTAAGGCCTCCCCGCCGGTGGTGGCCTCACCCGCCCCTAAAGCGCCCACCAGTTCGACCCCTGCGTCAGGCAATAAGTCACTGAACTCAATTATCAGTGTCATTGACACGTTTGGTGAAGTTGAGTTCACTCTCTGCATGAAGAAGCTCAACGACCCCAACTACTGCAGACTTACTGCATGCTCCGAGCACGCCGATCTTATATTGGCGATCCGCAAACTAAACCATAATGGGTAGTACACCAATTACATGTAGAAACAAACCCCGATCCCTCAGAATCGCGTTTTTCAACGCAAACGGCCTTATCCGACAGATCGACGAAATACGAGAATTTGCCTGTGCACACCAATTAGATATCTTTCTAGTGCAAGAGACCTTCCTTAAACCTAGTAACGATACGCCCAAAATTGCGAACTACAATGTAATACGTAATGATAGAGAACACGCCCCAAAGGGAGGCACATTAATTTATTTCAGGAGGTCTCTTCACTGTATACCTCTCGACCCTCCCGACTTAAATAACATGGAAGCATCCATTTGTCAAGTTAGCATGACCGGCCATCCGTCGGTCATCCTAGCATCAGTATACCTCTCTCCCATTAGAGACTTCATAGAGAGCGACTTTCGTGCGCTGCTCGCTCTTGGCAACTCCGTCATCTTGGCCGGAGATTTCAACGCCAAACATGAGTGCTGGAATTCCCGAGTTACTAACGGACATGGTCGACAACTTAATCGATTGTATCAAAGTAATGACATAGATTTTGCTATCTTAGCCCCCAACGAACCGACGCGTTACCCGTACAATGAAAACTCATTGGACAGACCCGACATACTGGACATAGCTATTTTTAAGAATATCACACTTCATGTGTTTTCTTTAGAAGTACTACACGAGCTTAGCTCTGACCACCGTCCCGTCCTACTCCAGCTAGGACCCCCGGTAGACACCCCCCCTCCGACCAAAGTAATAGTAGATTGGAAAAACTTAACCGACCGACTTAAAACACTAGACTCTGTGCACCTTAATGAAATCCCCGACACCATAGACTCCGTAGAGGACGCTAAACGTGCAGCGTCTCACTTTACCAGGCACGTTCGTCAGTCAGTCAACGACTGTTCCCGCACAATTTCTAACGACTTCGGTCGTAGGGAATTGCCGGCCAACGTTCGACAAATACTGACGCGTAAGAACAGCCAAGCTAGGGCACATGCCGACTGTCCGACAGACGACAACCGGAGAAAACTCTGGCAAATCCAAAGAGAGCTCAGGGCTCGCCTTGACTCTCTGAGGGCCCACTACTGGGACAGAAAGCTAGGAGAGCTCACGCCATCCCATACAGCGTACCATGGCCTAGCGAGAGCTCTCAAAGCTGACCACGTTGCAGCCACACCCCCTCTCTTACGACCCAATCTTCCACCCGCTTTCGAAGATCTGGATAAGGCCGAATGCCTCGCTGACTCGTTTGAAGCACAGTGCACCCCGAGCGATAGTTCTATAAATCCCAACTTTGTAGGTATCGTCACCAATAAAATAGACTCACTAGGCCCACTGTCTCCAGACAGCGAGCCCATAGCTCCCACGACTTGCGAAGAGGTTCAGTCGATTATCAATAGGCTGCACTCTAAGAAAGCTCCCGGTCCCGATGTGATCACAAACAGGGCACTTAAATGCATCCCTCCCCAGCTACTGTACCTACTGGTAATGATATATAACGCCCTGCTGGCAGGATGCTCTTTCCCCACAGAGTGGAAAGAGGCTATAGTAATAGGTATTAAAAAACCTGGTAAGCCCGCTAACCTCCCCTCTAGTTACCGCCCTATAAGTCTTCTCAACTCCTTAGCAAAGGTGTACGAGAGGATAATACTCGCCCGACTTAAAGTCGTCATCGAAGCTAAAAAGCTTATCAATGACGAGCAATTTGGCTTTCGATCCAAACATTCTAGCGTCCACCAAGTGCACCGCCTAACGGAGCACGTGGCGCGAGGGCTTTACGATTGGAAACGTGGTCGCCTCACAGGAGCCGTATTCTTCGACGTAGCCAAGGCTTTCGACAAAGTCTGGCACGCCGGTCTCATTTATAAATTACAAACCCAGGGTATCCCGGATAGGCTTTTATACCTATTAAAAGACTATTTAACCGATCGCACCTTTAGGTTTCGAATAGACGGCACTCTGTCGTCTAGGAGACCCCTAAAGGCTGGCGTACCCCAGGGTTCAGTTCTAGCGCCCTACCTCTATACGCTGTACACGAGCGATATACCCAAGAGCCCTTATGTAGAGCTAGCCCAGTACGCGGACGACACTGCTCTTTACACGACCAGTCGTTCGCTACCGTACATAGTAGCCCGCCTTCAGAAAGCGATCAAGCGCTTAGGCGCTTGGTTCCGCCAATGGAGGATAGAAGCTAACCCGGAAAAGAGCAAAGCGCTTCTTTTTACCGGACTTAACCGCCCTGACCCCAGATACAAAAAGGACCTTATATTATTTAATCGTGTGATTCCATGGGAACGCACTGTCAAATATCTAGGTGTAACCTTTGATAGTCGCCTGTCCTTTTCGCCGCACATACGTAGAGTCAGTCAGAAAGCCCGTTATGTTCTTAACAGACTCTACTTCATGATTAATAAACGCAGTAGGCTACCTCTCCGTCACAAAGTGACATTATATAAAACTTGTATCCGCCCAATCATGTCTTACGCGAGCGCCGCTATAGCGCTTCGTCCCACGTATAAAACCTTTCAAACGATTCAGAATCGTTTCATGCGCACGGCAACCGGCTGTCCCTGGTATGTGCGTAACGTAGATCTGCACAGAGACCTAGAACTTGACACTATCGCTCAGCACTTTAAGAAACTCTCGAAAATCTATTTCGAGAAATCAATCCGACACCCCAACCCTCTCGTAGTTGCGGCTTCTTTTTACTCCCCCGACCTAAGCGCTCCTCTCCGAAAGAGGAGACCTAAACATATCCTTCATGACCCTGACGATCAGATGACTACTGACAACACACTCGTACCACCTACCACACAATCATACGCTACACACCGTCTTCGCCGGCGAAGACGAGGTCCCCGCTATCTTACGTCATCCGGACGTGGGCTCCATCCACGGCCTCGGAGACGTACGGACCACTCACCGTCCGACCCCCCCGTTATCCCAAACGTCGCCTAAGCCGAGGTTCGGCCTCAAAGGAGGCGCCCTTAGGCAGTCGTTCCCATAGTTTCTTCGAGCCCTAGGGCTCAAAATTTCTTCTGGCAGAGCTTCTTTCCAAAGCTCGCCAAACAGCCCGGTTACGCTGTGGCAACCAATAGGGTTTGTACAGCTAATAGACAGTCCGAAAAAAAAAAAAAAAAAAAAAAAAAAAAAAAATTGACTACCGTCTCCGTTAACCATCCGCAGAATCACCGAGGCCATCGAGCCACCAGTTATTTGTCGGCTTATAGCATATAACCCTCTTCTAGGTTATAAATACTCGGCATCATACCGGAACGCTAAATCGTTTGTCGTTATGTCTTTGCCAGTAGGGTGGTAACAAACCGCAGCTGAAGCCTCCACTAGGCCAGACTCAGAAATTGAATCCAGCACCAAAATACCACAGCGCACGCGCTGCGTCACGGAAATCGCTAAAAAAGTGTTGGTTTTTACCTTACAAAACCAACGTCTTACGACAGTTCACTTGCCTCATTACGTAGCCACTTTTACCTACTTGGTAACTTGGCTAATACGGATTTTTAATTTTATTCGGCACTTGCTATTATTTGGCTGGTTGCGTACCAATCGATGTAATGAGATAGGTATTGCAAGCTCACTGCATATATTGAGCTTGAATCCACACACACTCGTATTTTAGTTGTTTCATAATTGCATAGACGAGACATGTTCAACGTTGACCTTGTCCCCGATGCGTGAGAGCTTGCCTCGTCTGTATTTGTTACGACTAGTACCAGAACATTCTAAGTTACTGCATATATACAATCACAGCCGTAACGTTATCTATAATTAGGATATTGCAAAAGAGCGCGGGCACCTAACACAAGCGATTAATATCAAATGTAAGTGGGAATAATTATTGTAGAACCGTAGCCCTACTTACGGCTTAAAATGTAGCTACTCTACTTTTAGCATTGCTAGACTACTGACTGGGCTATCATCATGATCAACCCATTACCGGCTCACTACAGAGCACGGATCTCCTCTCAATATGAGAAGGGGTTGGCCATAGTCCACCACGCTGGCCATGTACGAATTGGCAGACTTCACACAACTTTTGAGAACATTATGGAGAACTCTCAGGCGTGCAGGTTTCCTCACGATGTTTTCCTTCACCGTTGAAGCAAGTGATATTTTAATTACTTAAAAACGCACATGACTCCGAAAAGTTGTAGGTGCGTGCTCGGGTTCGACCCCCCGACCTCTGATGGCTGGGCTACTGACTGGGCTATAACTGCTCAGAATTTTCAGGTAGAAAATATTATGCATTATGTGAGGTCGGCACAACACGTCTTCTTCTTTCACTCACTTCTCTTAGCCGTCACCTCACTACCTACACCTTTTACACGCATATCCTCTTTTATACAATCCATCCATCTCTTCTTTGGTCTTCCTCTACTCTTTTGCCTTTCCACATTCATATATAACATTCTTTATAACAAGGATTCTAATAAATATAGTCCGATATAGGAATCTTTTAACAGTTTTCATTCCTTAAGTAAATAAGTAGTTTAATCCAGGCCTATATAAAATACTGAGTTATGAATACTGAGTTATGGCCTGAATTAAACATTAGAGTTAGGTAACTCATACACACCTACATACCATTAGTTTAGCCCAGGTGGACTGAGTTATAAGTTCAACCTACTACATGTACCTACATGCTTATATAAATGCTTAGAGAAATATATTTTTCGATTAGGTATAGGGTTATGCAATTGCAAAATTGATTAATCTGAATGGTCTACCACGATCCGTGAACTAAGAATGTTATTGTACATTCATCTTATATGATCGTCGATAGCGAGTTGTACCGAATGCTTACAATAAATACGACAGCTAGAAGCGATTTAATGGCACATAATACGTATTACGTTTAATTTCGCATGGTTATACCTAGTAGGATTGGAGAAATTACTGTACATATACAGTTATTAACTAATTCTGTAGTATGAATTTTAGGCTTCATCCGCTCAGGTATACGACCTGTAATGTTATTATAGCTATAATGGAATAATAGGTAAGAGTAGGTTGGAAGCTTTCTCAAAAAAGGCTATAAAACGTAAAATAATTCACATGCCAGCAAAAATTTTGTGCGTTTTTAAAATAATTTACCTAAAGCTTGTATTGTATTTTTGAGTAAGAAACCGTATTAAACATTATTTTGTTTTTATCAACTAAAATTTTCGCAATGTTGCGACAATGCAAAAAACTTCATATGGTTTCGACTTTTTCTTAAATCTGAGGTGATCTACTCTACTCACCAAACCCGCCAATAACGCGATGGTATTGCCTCCGGCGTGCTAGTCGGCGGCCTTCAATCTCTTTACAAGTTGGAGAACTTTGTCGGCACGAAATAACCAACTTCAGAAAACGCTGAACAAATGATAATGTATACGTCGGGCAAAACGCGTACTTGCCCCAAAATTATTAGCTTCAAGTTGCCGAAAATACGCGCGGGCGCTATTCGCATGCAAGATTATCAAGTGTACCTCGACACCTCGTTGACCAAATCGTTTTTCTAGATGAAAAGCACGCGTATTCTTGCTTTCCTAGATATATGATGCGTTAAAATAAAGTCAAAAGATTTTGATTAATGCGTCATACACGTCATGACTTACGGTGCCGAAACGTGGACACTGACAGCGAGGCTAGTCTACAAACTTCAAGTCGCTCAGCGTGTTATGGAAAGAGCTATGCTTGGAATCTCTTTGAGAGCTAAAGTCCGTAACGCGGTGATTCGGCAAAAAAGAAAGGTACCTAACCGACATAGCTCGAAGGGCTTGCACGCTGAAGTGGCAGTGGGCTAATCGTTTGTCGGAGAACCGACGGACGTTGGAGTCCTCGAGTGGTGACCACGTCTCGTCAAACGGTGTGTGGGCTGTTCTCCAGCCAGGTGGAGCGATGACCTTCGAAAAGTGCCAGGCATCGACTGAATGCGAAAGTCGCCGCCACCAAAGCGGGGGGCTGTTTCAGCGAATATGCAAATTTGATTTTAAGATCTTAGCCGAGAAGCCTTAGAAAATGTAAAACGATTCGTGTCTTACAGGTTCGTGTGTTTATCGGAATTATCGGAGGCACGGCGTTCGCAATGTTCGAAGGGGCGGTGATTGCGATCGTGCGGGATCAGAGGGCAGACTACGGCCTTCAGAGAGTCTACGGCAGTATTGGCGGCATGATTTCATCACCGCTCTCCGGATTACTTATTGACTATGCAAGTAGAGGGAAAGGTTATACAGATTTCAGGTGGGAACTTCAAATTAATAATAGTTTTATTGCTCCTCACGGATTATTTATTAACAGTATAAGTTTATTAAAAGTATAAAATTACCCATTTTGGTCAAATCAAATCAAATCAAAAATAGTTTTATTCATATAAAGCTATAAACAGGCTATGAATCGTTCATATATATCACATTTTTCATTATTTCTATTAGTGATGGTGATAACTGCACTCGCCAACTTAAAACTAAAGCTAAGGTATTTTTTTAATGCTGGGAAATGCGTTTACGTCCCCTCCGGAAGCGACGCAGGCGCAACTACGTCGCTTCCGGCGGGTATGTGGGACTCGCCGGCGGCAAGAGTGGCTACCAGAATACCCACGAACACCCAGCGATACTTCTTTACGTCGCCTGGTGGCTAGGTTATTGGAACGCACGCATACTCGTAACACCCATTCTGTTATGGTGCCAAAAATGTTGGCCTAAAAGAAGCCCGCAGATTCTCGAGTACAATAGTCAACTATCCTGTATTTATAATTATTCATTTACAATAAGGTGATAAGCGTATGTGACATTAAGTTTGTTCCGTAAGGCAAGCCAAATCAAGAGTAGGAAAACGGCTCGCTTCCTTAAACTACAAGGAACTTTCCTTGCATTTAACATAAGGGCGTTCTCGTTGATACATCTTATTGGGATATATATATATTTTGCAACAAAAATATAGTTAAGCAACCAAGCGTCACTATTGTGTCATTTCTACTGTTAAAGCGAATAAGGTACCCACGAGACAGGATTACCTAGTGTGGGTACCATTCTGGCTGGGCCGTGGTCGAGTGCACAAGTGTTCGCGAAGGAGCATCGTTGGGTTTTAGTGGGTATTCTGGTCGCCAGTCTGGCCGCCGGGGAGTCCCACATACCCCGTCGGAAGCGGCGCAGTCTTGCCTGCGTCGCCTCCGGAGGGGATGCGTAAAAGCATTTGCCAGCGTGAAAAAAAAAGTGTGGGTACCATCGGAAAACTGTAAAACTGTGTAACTGTGTTTTGGTGAAATAAATATTTTTTAAATTTTTCGGATTTGGAAAACGATACAAACCGATTCTTATTTAGTCTAGTTTGTCTGTTATTATGTCATCTATGAATATATCTCTGGATATTCTTACATGCTATAACAGTATCACATATCAGATATCCGATATCTTGCGCTCGTAATAACTGTATAGAGTATCAAAATGTATCAGATTTGAACCAAATACGTGTTTGCATTTCAGACCAGCTTTTTATCTGTACGCGGTATTGAAAGTTCTCTCCGGTGTTCTGATGCTGAGTATCGATCTTGAGTTCAAGCAGCCGGCACAGAACCTCCTGGAAGATGTGATTTCTGTGTTCCGGAATGTTGAGATCGTGGCGCTCTTTATTGCTTGCTTCGTAATGGGTAAGGATACCTCTTATTTACACTTACTGAGTGGATGATCTCTGTGGCTGTTGTATTATAAAGTGGGAGGTCCTGGGTTCGATTCCCAGCTCGAGTCTTTTCGTCGTAACCACAGTACTTGTAAAGACATATCGTCTAGCGATTTAGCGTTCTGGCCAGTAGAAACAAAATAGGAGGATGGATTCTGTCGAAAAAAAAGCCAGGACTGACATTTTAGCCTATTGTAAGAGGCATTGGGGAAGAAAGACCAACTTAGTGTGTACGCCTGAGCAGTGGCTTTCGCATGGTATGCAGAAATTCAATTATAAACACACTTAATTCAGTTACATATTGTCTGTTTTATTTTTAATACATGCAAAAAAAAATGTAAGCTAAGTACTTCAGGCCGGCATAGATTTCTCAAGAACATGATTCCATTTCTCTGGAAGTTCCTAGGATATGCACTGCTTTTATGCATGTATGAATTGCTCGCTGTGAGAGCCTAGTAAGCTGTGCTAGCCTAGTGGTTAGGACGTCCGCCTCCTAATCAGAGGTCGGGGGTTCGAACCCGGGAACGCACCTCTAACTCGGAGTTATGTGCGTTTTTAAGCGATAAAAAATATCACTTGCTTCAATGGTGAAGGAAAACATCGCGTGGAAACCTGCGCGCCTAAGAGTTCTCCATAGAGATCATGATGATGATGATGATGAATTGCAAGCCACTGCTCCCGAGTATAACATATTCCCAATTTCAGGTACCGCGTGGGGTTACATCGAGAGCTTCCTGTTTTGGTTGCTGCAGGATCTGGGCGCGTCCCGCTCTCTGATGGGCATCACCATCACGGTGGGCGGCGTGGCTGGGTTGCCCCTACTTGTGCTCTCGGGACCAATCATTAAAAAACTTGGACATGCGAACGTTATTTTCATCGGTTTCGTCTTCTACGCTATCCGACTTCTTGGTAAGTAACATTTCAATTTTCGACCTATAACGATCTCTGTGGCGCAGGACTTGCGCTGTCGCATTATAAAGATGGAGTTCCTGGGTTTGATTCCCAGCTCAAGTCTGGTCTGGTGGGAGGCTTTGGCCGTGGCTAGTTACCACCCTACCGACATAGACGTGTCGCCAAGAGATTTAGCGTTCCGGCACGATGTCGCGTAGAATTAGGAGCGTGGGTTTACCATACTCCTAACAGGTTAGCCCGCTATCATCCTAGACAGCGTCATCACTTACCACCAGTTGAGATAGCCGTCAAGGGCTAATTTGTAGTGTATAAAACAAAAACAAAAACAGACCAGTTGCACATTGTGACATTGGACATTCTAATGCAATTCTGGACATGCAATAATATTTAGTAACATTAAAATATCAATTAAGTACATATTTCCCAATGAGAAGAACTAATTTTATTTTTTGAATGTAAACATATGAACGCTTAAAATCTAATTATTTCTATTACTTATGCTATTAAAAACCCCGGTTTAAATATGAGGGGGCTAGGAATGCAATTTTAAAACAACAAGTTACTTCAAATTTAAAACATACCCATACCCGTATTTTGATATGGGTCTACCTATCACTTTTAAATTTGGAGAATACTCCTGTATAATGACGGTCATTGCGATACCATACGAACGTTTAAAGCTAATTCCACAATTATTTCTATAAATTATGCTATTAAAAAATCCCGGTTTAAATTTGCAATTTTAAAACAACAAGTTACTTCAAATTTTAAACATACCCATACCCGTATTTTGATATACCCAACACTTTTAAATTTAGAGAATACTTCTGTATAATAAGGGTCATTGCGATTTGTAGAAGCCTAGTTTGCTAATATATCTGCCTCCTTATTAACCAGTTTTCTTTGAAAAACTAGTAGTTTCTTATTTGGAATCTGTCTTTAATCAGTATAAAAGGCTATCGTGCCATAATATCAGAAGCGGGACCGACTTAATATTGACATTGGTCTTGTAGCTACGTGATCATATAATAAACTATTCAATTTTTTCGTCGCTAGTTATAAGTAAAAACAAATATAGGATCTTACTTTTTGCGTTGACAAAAATTGAAATATACTCGTATGGGTTTACTTGACAGTAGTACGTCTACCGATACATACTGATTTTATCTTCCGAGTGTTCCGCTAAAAGCGCTGGCAACAGAAGTGTGGACAAACGAAATTTCCATAACGATTCTTTAGTCTACGAAGCGTAGGCAAATCTTATACCTACTAGGTATTCACGGAATGGGGTATTGTTTCAAAATTAAGGTTTATTTTGTCATTCTTTGACCTTACGTTATGATTATGATACTGAAACAATAACTTCAACAATATTTATACAATATTTATACAATATTGATACTGATTTTAGCGAGAGTAGAAAGTACTCGGGGCAGACTTAGCGTGAAACTGCGAAAGCATGCTCTCGCACTTATTCATGAACGAATTATGTCTGTCCTTTAAATTATGCAACAAAGATGTTTCAATAAATAAATAAATTTGCCTACTATTGGTTTTTAACATAGATTTGTAAATGTTTAATCCATTTACAAATGTATTTCAATAGGACAAGTATTTTTCATAATACAAAATATTTTCGTAATCAATATCGATAAGTCATGACACTCGGACGGTTCCCAGGGAGCTGAAACTATTAAGCATTATGATTTATCAATCAATCAATCATCAATCGTGAACTTTAGTAAAAATTATCCTTTGAAAGGAACTTGTGACGCGTCAATAATTTAAATACAACTCAACCACTCGCGACAAGTTGATCGTGATAACTACGTTCGTAAATAAAAAAATAAAACTATGAGGGTTCCAAACGCGGCCTGGTCTAAGAAGAAGCTACTTAATTTTTTTAAGAGCTATATTATTAGAGGAATATTTCATACCCAAGCTTGTTTATCATGTACATAATTCTTAACACTAAAGTAGGACTTTTCTACAAGCTTACGTTTTATAATTATTTATATTTATGACAGGCTACTCGCTGATCTACAACCCATGGCTGTGTCTTGTATTCGAGGCGCTGGAATCTGTGACGTCATCGCTGTCGTTCACGGCCGCCGTCACGTACGCAGCGCGCCTATCGTCCACCACAACCGACACCTCCGTACAAGGATTACTGGGGGGTATCTATTATGGTGTTGGTAAGTTCGACTACTTAATACTTTCATCAGAGAGACGTAGCTAGTAAAGGAATGATTCTCATGCATCTGGTTTCAAATAAAAATGGTCCGCCAACCCATTTCAATACTTAAGCAATAACACCACTTAAATCCTTATGGCAGCTAGTTAACCAAAATCTGTGTTTCATAAGACACAAAGCCTGTGCTGGCATCAAATAATAGGATTTAATAACAGACTATTCTAGATAAAAGAACGGACAGCATTCCGCCGAGGTGAACCGTTCTTCGAAATTTTTAAATTACTGAAATTGATGACTTTATGATGCTTATTAATTTACTCAAATGACTCAGGTCTATTAACTAGACGGAAAACTCGAAAAGTCAAAAATAAAAACCTAAGAACTAATGCCTTATAATCATGTAATAAACGCTATCGTTTAAATCTTAATTTTCAAAAGAATAGTTTACGGAATATTTCTCTACAGAAAGATTTAAGAGCAAAACGACACAATTTCGAGCGTCTTGTAATGTCGATTGAAGTGACATGTTAATTTTGTTTCGGATTATAACTATTTCACTGTCTCATTAATCATTAGTTAGATATATTTTTCATTGATGGAAACCTCAGGAGAATAGAAGAGGTCCAAGAAATTTCATTTTTGCTTACTTATGTTTCTCACTTAATTTATAATATTCCAGGTAAAGGTTCCGGCAGTTTGATCGGAGGTTATTTGATGAAATTCTTCGGTACAAGACCTACGTATCAGCTTTTCGCGGGTGCTATGTTTGTCACCGGATGTATCTACTACCTCTTCAACCAGTTTTATATACGAAAGAGAAGTAAACTCGATAACAGCGACATCTGCAAAAAGAAGCCGTCGTTAGACGTCGAGTGTCGCGACACGAGCCGCGAAGTTACCAATAAGGAGTCCGAAAAATCGAACGCTCCGCTAGATGTCGCTAGCAAGAATGAAGCTATAAAGAATTGCAGTGATGAAACAACCGACGACACAAATAAGATGACCAGCCCAACGCTTCTGTTAGTCCCTGAAACCACAGATGGCAGTAGCGACTCAGGGTTCGATAATCGTGCGTACCTCGAAAATGATAGCGAAAATTGTGTGAACGGCGCTGTGAAAAAGAACGACAAACCTAGTATTTGAAAACATGTGATAAAATAGATTTAATTTAAGACTACAAGCTATCTTGAGATATTATTTAGGTGTATATCTTTGTAATATATTGTATAAATCGAATAATGGCAGTTATTTATTATTAAAGAACTTTATACACTACATCTTTATTATTTCTTACCTAAAACTTTTACTCCGAGGAGAACCTGAGAGGATGGCTCTTGTGGGCTATGGTATAAATCCGAATAGAGAAATGTTGCTTTTATTCCTTATAGTGCTTTCTAGATAGATTAACAAATATGTTCCAAAAGCAGACATCGACGTTTTGTTCGCCAAATGAAAAAGGGGCAATGTAATATGTAATAAAGTTTTTTGTACTATTGTTCACTGCATTTTTTTATTCAAGTCGTATTTTTCTTATAATTAAAGAACTGACAGAAGTAAAAACAAGCAATGAACTAAACTGACTCAAAGGGTTTCGACTTTCTAGCTCTACAATAAAAATTGCCCAGAAAAAGTAACACAAAATATACACAATCAAGTATTTAAAACTTTTATAACAGTATCCTACTCATAATTTGGCATATATCTCTAATGCGACCAAGTATGAGACATACATGCCTAATGAACCGTCTCTGGACATGTTTACCCACTGTTCTTTAAAAATACATAAAAGGCTTAGGGTTTGCTTTTTCCAATAAAAAGTTGAATTCAACTTATTCAGCTGGGATAAATTCTAATCAATCGTCAGACATATTCATTTATATGTGAAACCTTAAAAAATTATGATATCCATTTTATTTCGCCGAGCATTTGTTACTGTTGATTTTAAAAACTCCGGTTTTTGGTAGCACTGTTTTATTTATTCTATTATACAAGTCAACCTAAATTATCTATACGAATGTGATAAAGATTTTGGATGTTCATTTGGTTGATTGCGCTAATCTCAGGAATAAGTAGTTCCATTAAATGCCTTTGGATTTGTATAGTCCATTAATCAAGGAGGGTAAAGGTTAATAAACAAATCTTAAAGGTAACATGAATAAAAAATGATGCAAAAATGTTAAGAAATATTTCTTTTGAGAGCTTCCTTTGTGTGAAAGTTTAAGTTACGGAAAATAAACATACTTAGTTATAACGGAAATGTTCTTCTTTAAAAGTTCTAAATAAAAATCTGAGGCCATATGTATATCGTTAAGTGTTTCGGCTGCGTTTCGTAGATCTACTTGGGTCTTAAGGATGTGCTTGGTCGTAAAGGAGACGTCCCAACGTTGGGGTAGGGAGTGTAGTTGGACGCCTCTTATGGATTCTAGTGGGTTAAGGCGGCGTTCCCGGTATACGCCTATGCACAATATTTATTCTGAAATTTTGACTTCAAAAATCAAGCCGTTACTGAGAACAAGTGAGGAATGACAGATGAAAAACAAACGAAATCAAAGGGATTCATTTTCAGGCTCTACAATAAAAATGGCTGAGAAATAGGCATGCCTGCTTCATTACATCTTTTCGACACGTACATTAAATATCTTATACAAATATGTGACACTTTCTACAAAGACTTGTTCGCGAGTGACATTGATTATCCCGCTAATAGTGTAAATTTTACCCAGACTTGGGTCATCTAAATCGTGCTTCAGGCGTTCTACATACTGCGGTACCGCTATAAATTATCACAATTTTGTACCCACTTGTCAATTCAAAAACTAACGCGTTCGGGTGCTTTTAGTATACACCTACATTTTGGTATTAGAATTCGAGTGGAACACTTGGGGCAAGTGCGGTGAACAAATGCATAGATAAACTTTAAGATGAAATCTTACATAGTTATTATTACTTTATGTGTGCTTCTATGTGAATTCAGTGTAAGCCCTCTAAATTTTCCTGGACCTCGAGTGTATGTAGTAACGCCATCAGCGCGAACATTGAAAAAAGAGGAAGGAAGGCCAACTCCATTTTACTACCACAATTGGATGCGAAGGATGGACGCGGGACCAGATACTACAACAAGTACAACAACAGAGATTCCTGCATCGAAAGTGAAGACTCCCGATTTAATATTTGCAGAATTTGAGTCCGACGGATCTCAGAAGAAATCAATAAGAAAATTATTAGAAAACGAAACAATACAACCAAAGAAAACCACCATGAGTCCTATTTATGTACCTGATGAAGAGGAAAATAAAGTCACTCGTGTTGTTAATTATGGTTTGCCAGTAAAAGCAGCTAACCAAAACGAAAGTTCCACCGAAAATAATAGTTACATTTTTATGTCTCACGAAGATTATAATAATAACTTCCCCGAGCCACAGTATGTAACAGCTCCGCCTTCGACGACACCAAAAACTACAACTACAACAACTAAGCATTCACCAATAAATATTCAGAATATATGGCACGTGATTGACAGTGAAAAATCTGACATGTATTCGAATAATTGGGAGGAAATATCATTTCAACCTAAACATGGCGAGAATGATAAAAATCCACAGCCAAATGACGATGAAAATAGTTACAAACAAATTTCTGATGATGAAGATGTCACGCTCGACGAAAATTTTGCGTTACCAGGGTAATTCTTGTCCAGAATTAATTAATTCCAGGGATTTTATAAAAAAAAATACACTATACAAATATATCCTGTCAGAATTGTATTTTTTTTTAAATTTTATTTAAAGTTTAAAAAGATATAGTCCTAACGTAGCTTTTTTATTTGCAGATTTGCCACAAATCCTGGAAATGGCGCCGAAAATGAATCTAGAGCGATACGAACGGAACAAAATATGCGATTTCCATACGTTAATTTAAAACCATTTCAATTGAAGTCATCGAACAAACCTTCGCTTAACAATGTATCAAATGGTAAAAAGAGTAATCAATTTACATCTTTAGATAACTTCTATGACCTCAAAAGTCCTGTTAGAGGAGAAGCTCAAGATGTGGTCCCTTTATCTCCACCCATTGACCGTTACAATCCAGCCCAACCTTATTTGCCACAACAGAAATACGGTAGCAACTTGTCAAAACAGTCAATGCCTGCCAAAGCTACAGCCAGTTTAGTGCCTCCCCCTCCGCCACAACCAAATTTTGGTAATGACTTCCCAGCTCCAACCAGTTATGACTCTTTTCCTCCATATGCACCGTCTGCTCAAGATTTTAATCCGGCCCCTGCACCTGCCCCTCCACTATCACCACCTGTCTCAGTATCGATAGCACCGTCAAAAACTGTAGAAATATCTAGTGACTTTGACGCTTCAGGTCCAAGTCCTGGTGACGATAGTCCTATAATGGATACAAGTTATCGCTATAAACCTCCATCTACTGTTGGTGATACTGACAATAGTGCACCGATGAACACAGGATATCACTACAAACCACCTTCAGCCCCCACACCTCAGTTCTATCCTACGCCTGTCCCAGCGAGTAAACCATTTCAGGGATATTCATATAATAAGCCCAGTATGGCTTCTGATATCTCTCCGATGAAAGGAGCTGATAATCCTGAATTTCAAGGATACCATTACAGTAAGCCAGTATATAACAAACCCCCTGTCAACAAGCCTCCGAACTATGGATCCCACTCTGACTATGGTCACGACGATTTTCCACCTGACACATATGAACACGAAGATTCTCCTCCACATATTTTCGATCACGATGATGGTCCTCCCCATATTGAGGAAAACGACTATTCACCACATAGTCCTAATTCCGGTGACGACATGACTTACGGTAGTCAGCCATATGGCGATGTAAAGGGAGGAGATGACATTCAAGGTCATGATATGGGTATGAAGCCGCCATCACCACATTCACTTATTACTGATGTAAAACCAGGTGCTTACGGATCACCCCCGGATGATCAGGGATTTCCGAGCGATTTTCCGATGGACTTCAAATTCCCGCCAGACTTTAATGACCACTATCATGACCATGAACACGAACATTACCATATCATTGAACATCCGACAACGACGACGGAAACTCCTCGAGTCAATCGATTCAGTTACTACTATTTAGGAAAGAAATTGTACTATCTGCCATTGTATTTCAGCGTGTACTTCATTATTTATGTCGGTGCTTTAATTATTAAGGCTGTGTTGCGACACAAAATAGTGTATCCCAATAGTTGGAGACCAAATACTACGACTGCAACATTCTTTTCAAAAAGATCAGTCGACGAGTATCTCTCACATGAAAATCTTCACGAGTTAACGAAAAGAGTTACTCGCGCCATATCGACGGCCGCAGAAAAGTATATGCATAGTAAAAACGAGTCGAGTTGAAATCGAATAACTATTAATAATTATATAATTAAGAATGTATATAAAATACGTATAGGTCGAATGATTAGAATTACGAAATAAATGTTAAGTAATAGGTGCGTTAAGAACTGGACATATTTAAATGCTTCTTAAGTTAATTTTGTTACATTTGAGTATTTGTTCATTGTCTTAACGTTTGGTTTATGTGAAAAATAAATATATGGTTTTTAAATTAAAAAGTTATATTATTTTCTACGTCCCTTTTTTACTATGTTAACGATTATCATCATGTTTGTTTGGAAAATTTCACAAAGTATATTATATGTACTTAAATGTACCATACTTTCTTCGAGCAAAAATATAATAATAATTTGTTTAATAAATCACAAAACCTAGATTTTATTTTTATTTGTTTATTCTCGTTTATAATAAAAACTATTTAAATTTTCTTATTTAACGGAGTTTAACTTTATATACTGTTGGCACGAGACTATATAACTTAGATAAAAACCAATACGCGAAAAATAACAAAAAAAATACTGGTCTTCACTGGATTAAAAACGTTAAGCAACTAAAACGCAAAAAAATACATTTTCTATTTTAAGCTGTTTTCAAGTAAACCGTCAATTTATAGCGTGTTGCGAAGGTCAGTAATCAATACCTCCTTAGTTAGCACATCGGTTAACTGAAGCAGTCACATCTAATTAGCGTGGACAGATGGTGTAACATAACCTAGCCCAGGTTGGACCTGTTCTTTGATGCTAGACCAGGTTATTGGCCGAACGAAGCGAGATCTTCCATTTTACTTGGTTAAAATTTCACCTAGACTTCCATCGGTCTGTATGCCCGTCTGACAAAATCCATAATATTAAAGTTGAGACATAGGGTTTGTTGGTTTGTCTGTCTTTCACGCGTTAATAGAGTCACGGATTTCAGTGCTTTTTTGCTGAGTTTATGGTCCGGAGAATGATAAAGGACATTTTATAACCCTAGAAAAATTAATCATGATCATTATCATGATCAACCCATTCTCGGCTCACTACAGAGCACGGCCACTATGGCCACGTGCGGATTGGCAGACTTCACACGCCTTTAAGAACATTATGGAGAACTCTCAGGCATGCAGGTTTCCTCACAATGTTTTTCTTCACCGTTTAAGCAAGTGATCATATTTTAATTGCTTTAAAACGCACATAACTCCGAAAAGTTGTAGGTGCGTGCCCGGGTTCGAACGCCCAACCTCTGATTAGGAGGCTGACGTCCTAACCACTAGGCTATCATAACTTCTAAAATACTTAAAGGGCACTTTTACTTCTTAATGAAATAATGGCAGGGAAGTTTGATATAGTTGTGTTTGTTCTTTCATCTCTCATAGAGAAACTTGCGTGTTTATAAAATAAATAGGAGAACATTTCAGGACACGGTAAGTAGTTCCTAAAAACGGATTGTACACTAGGGTGCAGCGACAAATACAAATATTTTTTAGAAACACGTCTATTTTAGCTTGTTATGTTGTATAACAGAATAATTGAACGTGATTTTCACTTTCATATGAACCTCGGATTAATTGGCACACATATCAAAAACCGATGTCAATAGTTGGGCCCATTATTCGGATCTTAATTTTCAGGATTAGTAATTCTTTATATATCAAATTTTATATTCAAATATAATATCGTAGATACGGTTTAAATTTTTTAGTCCGGCTATTTATAAAAGATTACTTTTTATGAACTATTATATTTTAATTATTAATGATCGGAGCACAAAACATTTTTTTTTGACTAGGACTTTAATTACTAAATTATGATGATATTTCGCTGGTATTAAAATAAAGGAGCGTCTGCCCTTTTTGGATTCGCTGCGGGCGGTGCCGGATGGTTCGCGGAATAAGGCGCCGCGAGACTTTGTGAGAAAACGCTGGAAAAACTAGAAAAATTGGGAATAATAGACTGAAATTTAAGAAAAATGTTTTCCCTTTACACGAAATTCGGGTGGTACCTCCACGATCTGTATACAGTAGATGATAATTAACTGTTGTTCGGTCTCTTGACACGGCATCTTTTAAGTATATATTCTTAAAGAATATAAATAAAGAGATAGTATATTTAAATTTCTGTCTCATTAAGTCGAATTTGAAGTTGTAGAATTGTGTGAGCATTTTCTATAAATGTCAGGGACTCTTATTACAGAAAATTTACTTAGTCATTAACGTGAACTCTTAACTTTTCTGTTTTGCCTTAATTAAACTCTTTCATCAAAGCATTTCTTAGCGTGAGACCGCCTTTGAGCAGTTCTTTTAACTTTAAGTTTGTTTTTACCTACTGTAGAATAGAGTTAGCAACTGTGTATTACGAAAACTAATTTACTTTTCTACCATAGTAAAATTTATATGGGTTATTTATTTTGACAAAAACAGACGTATTTATTAAAAATTGTAAGAAATTGTAAGCCTTCTATCAAATTCAAAATAATGAAAAATGCATCGAAACGGTCCACGGTTGATCTGAAATATATGCAATTATAGCATAGCGCAAAAGCTAGTAAATTTATAAGGTTTTAGTATTTTCCGTAGCATAAATCAATCTTATACGAGTCGAGGTATATAATAATAAAGCATGGGTATGAATTATTGTACTGAGTATGTCCTTCTAAAATAGTTTTAAGCGTCTATGTGAGATGGTGATAACAATAAATAAAATATAAGCTTATTGAGGGTATTTTCATGGCTCTTATTAGGAACCCGCGTAAAACTACGCGTTTTAAGTTAATGTACAGTTACCATCGTCATCTCACAATAATCGAATAAACGTGTACAAGCTTCATAGGTGTGTTTGATGGGCCTACATAAATACAAACTTGGATTTGATTTCACAAAAAAACGAAAGATTTTCAAAAATACTTGATACCCGTTTGGAACTCATTTAAAGGTAATTGAATACAATTCTACAACAAATTACCAAATGAAATTTCTGGGATGTCTCTCAATAAGTTCAAATTTTATATAAAACGTAAGCTTGTAGAAAAGTCCTACTATAGTGTAAAGGATTATGTAAATGATAAACAAGCATGGGTATGAAATATTGCTCTAATAAGATAGCTCTTAATATAATTTTAAGTGGCATGTGAGATGGTGATAACAAAAAGAAAATTTGGCTTCTTCTTAGACCGGGGCGCGTTTGGAACCCTCATAGCTTTAGTTTTAAGTTTACGAATGCAGTAATCACCATTAAATCACTAAGTACTATGTAAATTATTGACGTGTCAAAAGTGCCTTTTAAAGGACTATTTGAATAAAGATGTTTGAATTTGAAAATTTGAAACAAAATCCTAGCAAATTGGCCGGTAACATAAATTATGCAGCTGACGCTCAATATGAACTATTAATTTAACTTTCTTCTTTTCATAAATCATTTATCACCGAGTCTCCAATCCTGTAAATTTAATTTACACACCACTTAGAAGCACCGTGCGCATCGTGTGTTTACAGAAGTCATATCACAGTCTCGCCCTATAATCGGTTACCTGAGACGATTCATTTTGAACCAGTCAGTCTGTTCGACATCATCCAATACAGTACATCCTGTAGATATTGTTCATTGAGATTTAAAAAAGTGATGACGCGTTCAGGATTTTAAAGTTTAAAACTGATTGTGTTCTTAAAAGGAAGCATTTAATTTTTTTTTTCACTTTATTTTTGACATTCGATATTAAAAGTTTTTTTAAAGTGGTTATAACTCATTCAAAGTGAGTGAAGAACTGATTCCATTTTTTTAAATGAATAACTAGCTTTACGGCTCCGGGTTCTAGTTTATTTGAAGTCACAGACGGTACTGTGTTTATTGATATGGTCAGGGGATTGATAGCGATGTCGTTGCACGGGCTGGTGATAACGGGGGCGGTTGCGCTGGCGCTTTGGGCATCGGGGGTGAACGCTGCGCGCTACGATACTGCAACGCCGTACGCGCCGCCCGCCGTAAAGTACAAGTACATTCCATTGCAGTAAGTTATTTTTTTAATTATATACCTATATTATATTAACTTTGAAATATAATAAAACTAAAAGTATATGATAGAAATACGTGTGCAGTGTTATAGTCTTGTCAATATTCCCGATTTGTTCAATAAAATTTAAGCATTTCTCAGCGTGAAAAAAAAAACTATTGATTGAAGACTTTTCAGAAGCTAACTGTAGTTTATCGTGCAGTTTAGTTTATAAATAAAACCTAAAAGCGCCTCTAATCTAATCTAATCTACATATACTAAAAGGATAAGCTCTAAATATATCCGTATTGACACTGACAGCTATTCTAGCGACTAACTAAACGATTAATTAAAAGCATAAAATAAAAAAAAAATAAAAACAATTTCAAAATAATTTATTTCAAGTACCTTAGTTATAAACACTTTTGAAAGGTCAAGTTGTCCGTTTGTAATAGCTTAGAAGGCAGAGATGTGGCCGGCATAAAAAATCTGCACACTTTGCTCCTGTCTGTGGCTCAATTTTAAAACATCATGTTTTTACAATTTAACAATAGCTTGCGATTAATTAGATCAAAGTACTTTAGGCAATTAAAACATCACTTGCTTTAACGGTGGAGGAAAACATCGTGAGGAAACCTGCATGTCTGAGAGTTCTCCATAATGTTCTCCGTAATGTTCTGAAAGGCGTGTGAAGTCTGCCAATCCGCACATGGCCAGCGTAGTGGACTATGGCCAAACCCTTTCCATATCGAGAGAAGACCCGTGCTCTGTAGTGAGCCGACAATGGGTTGATCATGATGTTGATGAATTAGATCAGAGCCATTAGAGTGCCTAGTGCGAGATTTTCTACTAATACGATATTAGCAGTTACTCATACCCTGGTGCAGCGCGTGCGCTGTCTTTATATGATGTGGGAGTTCCAGGGTTTGAATCCCGGTGCGAGTCTGGCCTAGTGGGAGGCTTCGGCCTTACCAGCCTACTGCCAAAGACATACCGGGTTCCGGTATGATGCCAAGAAACCGATGGTTAGGTTCAGCTGGCATTACATCGGTGGTTTTTTTCATGGGCACCGTCGCCCACCTAACATTAGGTGGCCCGTCTACTCGTCTGCCCGCTATGCAAATATTTAAAAAAGAACATTAGTATACTAAACTTGACGTATTAAATGAGTTTCAATATTATTTTAAGCTTTAAGCGTAGGCTAAGGCTTAATATTTTTATAATAACGCAATTTTTATGTACTTTTTACAATATTTTTTTGTATTTCTTATCTCAATTAAAGTATAATTTTTTTTTATAGTTCCAGTGACAATGGCGTCGTAGAAACACCCGATACAGATGAAAGTGATGACGATACTAGTTCAGGAATGCCGACCTCAGAGTTGATCTTAACCCTATTCCGTACCGCTCTAGATGTGGTCAGAAAGATCAACAAAAATCGAGCTGCGACAGTCTTGCCTACCACCAGTAGCAACAGTACCGCCGTACAGGTTTGTATTCCCATTAATAAAATATATAATTTATATAAATATATAACTTAAAATAAACCTTAGATTAAACTAAAACAAAATCTTTAAAAAAAAATATCATTAAAATATATTATTAAAAGGAGACCCCTTACGCAAGGTTCCGAAGATACTGGCAGCTTTCCCCCTTTGAATAGCTAGACTAATTTTTTGTCCAAGGTAGCTGGTATTATTTGTATAAAAGCAGTAATCTTTGGCAAAGGTCTGGGCTCTACAGTATTATGTCGCTTAAATAACATGCAACACAGTTTATACTAATGCAGGGCCGTCCTTGCCATTTTTCTGTATGACTCAAATGTTCTCTCAATAAAGATTTTTTTTTTAACACATAACAAATAACAATTTCGGTGCTACGATGTTTCACTCGTGAATTCTTTTTGACCGATTTATGCAGTCAACGACGCAGTTTATATAAAACGTAAGCTTGTAGAAAAAGCCTAATATAAGGTAAAGGATTATGTAAATAATAAATAAGCTTGGGTATTAAATGCTTTAATGTGTCTCAAGTGAGATGGTGATAACAAAAAGAAAATTTACCTGACTAATTTTGTTCTTCGTAGACCAGGGCGCCTTTGGAACTCTCATAGCTTTAGTTTTAATTTTACGAATGTAGTTGTCACCATCAACTCACTATGTAAAAGTGGCTTTTAAAGGATTATTTGAATAAAGATTATGATTGATTGATTGATTGAGTAGCTATGCTTTGCTTTGCCCCTTACAAAACCTATCAGTAAAAAAGACAGACTATTATTTATACGCATCTATCATAGTTACCTGTTAAAAATATTGAGAAGACATTGACCGACAGAGACGTGTCGCCAAGCGATTTAGCGTTCCTGCACGATGTCGCGTAAAAACCAATAACCCCAACCGGTTAGTCTGCAACCATTCTAGACTGCATCATCACTTACCACCAGTTGAGATAGCCGTCAAGGGCTAACTTGTAGTATATAAAAAAAAAAAACTTTGTGTCAAGAAGTTTAATATCTAATAGTACAGGCGTTAAGAATGGTAACCAACCATGAAAGAGGGACATAATAACGGCAGTTTCTGAAGTAGGTGACCCAGTGTCAACGCTAATTGTCCACGTTAGGTGGTCAGGCCGGAACCCTTGTTTAGACATGCAATTGTAACCTTCAGCATTGCCTTGAACGTTGATAAATGTTCTATATTGAATCTCCGTGACGTGCAATGTGCATATTTGCATATGCTTACCCTAAATATTTTTTATGACCCGTATAATTATATATATGGAAATTAATACTAATTGGTTAACTATAATCCATTTGCATATTATCTACAAGTCTCATACCTACCCTGACCCAAACAACTGAAGGTATATGTCCTGAAATGGCATGAATGGCTAGAGAATTTCTTCATAATCGTAAATATTTTGTTATTTGTTATACAGCGTTTTTTTATTTATCTATTTATACTAGAATATTATTGTATTTGCATCAATAAATAGTAGACATAAATTACTAAGACACACATCTTCAATTCAAAGATTTTATTTGTTGTATAAAACTCTTCTTGCGTTCACACTGTCTAACATTAATACAATAATAACAACTTCTTAATTAATAAAGTTATTTTATCTGCCTTAATCATTTATTTCATACCATTACAGGTTTCCGCACTGAAGTTAGAATATTGTCTTATACTATTGCTGCAGCTATAGTATAAGACAATATTCGCTAATATAGGTATAGTAGTAGTAGCTATAGTTTAGCAATATTTTTTAAATTATACCAGTTATTGAAGTGGTCGTTTCTGTTGCAGCTGCGCAGGAAACACCTTGTAAATGACACATCAGGCACAGGAAGGGGATTTGAGGATTACTACGATGAGCATCACGACCATGAAACGACGACCACCGAGAAACCTATGAAGCAGGGAAGATACACAGACCCCTGGGCTGGATACTACGACTGGATTATCAACGAGGGCTCCTTCAAGTTCTGGAGCGTCTTCCAGGTGAGATTATGAGATATTATCGACGATTAAGAGGACATTAAGATTTCCAATGTAGAACTTTTGCGAAACTTCGTTGGTTAGTACTTGTCAGTACACAATATTTTATAGCTTTATACAGTTTAATAAGCTGTGATGTGAAAGCCTAGTGGTTAGGACGTCCTCCTCCTAAAATATCACTTGCTTCAACTCTACTAGTAATTAAGTCAATGTCAAAGTAAGGCTTCTCTAGTTTAGTGGTTATGAATCCAAAGAGATTCACTTAGAAAAATAAAACAATGTTTTAAAATTGTTATAATAGAATATAGAATAATGATGCACTTGAAATTTAAAGCTACAATTGCACAAATCTTCCCGAATCTTTTATAAAATCAAACTATTAAGGAACTTTAGGGCTAAGATTGCGTCCAGACTCGTTATTTAAATCAATTAATTAACATATTTCATTACTGTATCTGCCGTTCTAGAAATTTCAAACTTCTTAAGCTGATGCTCATGTAGAATTTGTTCATCAAGCACATTTAACTTTTTAGTAGCGGTAGTTGAGTTTTAATAGACCTGCGAGGTAAAATTATTATAATCAATATTTGTCATATTATAACCCAAATTCCATCCAAGTTGAATATGCAGATATCTGCTGATAATCTTCATATTCAACTATGACAACCATAATTTCCCCGTGATTGTCACAAAAATGTTAGACACGTAAATAATTCCGACCTTAAATTCATTGTAGCGCATCGTACCGAAAAATTATCATTAGCCCTGTTTGTCATTTACCGCAAAAACAGTAATTCCGCTGTTTTATGGTTTACTTATCTGAGATAAACTGAAGTCTATGGCTTTAGCAATGTCATAGTTGTAATATGACGACCGTAAAACATAATTATGATGTACGAGAGGAAGTATTTCATATCGACCTTGCACGTCCCAACTTTGTCACCAATTCTTTTACTTCTATTTACAAACAAAACACAAAGGACGGATTTATGTTCGAACGTCATTTTCCTGAGTAGTTTTATTATTTTAAATTGTATTTTGCTTCTATATCGGAAACACGTCTTTATTGTTACGTTCGTCGGGAGCGTGATATAATTTTCACGGTCATATTTTAAGTGTTTCTTCTTTGTGTCTTCAAGCGTTTCCTGATGTATTTTTTTAAGCAGCGATGTAGTGTTTAATTAGCGGTATGTGTTTTTTTTCCGTTATGAAATTGGTGTTGAACATTCCCGTGCCTCGGAGGCCACGTTAAGTCCATCCATTATGAACACTCCTTGTCATCGTTATCGCAGGCCAAGCTGCACTGAACCTGTTAGATACTTTTCTTCCATCAGCACAGTTGATAAGCTGATAATGATTCAGTTATCCAGATCGCATAGGCAATTTGGGGGTGTTTGATAACACCTGAAATACTGTGTTTATTTAAAACATCCAATTGAATTTAATGTTTATTTAAATTCTATTGGATATGCTTATCTAGATCTTCTAGCCGGTTTGGGTGTGGGATTGTCGGTTTATGTGTTGACAGTGTACGTATTATAATGCCAATATTGACAGTTGTGTGTTAGATGTAGTTAATCTAATGATAGGTACTAAAAATTTAACTATGAAGAGTTACTTGAGGGCTTTATACAAGTTAGGATAGAATCTGTTATACAAACCGGTGGCTACAGACAAAACTTCAATCCGACACTCCCACCCTCTTGAACAAAAGAAGCCGCAACTGGCTTCTTTTTACTCCCCCGACCTAAGCGCTCCTCTCCGAAAGAGGAGACCTAAACATATCCTTCATGACCCTGACGATCAGATAACTACTGACAACATACTCGTACCACCTACCACACAATCATACGCTACAAACCGCCTTCGCCGGCGAAGACGAGGTCCCCGCTATCATACGTCAGCCGGACGTGGGCTCCATCCACGGCCTCGGAGACGTACGGACCACTCACCCGCCGACCCCCCTCCCCCTTTATCCCAAACGTCGCCTAAGCCGAGGTTCGGCCTCAAAGGAGGCGCCCTTAGGCAGACGTTCCCTTAGTTTCTTCGAGCCCTAGGGCTCAAAATTTCTTATGGCAGAGCTTCTTTCTGAAGCTCGCCAAACAGCCCGGTTACGTTGTGGCAACCAATAGGGTTAGTACAGCTAATAGACAGTTCGAAAAAAAAAGACCCAACTTGTAATGTATCTATAAGTAGACATTATTTATTTGATACTTTTGTTAAAGATATAAATACCGTTTTCCTGAAAATAGAGGACTTTGGTAGTGCCTTTGTACGTATATGGCATAGCGTTTTGTTTTAAAGGTTTAATAAGATTGATTTCCCCTTTATAACTAAACTTTCTATAATGGTTGTATAGTTCCACAAATTTTTATTACTTTTTCTTTGAAATGGTTAATAAACGATGACAGAAAATTAGATATCGGTGTATAACTATTTGCCAGCTATATAACGTTTATTCGTGAGACCATTGATGTGCATGATGTTATAATGCAAACAGACGTTTAGAGTTATCCCATTAATCTTTCGCTGAGTAGGATTTCCGTATTGATATAAAAGCTTATCTTCTTGAGAAGTCAAAAAAGTGTTTCCGAAAGAGGCTGTGCAATGAACACGTATCTGTGACTCAGAGCGTGCGGGTCGTGGTATTGAACTTCACGCGCAGCCTGTTTTACTCGCGCAGATAAAAACTTAACGTACACGTCATAGAGTATAGTAACATACTTTAACAACTGAACATCATAGACAAGGATTACGAGGGCTGTGGAACGGTTCCCGCCCATTTATTCCAGTATTCGTCCGAAGTTAGGTAATAGCAAACTTCAAGAACGCACACGTTCATAGTATCATTTTTGACGACCTTCGTGGCGCAGCGCGTGCGCTGTGCATTATAAAGTTGGTTGTCCTGGGTTCGATTCCCGGCTCGACTCTGGTCTGGTGGGAGGCTTTGGCCGTGGCTAATTACCACCCTACCGACAAAGAAGTGTCGCCAAGCAATTAAGCGTTCCGGCACGATGTCGCATAGAAACCAATTAGGAGTATGGGTTTACCATACCCCTAACAGATTAGCTCGCTTCCATCTTAGACTGCATCATCACTTAAAATCAGGTGAGATTGCCGTCAGGGGCTAACTTGTAGTGGATAAAAAAAGGACTAATATTTACGTGATGTAAATCATTGTTATAGTCCGCAAACCCACCAGTCCCAAATGCTACATTGTTAAGGGTCTAAGCTCCAAATCCTTCTTAGAGAAGAGGCCTGCAACCAAATCTTGCTATCTTATTAGAGAAGAGGCCTGCAACCAGCAGAAGCACACTAATTAGCATTGCATGATAATGGTGACATATTAACTAGTGTTTTTTTTCTGGTCGAGTTAAAATGGAATAAATTTGTCCGGGAAAATTCACGTTACATAATACTCAAACCCTCTCACGTGGATATAAAGGAGAATTGCTAGGAAACAGATGAGGGCTAAAAGTGTTTGCTGCTAAAATCCTGCTTATTAATGCTTGGTACATAGATAGTGAAAACAACCGTTACGGTATCCAAATTATTTATTAATGATCTTCGAGAGTGTCCGCAGATATTGATAACATAAAGTGATATAAGATTTTTATCATATCAATTTATATTTTTAAATGAAATTGTTGCAGTCATTTGCGCCATATTAGTCAATAGTACGAATATCTCTAAGGTATACTATATTTATGGCTCTAGTTATCTTTTCCAAATGATAAAAGATAAAGAAAAGATAGTTTTTTTAGACTTGTCAATTCGGTTAAGTTTTAAGATACATGCACAACAGAATTAGTATCAACGTCTAACGGCGGTGGTTCAGTAACTTGATACAAATAGTAACTGGGTTGTCCGCCTTTGGAGTTTCAATTTGGCCTTAAAGCCAGATAAGCTGTTGATCCCATTCCTTAACACATGTTAATAATCGTTACTAAGAGTTCATCATCAGCATGATCAACCCATTCTCAGCTCACTACAGAGCACGGGTCTCCTCTCTATATGAGAAGGGTTTGGCCATAGTCCACCACGCTGGCTAAGTGGGTATTGGCAGACTTAAGAGTTGGAGATGGTTAATCCGTCCGCAAACTGGCACTGGAGTGGGTAAGCAAGTAGTCAGTCCACAATTGGAGGTGACTAAAAATGAAATAATCATTTTTGTAATAAAACAAATTGATATATTGCATCGACAGAGCAGTCAGTGTCGAATGTCGAATCTGTCAAGTTCACGTCTCTAGGTCAGAAACCTTAACGTTAATAAGCGTGTAACAACAACAATTACATAAGCCAGGCAGAGATCGATAATTATTATGTACACGATATGATAATTAAAGCATTAATGATTGCTAGATGATTTTTTTACTTAATTGTATAATAGTGCAATGACAATTAAAAACATCAGATTTTGCAAATGTTCTATAATATAACATAAATTTTCTTTATTCAGGCGACTAGGGCCCATTTCTGATAGTACAGCTTAAACACTTATATTCTTCATCTATATGTTATATATCTTCATTAATATAACTGGTCACAATAACAAATAAATGACTTAAATTTAAAGAAAAAATTAAGGTTTCGCAATAAATGTATTGTTTAATATTTGTAAAAGTAAATGACTTAAATAAATGTGGTTTAACATTCTGTAAGAAAGCACCCGGCCTGGTCAACGCTTACACATAAATAAATACATAAAATATATATAAGACGAACTTTTATTGCAAAATTGAATACTCTGTCTTGTCTCAAGTTTTAAATTTTCGACAAAAGTAATGCGCATTTCGTTTTTTTTGGTTCCACTTTTCACCTTGTGCCTGGCGGAGACGTATCTCACTTTAACTCAGGTCAGTGTTTTAATTTAATAACTTTTTTTTTCAGCTCTTCACAGCGGCTGTGCTACTCTACGCGTGCTTATCAGCCATCTATTACGCCAAATTCAATCCTATTATACCGGATTATAGTTTAGAATACGACGATTATTTCTTAGAACGAACTGCAGGGAGAAAAGCCAGAAGTTTAGACCCTTCAGAGACAGTCTCAGGACTTAGTTGGATAAATCCAACAACGTTTCAATTCGTTTTGGACGCTATAGCAAAACATTATGACGATAAGTAACAATAGATACACTTAAATATAAAATATTAAGTATCGAATATATAGTAGCAAGTTAACATAATCATAAAGCTATGTATCCATTAGTTGGCGCACAAACAGTGCTATGTATCTACAACGGCTTAAAAGGAAACGGCGTGCTCCAATCGACAAGTAACTTAATTAATCGAAATGGCCTTTTAAACGTAAAACGTAAGGTGATCGCTCAATCGTAGACGAACGAGTTGCGAGTTCCTTAAGCGCGCAATTACAGTATAAGTCGTCTAAAAGTAATATGAACCTGTTTTGTAGTCGCAATTGATCGCTTGTTAGAATAAAAACAGTTATACAGAATGTACGACTTTAAAACAAGCTATACTTGGTCCGTTTTACTTTAATATGCCGCACGTAACGTATCCACTATGGAAGCCGTTGCAGATGCAAAGAGGAGGTTCAAAGGCGAGGTATTTGTGCTGTGTGGACAAGTAGCTTAATAGTTACACTTAGAAACCAGGATAGTAGAAATAAATAGCTTTTAAACCTATTATACTTTCAGTAAATTAAGTATTTATATTAACCGACTGTAGTAAGAAAATGTGTAGCTTAAAAGTCATTATGGAATTCATAAGTAATTAAGCAGTAGAACTAAGCTCTTCAAAATTGAAACGGGATATTGGGGGATTTTAAAACTAAACCACCTTAAATAGGGCACAGGGGCTGCCAAACTTAAAATCCCCTTTTACGTCCGGGGATTGGGATTAGAAGATGCTTTAATGTAATTAAAGAGAGTTCCTTTCTATATTGGGCAACGACATCAATTAATTATTAGATAGGTAGGATTTATTTATTAGTTTGAATGCATTTGTTTTTTGTTGCCCTGTATTGAACTGATCCGATTCTATGTAACTCTAGGTAAAGTTCTTTGTGATCATTTGCTTTTATTATAAGAATAACTTCATTATTATATAATTAGAATATATACAGAAATAAGTAGTATAATGGTTAGTCAAAACATGCTCAATAATGAATAGTAGAATTAAGTAATACAATTGCATGCTCAAATCTAGTTCCTAGATTTTTATATATAAATTAATGTTATGATTAATTGATAATTATAGAAATTGAATAAAATACAAAACTTAGCATTAAGTATATATTTTTCTTTCATCCAAATTGTTTTTGTAACCGAGATTATTCGAAAGAATATTAATCAATTTACTTATACGTTGAGCATACTATTTATGTGGTACATAAAAGAAAACATTTTACGAGCCTCCAAGTTTAATGCATGTCTAGCTAATATTGTTTCAATAAATGGCAGGAAGCATAAACAGGACCGATAAGGGATTCTGGTTTCTTTGAATGTGAATATTTGTACTGTGTTTGCGCTGTGCTAAGAAATATTATGACTTCTTTAAGCGCTTGCTGAAGTAACTTTGAAATGTTTTCTTTGTTTGTTTGGAGTCCTTGCATGCTATGAGAAATCCAGAATTGCTAAAGACTAAATATAAAAATATATTATAATATCATTAAGCAGTGAATATTATAAAAGATAAGGGGCTTAGATTTTAACTGTATTTTACTGTATGTATTTTGTTCCATGTTAAGTTAAAGTTTAATCCAAATAAAAGGAGACGTATATATTAAACGTTATTTATAGTTTCGAGTACTTAAAACTATGGAAATATATTAATGTTGCTGCGCAAAAAAAGGACATACTAACCAGCTTTATGGTTTACAATATTATAAATAACCCCATTACACAGGTACTATCCAAGCAAACATTATTAGGCTGCGCTTCCACCGGAGGTGTGGGTATTTTAAGCTAGGTATCTGTAAAGCCCAGTGATCTCCTGAACGCTTTATTTTAATAGCCAAGCTTAGAATATTCCTCAGATCACTCAACGTAATGAAAATTATCTGTTTTCGATGGATTGCACACACCTATCCTCCGCAATGCAACTTGGGACTTCGCTGGTGGGAAGGCAGCTTTAAGCTGGCAGTGGTCGACCCAGGGTTCGACGGCCGGTCGTTCCAACCACTCTAGGATATTCACAGGATGTCGCTAACACCGCCTGCCATTCTGCAACGTAATATTACTGGGTATTGTTATTTACGTTTTCCCTAACAGTATAAGTAATGAATCACATTGTTTTTCTTTCCGTTAATTTTGAAAAATTATAAACTTTTTAATACAAATATATATAGTTTCAAACACACACAAATTGGTATTGAACATCGTACCTTTACTCTCGAAGTTGTATTATGTTTTTATGAAGGTCTTGTATTGTCTTGATGTATATTAATTTATTTTATAACCAAAAAAGGTCGCATCAGTTATTGCAGTTTAATGAACTTTCTTTTATATATAAAGTTTAGTACAATGAAATCTAAAGTAGCGCATGTTGACTTACAGGCAATTTTAAAAATTGATAACGAATTATTGTTATTATAGTGGTTTGTGAATATTTATTTAGGATAAAAAAAATTCAATCAAGAAAAAAAATCGCCTGAAAAATAAATTTAGAATTTATTTAGGATACAAATTTTTCAATCGTAAGAGAAAATCCTCCTAAAAATAAATTTAACAGACAAATCAAATCAAACAAATTCAAAATATATCTATTCGTGTAAACCTATTACAGGTATCTATAAATCGTTCATATCACAGACTTCATTAACATCAATCAGAACGTCAAATGTTATATACCACATATAGAGATAATTAGTTGTACGAAAACTCAGCCTACAGTGTTATAAATATTGAAATTATGTATTTCATAAAACAATAGGATAAAAGTTGTAATTTTTAAACAGCACATTAACACCGTCAGTTATCCTTTTATGTGTCACGAATTTACAACACAATTTCCTCATAGTTCAATACTTGTATGTCATACTAAATCCTATGCAAGCCATCCTATGATGGCCTAGGTTGGAAAAAAAAAACCTACACTAACAAACAATTTCCCAATCTTTAAGTAAAAATGTTAAACTTACTCTGGAATAATTTAAATAAATAATTTATTGCCCATTAGATACTATTACTTTGTACAAGTAAATAGACTATCTATTTACTTGTATAAAGTCGCGCTTAAATTCGTTCGGCAGTTTCAAAGATTTGCCCGGGCAAAAAGTCAGGCAGATAAATGGAAAGGTGTGTTTAAGATATGCTTTCACTCAAATAATTAAACTGTGAGTTTAGACTCATAATAATTTAATTTTAAATTAAATTAACATAGCAGACACTTTTTGATACGTAAATAGTTATTTAATGATTAATTAGACAATTAGTTGTTAGGAATACATGTGTCACTTAAAATAAAACTTAGATTAACCTAAAACTAAAAATCTTAAAGAATAAATAAATATTTAACATCTTAACTAAAATATATTATTAAAAGGAGTGCCTTTAGGCAAGGTTCCGAAGATACTGGCAGCGTTCCCCCTTTGAATGGCTAGACTAATTCGTTGTCCGAGGTAGCTGGGAGCTCTTCGGTCCCCTGTGATGCCGACTAACCTTTTTGCGATTTCCTTAAAAAGCCTTAGAGCACTAGGACCCCACGGACCAAGGGTTTCGACACCGAATGGGACAAAATCATATTCGGAGCCTAGACCCCTGTATTTGCATGCTTTTAATTAATTATTATGTATATAATATAAGGAAAAATCTGTTATCAGTTCAGAATTTCGTCAACAGATAACGTATTGCATCGCGGGCGATTATCGAGCGATCAATTAGGCTATCTCACGCTTCAGCGGTAAACCACAACAGTTTCCGTACTTATGCGGTTCCCTATCGCTTTGCGTGCGCTTCTCTTAGCTGCCGCGACACCGTTACGACCGAGAGTTGGGTATTGAGTTGGAGCTGTTAGTGCATTTCGCTTAAGGCGGGTTGCCGCGTCAGTTCAACGCTCAAGCGATGCGCATACGCAGAGCCTTTAAGGCAGTTATACCGCGCGGTTGTCTCGCATTCCTTCAAACAGTACCCTAACGCGATTAACTGGCACACAGTTGTTTTACGAACAAATAAACGTAGTAAGTGAAAAAGTGTTTGTTTAGTATCGAAAAATATTACTGGGAGTGCTGAGCCGCTCTGTTTCATGGGTAAGTCATTATGAATTATTTTTAGAACCCTAGACATAACAGTTTTGTGTTTACTAGGTCAAAAATAAACATTCAAGTGCCGCAAGTTCATATCCATTCAAGCTAAAAATGGATAAGTGGTTTGATGAACGCTTCTGACACTAAGATTTGTGCGTTAATAATATATAATTAATTGTAATGCATGGTGGATAATTAAAACAACAATTAATTGCTTAAGGTTCAACTATGTGGATAATTCAATAATCACGTAGGTATTAATTAATGTTAACGAGACTCGTGAGTATAAAACAGTTCATGGTGTTAATGAACTTTAAAATCTGTACGTCTTATAAGCCCGTAGGTAGGAACAAAAATATAAATATGAACAATAGTATGTTTGTAAATCTGCCAAACTCATACACCACTCGGTCTGAGTCTGGTAGATTCCTGAGAGATTCATAAGTAACGACTCTTTTTTCACGATAAAAATAAAGAACTTTATGTTTTATTCTATGATAATTATAGTATCACAAAATGAAAACCTTATGACAGTATCATATAAAATATGATAAACATTACTACTATGATTAGTATCAGTACAAAATGGTCTCCACGATACAGGTAACCTAGCGTGGAGGCCACTGGAATTTGTTGTAATTTTGAACTGTTGAAAAATAAAGTTATTTATTTATTTATTTAAAATTTGAACGTATTTTATTGAAAAGTTCGGAATTTATATATAAATTTAGCTTTTATTTTAGAAGCTGATTATTTATGTTGTCGTATTATTTTCAGTACAGTTTTATAAGGTTTAATTTCATGTCGCTTAGACTAGTAAAAGTAATATGATTATCAACAAAAAACAAAAAAATATTTATGAACGCATTCCCTATATCAGCTGTGAAAGGATAAGATATTGTGGAAACGGTCTGTGATATTTCTTTAAAAATTTTAAAAATGCTAAGATCTAACTATATCACTGTTGACAAATAAATATTACACTGTTTATATTTATAGAGTCATTATTGTGTATTAAATTCTTAATAAATACTGTTACCTTTTATGAGAGTCAGCTTACGCACAGGTATGAGACGTCGATGATAAAATACCGTTAAAAGGTAAAATTGTAAATAATATAATGGACACACAAGTGCGTTGTATAATTTCCTTTGAAAAGACATCAACGAAGTTATAGCAGTGAGCGTGCGGTAAAACTTGATATCGATATATTATTGTGATATCAAACAGGTTCGCATGTCTTAGTACAATTTATCTACACTCTTCATCATAATTATTCATGACACAGTTATACCTTATTTTATCTCAGGTTATGATAACTAGAACCAGCAGTTCGACGACTTCGGCTCTGTACAATTTCCGATCGTCCCCTGCGGTGTACAAATGTAGCCCGAAAAAGGTTCCATCAAATAAAGCATATTCTTTATCTCTAGACCTTCCTAAATAAGTTTTACAAACTAAGTAGTCTTTGTATGGTAAAGACAGGATGGATGGGTCTAGGGTTAAGTTTAGATCTCGGACCGTCGCCATTCGCGCGTGATCCATTTCAATACATACTACTTAAAACTCTAACTGCGTTCCAGTACTTTATTAAGTAGAGTATTCTCTAACCGTATAGTTTCTTATTCGTTCGTCATATACCAATATCGATAACTTTATGACTGAATAAATTTTCATTTAAATAAGGTATTTAAATGAAAATTTATGGCTACAGTTTTATTAATTAATGTGAAATAATTGTTGCTTGAAATTAAACGATAGTTAGGTCTTATGGAGAATGTTAACTTCGTGTTTTTACTTGATAAATTCTTGCGACTCGCTTATAGTATTGTTTCGACATCGGGAATGATTCATAAATTTAGCTATTTCTGTAATAGAGCTTCGCTAAGTAAGCATCTTGGGCCTAGCCCATCGCCTTTTTTTATCAGAATGCTAAATCGCTTGGCGACATGTCTTTGTCGGTAGGGTGGTAATTAGCCACGGCCGAAGTCTCCCACCAGACCAGACTCGAGCCAGGAATCGAACCCAGAACCTCCAACTTTATAATGCGAAAGCGCGCGCGCTGCCCAACGGAGGTTACAGCTTCAGGATGCACACTTGGTTTCTATTTAACCTGTAGGAACATAATAACTTAATACTACATTAAATTAACATAACGCTGAACGAGACGCGGTAAGTGACAACTTAAGACGGCTATAAAATAGCATTTTGCTAAGGAGTAAGTTATTTTTAATAATCTCATTTCCTAAGTTACTTATAATTACCTCATTTCATAGATTTCGGTGAATCGTAACCAAACGCTAAATCACTTGGGATACGTTTGATCTGATGGGTGGCAAGAAACCACTCTTAATGCTTCTCTCTAGATTAAGAAGGAGCATATTTGGAAATTATAGTTTAGAAACCAAAAACAATACAAGACTGCGCACGTCACTGGGCCGAAGTCATCATAGTACGGTTAAATTAAATATGTTTGAAGAGGAGGTAAAATGTAATCCTCCTAAATGTATGCACGAGAATATATAAGTGCCGTTATAAAATAGCCAGCAGGTTACAATAATTAAAGACCGGTTTAATTTATTTCATCCGGTGACTCATTCTAATGCAGGTTTATTACGCTTAGACACATTGTGTATGGTATACAAATAATTAATCATAGAATAAAAAATAAGCTAACTACAAAATGGTGGCCGTTTAATTGTATATTTAAATCTACTGACTAAACTAAATTGACAGTTTAAAGCGCCATCTACGTTCTTCTTTGTGAAAAAGGCTAGTTAATTTAATGTTCAGTGAATACGTCGTAAAAAGGCTCATCGTTGTCGAAAATGTCAGCGTCGAAGTTTTCCAAGAATACAACCTAGGACAGATTGTACATTTGGGTAGGAACAGCTTCGAAACCTGAATAATTCGGCTAGGATGGGCAGCGTTTGGAAAACTGCGTCATGTCTTTAACTCGCCGATACCCCAATGCCTGAAGGCAAAAGTCTTCATCGCCTGCGTATTACCGGTCATGATATATGGAGCAGATACGTGGAAACTCCCAGTAGGCCCCACAAGTTCAATGTCGCTTAGCGTGCTATGTAGAGGGTTATGCTGGGTGTTTCTCTGAGGGATAGAATCGGTAGCAAGGACATCCGTAGGAAAACCAAAGTAAACGACATAGCTCAACGGGTTGGCTGTAGTGGCAGTGGGCGGGCCTCATCTGTCGCTGTTGGAGCACACGTGTTCTCGACTGGAGAACACGTACCGGTAAGCGCAGCGTAGTACGACCTCCTGCCCGCTGTACCGATGTCTTGAAATGGATCGCTGGTATTGGGTTGATCAGGAAGGCGGGGGACGCTGTGTGGTGGCGTGCTCTTGGAAAGTCCTATGTCTAGAAGTGGACGTATTTGGGCTGATTAAGTAAGTAATGTTATCAAAGGCAAATGATCTCAAAAAACGATTAAAATAATGGTACTTGTCTTTTTTTTCGTTTATATTACACTTGTCATGCAAAACGCACTCTTAATACAAATGACTGTTAAAAATGTATCACTTAGAGAGCAATCTAATCTCTGAGGCACGTATTTGTAAAAAGGGTTAATTTAATGTTTAATCAACTGGTCCCATTCAAATGTCTCATCCAATATCGAAACAGAATAAGTAACCAACGTTTCATCGGCTCGTTTTATCGCCGACCTTGGCGAGAGAAATTCTTGAGCTCTTTTCATTCGTTTTTGCGAAGCGAATTGAACCATTTTTTCATTCTTGTTTGTGAATGATACGAAGATGTTTCATAAAATATTTTATGTAACATTGTTTATCTGTAACACGCCATTTAATACCTACAATAACGTAGTGATTCATAGATTTTGATTCGTCGGGTCAGTCGATAAACTATTCAGTTTTTTTTAATCATAAGCTTTTTTTAAAACATACGTGTGGGAACGCCCGCCACAGTAGGAACGGAAGTTACAGCAGCGCGTACTGTTTAAATTAAATTTGATCACTGGAACAATGCACGGGAACATCTTGTACACCCGCCTCTATACAAATACCTATAAAAACTTGTTAAAATTAGTAAACGTTATCTCCACTCATAGGTATAGATGCTTAGAATACTTTTAAAACATGCGTTTTAAACGTTTTTTTTGACGTTTGTTAGATGTCCCCAATCAAAAATATAATTTATATATTACAAATATACCATTTCGACATACCTGTGTATCATTTCATAAAGAAATGATCAATCAACGCTTAACAAGTGTTTATGCCTAGTGAACTTTATAAAAATATTGTCTGTGCATTACCTGTTCAAGTTGAGATATACCTTAAGCGTGTTTATCTACTCTTCGACCAAGTTCTTAGAATAATACGCCAACCAGACTAAGACCTCAGTGCAAACAATAACAAATCAAAGATAATCATCGATATACGTTTATTAATTTGTAATAGGTATTTTAAACATTAGACTCGCTATGTTAATGACAGTTATTTAAATGCCCCTGGTTTACCGTGAGCACTACTAAATGGAGATCAGTATACGTTCCGTCCTTGTTATAGATTTTATTCACACATTTAATAGCTTCAATATGAATCATATTCATATAATTTAAGTTCAAGTTAAAAAAAACATGAGAGGCATTGTGGACGAAAACTAGTAGACATATTGTCAGACCATTTGCTAACTTTACTAGTTATCAAAACTTGATTAATAGATTGGTTTTTGTGAATGAATTACTCTAAATGTCAAGATTGTTCGCGATAAAATTGAGTAGGTTACTTATACGTCTATTTACGTTTCCGATAAAACTTAGAAGTGAGGTCATAAATATATTATACGTAATACTTATATGTACACCAATGCAAATTAGTCTTTGCCCTCGTCTGTAAATCTCACCTGTTGTTGTTAAATGGTGATCCTGTAGACTACTGGTAGCGGACTTATCTGTTAGGAGCATAGCAGTTATATTCTAAGTATAAATATTTGAGTGATATAAACACATCGTTAATACATCGTATCGAAACGCTAAATCGCTTGGCCTCTCTTTGTCGGAAGATCAGGAAAGATCAATCAAAAGACATCCAAGAAAGAATATGAAACAGCGACGAAATGGTTTTATACCACCATAGGAGTTCAATACATATTTTTTCATAAGCAAAGAATGGAATCTCTTTTTAAATAAGTACCCTAAACTTTTCAATATTATCATTTATACTTAACATATATCCTTACCTGATTAGCTGTGTGTTATAGAATGATTATTTTTACACAAATACACAACCTATCACAGCGTCTTCATCATCCGGACGTGGGTCTCATCCATCATGTCCAGTCCAATCACACAAACCTTATTTCTAACGTCACCCTAAGCCGAGGTCAGAGTCTCACAGGAGCCTTCAGGCGAAAGTTCTCCAGATGTCGTCGAGCGCAAGTGCTCCTCTCACAGGCTAAGCTTCGTGCTCGTTAAAACCCCCCAGTGATGCAGTAACAACCAATAGGATTACCTGCTATTGTCAATCCAAAACAACACAGAAAGATTATTCCAGCATCTGCGTTTCCAGCCACGTCCAACCTTAGTTCCTTCAAGGAAAGGGTGAATAGGCATTTTCTAGGCAAGCGCGCTCCAAACTAGACCTCATCAGTGCCTTCTGGTACTGATTGTCTTCAAGCGCAAATCTATCTCAAAATAAAAAAATCAAAAAAAATTAAGATCAACAAACGGAAGCTGATTGATATAACATGATGAGTTTAATGGATCAATCACTTTCCGTCATTTGCATGCTCAGGCAGAGCGAAGTTCAAATAATGTTACGTATTCACAGCTCTTTTCAATGCTAATGTCAATGTACTCATCTTTACAGCGATACTTTATAATCTTTACTTTTTCTCTTACGTCATGGGTACCTTATTGAATGGATCATAATTTACAGTTACTGGAGCTCGAGCGATCTGTCATGTCATTGCTGCGATGAACATGGTTTCGTTTAGCCGTTAGATAGTTTTCTCGCAAGTATGAACAAGTAATATAATTGAACTTAATGATTATATTTTAAGATGTCTTTATATAAAATATGAATTTAATTCATTTAAAAATTCTTATAACTCCTCAATTTTTTAGATTCCTTTATCAGATTCCTCAATTTTTTAGATTTTTTTAAAGTAGGTATATTTAGACACGTTTATATTGTTTATGTTGTTATAAACACATAACCATTTCCTTTCTTAATATAACTATTGAAATACCTGTCAAGGTACGTGTTCTCTCTTTTTGATTTGGTTTGATTAAATCAAACATTGGTTTAAACTTTTTTTATCTAATTTGATATATATATTTTTTGTTTTTATATTTGTATTTCTATTTTTAGTTGTTCAAAATAATAAAATAAAAACAACTATGTATTTATTTATTTAAAATACACACAGTTGAAATATTCGTTGGCGTTATCTTAATCTGAGACCAATTTATTTTTATAGGAAACAATTTGAATGATAAATATTTCTCACATATTTAAATGTACTTAAGTCAACAATGCATTAACGTAAATATCTAAAATAAACTTTGAGAATTGAGAATTCACATTTAGTTACAATTAATTATGTATCATAACAATGAAGCTTATACCTAGTGGTATTTTTAAGAAAAAAACCTTGATATAGAATCAAAAATTATATGTCTATGAAAGCTTATCTTGCTTAAGAATATTCAAAACAAAAATCTAGTTTAGTTTATTATCAACGGGTTTTTTTATACACTACAAGTTAGCCCTTGACGGCTAACCACACACCAGGTCATCAATTACACTAGGTAAGATTTACCTGGTGTAAGTGATGATGCAGTCTAGGATGGTAGCGGGCTAACCTGTTAGGGGTATGGTGAAATTGGGGGGCATCTGATATTGCCTCCGAGTTGGCACCGTCCTAAGGACGGGACTCTGCCGGCCTGGTTGCGGTTGTGTGCGCGAGCGAAACCCGTGACCCGGCCACCAGGCGGCGGGAAAGGATATGCACCGTGGGGGTTTAGTCAGTAAGAGTCTGACATAACCGCCGCGTCTCCTCGGACGCGGGGTATCCATGAGGATTACCCACGTTAAAAAAAAAAAAAAAAAAAAGGGGTATGGTGAACACACACTCCTAATTGGTTTCTACGCGACATCGTGCCGGAACGCTTAATCGCTTGGCGACATGTCTGTATCGGTAGGGTGGTAACTAGGGTGTCCGAAGCCTCTCAGCAGACCAGACTCGAGCCGGGAATCGAACCCAGGACCTCAACTTTTATAATGTGACAGCGAACGCACCGCGCCACGGAGGTCGTCAAAAAAGCAGTTACATTATTAAGTCAAGTACACTTAATTAAGTTAAAAACAAATTTTTATGTTAAAACGCTCGTGTAGCTAAGGCATGCGGTAAATACAGTGTAGTTACATCACTTGGTAATTGACATAACAACCTGCAGGCTAGAATTACAGGCGTGACGTCACTGCCAAGGTCTATGGGACTTGAGCCATCGTGAGGATGCCGAGCGGAAGGCTTCGTGATACCACTACAAATTCGTGATAGTGGAACTAGTAATTTTTTATGATTTAGTATGCAGACACTAAAAAACTTGAATGCGATCGAAAATTTGTTTTGCAAACAGTAGTAGTAACGAAAAAAGGAATACTCGATTATTTTTTTAATGCACTACCAGGACTTATAACTCGTTCTAATTTCGTTATCAGCATAATTATTAAGGTATACGAACCTACTTAAGGTGGGTATACGAATTATATATTCATAAGAAAACAAAAAAGGTCCCATAAACGAAATGTCTTGTTTAAATTGAGAATTATCTTTCCTCAAAAGAAATGGAATGAAAAAATATTTCCAGTTTTTGATAGGGTAGATGAAATACACTTGAGAAGTTGGCGTGCTATTTTAAACAGGGTTAGTTTTGAATTTTATATTGTCGACTTACGTTTTGTCTCATATGAAAAGTAGGTATATACCTACCTAGATAAGGAGTAGAACGACAGTTTTAAACGGAATGTCTAGTTAATAATTGAATGAATCATTATACTTTCACCTTCCCCTTCCCCCCTTTCTAGATCCCTCATATTTACCCGGCTAGCGGGATCTCTATATAATAAAAATTTTGCGCTATAGTCGTTATAACAGCTCTTATAACGTTTAAAGTTTTTAATTCTTATTATTATGCTCCCCGTTCCAGTTGGGTACCTGCCCATAATTACCAACAGCCCAATCTGTATAAAGGACTAGCCATTGCCGGCGATTTCATCTGCAACCAGTAATTGTTTTTGATAAGTAATTCTTTCAACATTCATCTATTTCTAGCTGTCCTTCACAATACATCCTAACTTGGACTACAACTAATCCCTTAAGTGGACTTCCAGGTAAAACCAGAGATGCACGTTTTATTCCTGGCATAGCATAGGTATACCACAATTCTGAGTTGGAATGTAAAGCAAATCTACTTATTTAGATGAGCTAGACATGTCAACCGTAATCCTGGCGCTTCTGTTATTTGAGTAATTGAGTTAAGTACTCTTGTAGTAGAACCATACGGTTGATACATTTATATAAGTAAACACATATTTATTTTCGTCTAAGATTATATATAGATTATATATCCGTTCAATAGTCTATAAGCTTTCTCCAGATTAGGAATACCAAAGAATTTCAAATTTACGTTTGTTAATTTAGGTGTCTAAATATCATAGAAACATCCTGTTGACTTGGACACTGACTTCAGTGAAGGGAACGAGAAATATATTAGCCTAATTTATATTTATTTTCAAGGAACGGTAAACGTCGGTCTCCTATCATAGTTTGAGTACTACAAAAGACAGATGGCGCTGTTCCGTTACTTCCGTACAACACGTTTTCAATCAAAAAGTAACTTTTGAATACATTTATAAAATTTGATTGTAATTTATCTCAAATATTCCAAAATATTTTAATTTACTCCGAAAAGTTAGAGGTGCGTGCCCGGGATTGAACCCCTGATCTCTGATTAGGAGGTGAACATCCTAACCACTAGGCTATCACAGCTGTATAGCTATATTTTAAGCAATTAAAATATCACTTTTTTCAACGGTGAAGAAAAAAAAACATCGCGAGGAAACCTGCATGCCTGAGAGTTCTCCATAATGTTCTCAAAGGCGCGTGAAGTCTACCAATCCGCACATGGCCAGCGTGGTGGACTATGGCCAAACCCTTTTCATATTTAGAAGAGACCCGTGCTCTGAAGTGAGCTGACAATGGGTTGATCATGATGATGATGATGATGCTGATTTCAACAGATGGATACAGATACTAAAGGATTTCAAATTTACGTTTGTTAATACACGAATTTAGGTGTGGAAATATCATAGAAACATAATGTTAGATTAGCGCGTTCAAATCAAAAAAACAACAGCAAAACAAACAAACATTTTCAGCTTTACAATATTCAGTCGTTTTGTGCTGAACGTAACTGGCCAAAGTTCCTCTAGTTTTATGTGTCGGGGCAGATTACTTGGCGATTATGTTTTATGCTTCACGGTGGTTGCTCGTTCCGTTCTTTATTATACTTAGTGTATTATGTGGTACGACGTAACGTCTTCACGACGTATCATAGTTTTTATCCGAATGTACTGAAACCGGTATCGTCATACGTCCTATTTAACAACGGAATTATCTAGCTAGTAATTGAGTCTCGACTTATTACTTCAATATTATAAACGCGAAAGTTTGCTTGTCATTTTGTCGTACTTTCATGCGGCGACGTCTGCCTGTTAATGTCCCACTGTTGGCCTGTTTTCTAATAGAATTTTTGAATTGAGTTTTTGAGTATAGATACTGGTGATCATTTGATTACATTTTTTGATTCGGACTGTCTTTTAACTGTGCGAACCGTAATAGATGCGACAGCGTTACCGGGCTGTTTGGTGAGTTTCGGAAAGAAGCTCAAGCCAGAAGAAATTTAGAGCCCTAGGGCTCGAAGACGCTAAGGGAACGTCTGCCTAAGGGCGCCTCTGGTGAGGCCGAACCTCGGCTTAGGCGACGTTTGGAATAACGGGGGGGTCGGACAGTGAGTGGTCCGCACGTCTCCGAGACAGTGGATGGAGCCCATCTCCGGATGACGTAGGAACTATTGGATTACGGTTCGGGCCTAACATATACCCCTTCGGTTTTTATAACAAGAATATCAGCCTGGAATTGGCTGTAATCTCGTTCCTCGCAGGTGGTCTCCGGTGGTAAGGTGGCGTCGCTCCCGCTTATTATCTTCAATATGTGATAATAATCGTCTTTAACCGACAACTAATTTGATACCTAATTTTATAAGTAGTTACGTTTTATTTAAACAATGATTTTAAATTAACCATCAATTACCCTAACGCTGAACGAAAGTATCGTGTGAAAATCTGCAGGCGTTAGTTTTCCATAATGATTTCAAAGGCGTATACTAAGAAGTCTACTACAAAGACTACCAATTCGCACTTGGCATTCAACATGCTGAATAAGGTCACAACAATTCTGAGAGAAGACTGTAGTGTGCCAGTAATATTTCGATAAAGATTATGAAGTGTACGAGTACATTTCTCTCCTATGAGAAACTAGAACATAGGACCAGCATTAGACGCGTCTCTACGTATATCTGTGATAAGGATGGCAGATATTGGAAGGCCGCCATCTTGGCCTCGCATTTTAGCTTCACTATGACTGAATATCATACATTCATTCATTAACATGCGACACAGTTTGCATTAGTCTGTGGTAATGAAATTGGTGACAGTAGAGCAAATCCTATGAGCGAAAGCATTAATAAGTAACTATGTTCGCTTAATGATACTAGTTTTTGTCTAGTGCGGCTTTTGTCGGCTATTGGGATTTAGAGGCCAGGGACCTACGGATCAAAACTTTCTTCAATATTAATTTAAATATTCACACAAACATAGCAAATGCTCCATGGTTTACTAAGATGTCGGAACTGCACGAGCATCTTAACATAAGAATAATAAAAGAAGAAGTCGAACACAGAGCAAATACCTATAAACAACGATTAAACTATCATCAAAACAATTTGGCTACAATTTAGGCTACAGTTTCCCAATGGAATTTAGAAGGCTCAAATGCGCTTCCATATGGGACTTCACAGATTGAGCAAAACAATTAGCTAAGAGGCAGATCCGTCACTGGATGGACAGCCTCACATGTCAACGAATTCTGAAAAAATCTGCTTATAGCTGTTCTAGCTGATCGCATGATAGAACATTCAAATAAAAAAAAAATATAAATGTTAAAATAACATGTAATTTTTATTTTATTCTACACATCTATTATATTAGTACGTGTATCGAAGGCGCAGGCCGCCGCTGCTGACAGTGCTGAGGGGACGCACCAACCTGCTCCACCAGGCACTCTAGCAAATTAGGTTTTATGCTGTTAAGCTAGAATAAGAGGAGATAAATAAATAATATTACATCTTTTACTCCATTACTAAGGCATCCACGTGCTTGAGGCACCGTAGTGGTCCGAATTCCGCAAGAATTCGCGTTACTTCACCTACATAGATTTATTTATACGCTGTGGATCAACACTTAGCCGCTGCTACCAGGCCTGACCTACTTAGCCGATGTATGCAAATATCATGGAAAACTTATAAAACAATGTATAGTTTGAAGTTCGCTGATCTATACCTACATTGAGCAAACGGTAAAGGTTAATTTTTTACATCATCATGATCAACCCAGCTCACAACAGAGCACGGGTCTCCTCTCAATATGAGAAGGGTTTGGCCATAGTCCACCACGCTGGCCATGTGCGGATTGGCAGACTTCACATGCCTTTGAGAACATTATGGAGAACTCTCAGGCGTGCTCGTCTCAGGTTTCCTCACGATGTTTTCCTTCACCGTTGAAGCAATTGATATATTTTTTTTATAAAACGCACATAACTCCGAAAAGGATTCGAACTGCCGACCTCTGATTAGGAGGCTGACGCCCTAACCACTAGGCTATCACCGCTTTTTTACATATACCCACTTAAAAAAATTATCTGAAAAAATGTTTGTTCAATTTTTATTTGTATGTACTTTTGATAAACTGAAATACTTTTTTAATAGTACAATAAACTAGGTAAATTTTTATTTATTGAATTTTTTTATATTATTGAATTGCGAGTTTATAGCCAGGATTAACCGGTATGGATGTGCCTCAAAGACTTCTTTATAAACTGTAACCAAACGGCAAACAACAACAAGTGAAAAGGTGATTTAAATGACATTGACATTGATCGAGCTTCGACATTTACGACCTTAAAATCATTGAACTCTGTACGAGAGTATGGAGATAAATTAAATCTATAGAGCGTACGCTATACGTCTTAAAAGGCAGACATATGTCAGACACATAATTGTCTCGTTTTAAGTTTTGCTTAAGTCAAAGTTTGTTTAAGCTAAGCTCGCTTATTTTATTGATATTATTAACTATATTTAAGGGCACTAGGTGTAGAACTGCCAAAAAGCTAAATCTTTAAAGTAAAGTGGCCTTTTTAATCTTATGATAACTAAAATAACACTAATCATCACTCCTTACTGTGAGATTTGCACACTCACAAACGTAGGTTGGCTTTCGAGTATCGAAACACTATAACGTCAAAGTAAAATGGATTGTATGGTTTCGGAATAGAGTCGTAATTTACGTACAACTTATTTTTATTATACAAACTAGTGCTGGTATAAACATGTGGTTGAATTTGAGCCCTAAAACAAGGTTGATACGTTTAAATTTACTATGACGTAAATGCGTTTCGATATTCGAAAACGACTCTACTATTGTTGAACAAATACCTTACGATATAGAACACTAACCAGTGTTCTGTCTCATAGGTACCTATCCAAAACCATCTTCAGCTTTAGCGTCTAAACGCTTGATTGAAAGCTGAAATATTTTTGTTTGAACTTTACACAGTGATTCTGAGCAGCGCATATCATTTCAATTCATCATAAGCTTACCTTCAGCGTATAATATGTAATTGTTCAAATGAATACGCACATAACTGCGAAAATTTCCTTGTGAAGGCGAGACCGAAGCCTTAACCAGTAGCTATCACAGCTTCATACAATACTTTATTGTATTTCAGTCAAAAGCATGTTGAAGCAGCATGCATGATGCTGGCAAAAAGTTTTCATAGACGCTGCTTTCAGTACTTCATATTTAGTGTGGGATTCATAATTTTTGGTGCCGAGTTGATTTTCATGCCGGCAATTATGTCACTGGTGACGTATCAATTAATGTACCTACTAGTAAGTACCTATATATCCTCTGTACCAAGTCGCGAAGGTCTGATAGACAATCAGCGTTTGTTCTCACGGTGCGTGAGTCAAGAAGTCTATAAGTTGCTAACTCATTGCCCAGAGCAAGGTTCCGTCTGCTTGAGTAACGATACGTGCTAACGATGCAAACTACCCGCTATAATCATTATATTGTAAGGGCGTTATGCTTTGAAGTTAGAACTCAGTGGCATTGTCACAAGATTTAAGCATTTGTTTCAAATTTCAAATTCATCTATATTCAAATAGTCCTTTAAAAGGCACTTTTGACGCGTCAAAAATTTACATAGTAGTGATTTGATGGTTAACTACATTCGTTAACTTAAAACTAAAGCTATGAGGGCTCCAAACGCTCCCCGGTCTAAGAAGAAGCCTACAACAAACTTAGCCAGGTAAATTTTCTTTTTGATATCACCATATCACATGCCACTTAAAATTATGTTAAGAGCTATCTTATTAGAGCAATTTTTCATACCCATGCTTGTTTATCCTTCACACTATAGTAGGACTTTTCTACAAGCTTAAAACCTTTACATTAATGACTTGACTAAGGTCTCCTCTGGTGATTATTAATAATGCAATGTATTTACTTAGTGGAGTGCCAGAGAAAGTAATACTCCTAGTTATTTATTAGTTTCAACTTTCTACTCGTCATCGTACTGTAATGGGGGACTTCTTGGCGGCATGTATTATTTCAGACTTGAGTCATCATCATGTCTAAGCCATCATAGTATAGAGATTATGATCATATGTTAGGGGTTAATTAATTGTAATGAATAATTGGGTTACTAATAGGCGGTTTCTAAGGCACGGTGGTGGTGCTTCTTTTCAATCACACTTTTGGCCCGACTCGAGAATTAATAGAAAACCTAAATATTTCTCGGCGCGTGGGGAATATCGTCCCCACTTTATATGAACCCTGTGGAAATACTGGCTTAATATAAGTAGTCTCACTAAGCTGCTAAGGCGATATCACCAACATCATTGATCAGATCATTTACGAAGGTAATTTGGGTAAATTGTACTTCTTTGAAATAAATAAACGATGATGATTATTTCCCGTATCCCTTTACGGGGCACAGATTTCCTCTCTTCTTTAGCCTGTACCCTCAGCGGTCGAGTGTACGGCGCAGTCTTGCGGAGGGGATGGGTAAATGGCATTTCCCAGCGTGAAAAATAAAAAAAAAAGCCTACACCCTCTACACGGCTCGATGCCCCATTCCTCAAATATGTCCAGTAAAAAATTCATAGGTATATTTAAATATAAATATATTTCGACCTCAATTATTCACGGCCAATTTTTTTTTGATTAACGCCGATAACATTTCAATGGCATTTCAATGGATGTTTTTTCGGCAGATCATTGTCGACTAAGTCTCTTTTATTTATTGAAAAAACATAAAAACTTATGTACAAATTAATTGTTGATTGCTATCAGGAAGGCACGCTGAGGTTATTGGATCATAGCAATTTCAGCTGACTGCGTATTTAAGTATCAATTAAATAAGATTGACTATAGGTAGCGTCTCTGTTCGTATTTTATTCTTTCGTGGCATTATAGGACAACAAATTCTCAAAAAAAGAGTTGGGTTACCGCAATGGTCGAGCCAGTAGGGTTGTCTTTCAAGAAATTCTTAGTGTCAGCTAGAATTTAGAAAATTTGTGCAATCCACTTCCGTGCCTAGTCTGGAGTGCATGAAAAGCCCGTTAAGCAACTTTTAATGATGATACATTAACCAAACTGATTCAAGGCGTAAAATTTAGTGATTGTCGATTTATCCGCCCATGTTAGTAATGATAACCTGGATCGACGGCTTAACTTGCTCCACGAGTCTCGTGGGTGTACACCGTAGTTTAGAACCGACTGCGCTGTTACTGAGAATTTTCAATTGAAGTCCTTCTAATATTAAATCCTTGTAAAGAAAGATATTATTGTAGATATGTATATGAGATCTTTTGCTCATAGGAAACTGCTCCATTTTTCATGAACTATATAATATAAAAAGTAAGTTGTTTTGTAAAAAAAGCATAGTACTTTTGACCTTAATAACATTCTCACCAATGGTGAAAAATCATATATGAAAAGTAAAGAAAAAACATAACATCTATTTAATACACGTCCGCGGTTGAATATGGGATAACTAGTTAGGAGTCAGACCCTCATCCGCTCCCCGTGGAGGGTCTGCCTCGTCGGACGCCGCTAGCTGGGCCGCGGTCGAGTGCACAAGTGTTCCCGTGACCCAGCCACCAGGCGACGCGAAGGAGCATCGCTGGGTTTTAGTGGGTATTCTGGTCGCCAGGCTGGTCGCCGGGGAGTCCCACATACCCCGTCGGAAGCGGCGGAGTCTTGCCTGCGTCGCCTCCGGAGGGGATGCGCAAAAGCCCAACGTGAAAAAAAAGACCCTCATCCGCTATATGACCAAATTATAATAAAATAACAACTTGATGTACAAAGAAGAATTAGTTGGCTTCGGCCAAAGAATTAGTTTGGTCATTCAAAGGGAAAATGTTGCTGGTATCATGGGTACTATGCCTCTATCCGGTGGCATCGACGACGTTTTAGGTGTAATGTAGTTTTATTTTATATATGTACTTAAAATATTTGTTTGAAAAATCTCATTTGCGGCATTGAAGTGGACTTATTACTTCTGTATCGACTGCTAGCTAAATATTATTTGTCAATTTAATTTATATTTATTCCTTCTATATTTTTATATTACTATGTATTTATTATAGAAATTATTTATTTATAATATTTTTAACAGTATGTATAAGTGTTGCGATTTCCCGTCTTTTAGTTCTGTCAGCTTCTTACAAAAAGGTGGCCTTTTGATTTTATATTATGTATTTCTTGTTGTTCTCTTTTTCCTTTCTTTTGTATGCAATAAAATTAATAAATAAATATTATTTAGCGTATCTCCATACACCAATACAAGCTTGTGATACCAATTGAGGATTTAAAACCATTACGAACATAACAGACGTTTATCAACTAAGTCGCCTCAAAGCTGTTAAGTACAGTTACCCACTTGTAAGAGCGTCCTTGTTGCTCGTATTTTATTAGCGCGGGGTACACGACCGATCAAATCGAAACCGGTTATAAAGTCTCAATTGTTACTTTTATTTATGTAAATGAAACAAATAGAGGGACAACCGGATGAACAGGGTTTAGCTTCTAAGATGTAAACCGTTAGGAGTCACTGCATTAATTTACCTACCCATATAATAAACTATTAAAACTGTATTTATTCGTTTTTATGAATAAAAATTAAGCGGCTGTATTTCAACGCAACTTTCACTAAGTTGGGTAATTCCCAGCTCTCATACTTATAAATTCACCTTACTCACATCTAAGGGTAGCTGGAAGAGATCTCTTATAGAGATAAGCTTTCCTTTGTATACTTTTATACTTGTGTTTGATATCACAAATTTGGTACATAAATAATAAAAATAAAAAAAAAAAAATTAATTTACTACTTACTACTACTAATACTGAAATATTATTTTTATTTATTTGTTTAAAAGGAACACTAACAATAATATGCATATCATACACTCGCCACATAATTACACACTATTTATTACACACACTGATACTAGCAAATATTACGTTACAACAGATTTAAGAACAAAAAAAAGCAATAAACCTAATTAAATACAAGTAATTAAAACATAATTAAATTAATTAAAATAAGATATAAAAAAGAAAGGTAAAGAAATACCAAATAGGTAGTAGATATAGGTATAGCAGCGGTAGGCAAGGTAGATCTAGCTAGGACTTCCATGCATTAGGTAATGGATTGTACTTAGCATAGGTACAAAGACGGTCAAAAACACAACTTTTACTTAGCTGGGTAATTCCCAGGATTCTCACCTAATATGGTGAAGAAAGACCAAGAGTTAAGCCTCATGCATTAAATACTAGATGGTTAAAAGTAAGTACTAAAAATAATCTAAGGTATAAAGCATTAGTGTATGTTTATACCTTGGTATGTAGTATTTCCCACTACAAATTTATAATTTTATATCCAGTTATAATAGTTATATAGTGATAGCCTAGTGGAAAATACTACGGAGTCTTACTTTTCGGAGTTATGTGTGTTTTAAGCAATCAAAAGACCTCCGTGGCTCAGAGCGTGCGTTGTCGCGTGCGTGTGTTGTCGCGCTTCTGAGGTCGTGGGTTGGATTCCCAGGTCGAGTCTAATCTGTTGGGAGGCTTCGGGCTAGTTACAATTTTACCGACAAAGATAAAGCGCTTTAGCGATGTGTCGGATCAGGCACGATATCGCGTAGAAACCAAATAGGTGAATGGGTTGACCATAAGCTATCCAGTCAGCTCTCTACCTATAAATATACTATCTATATAAATAAATTTATATTATCTATATAAATTTATTTATATAGATAATATATTTCTAACCTTCAAGATCTTGTATCATATATAATTTTTCATGCATATCACGTCCTCTTTTCATATTACCAATGCTCGGCATGGACTCGTGTGCACGAACAGGGATAAACTGTCAAATACTTGCAATGTTATTGCAATAAAATAAATGTGTTATATAAAAACGTTATTCATTGATGTTCTGGTATTACTGTATTGCCAATGTGTATTACCAATTGCCATGGTGTGTAATATGTATAAAAATGTATACTACATGATATAGTAATTCAAAAAATAATGCCATAAATAATACAGATAACTACTTTCTTATTTTTTTATTTAGTTTTGTTTGCAAATATTATATGATCGTCAGCAATAAGATTAACTTGTACTTTTACTCAAAGTGTTACTGTGTAACTTACTTCTAACATCCTATTTATTTCATTGTTTCAGTTATAAATACCATGTGACGACCTAGTCTCCACATGTAGTTTACGCTAGGGAGTGAGGTGATGGACTTGTGAGTTCAAAATGCATACGATGGACACTTTGGGTTACGGCCATAAGAAATACAGGCCTCCGATCTCTCCCACCAGTTTCTACCATCATGATTACTACTCCAGGCATAATACTCTACGACCGCAGGTAAGTCTTATTCCATCTTATATACTTGAACGCTTTTCCATTTTTTACATCAATTTATTTCCATGTTATTTTAGCAAAAGATACCTCATAATGATCATCATGATCACCCATTCTCGGCTCACTACAGAGCACGGGTCACCTCCCAATATGAGAAGGGCTTGGCCATAGTCACCACGCTGGCCATGTGCGGATTGGCAGTCTTCACACGCCTTTGAGAGCATTATGGAGAACTCTCAGACGTGCAGGTTTCCTCGCGATGTTTTCCTTCACCGTTAAAGCAAGTGATATTTTAATTGCCTAAAAACGCACATTACTCCGAAAAGTTAGAGGTGCGTGCGTCCTTACCACTAGGCTATCACAGCTTCTTATCAAAAGATTGCGTAGAGCAAAAAAATATTATTCAAAAATTCAGAGATCGCTACTAAGCGATAAGGCCGCCTTTTGTATCGTGCTTCTTCTTGTTTCTGTTTTTCTTGTTATTTCGTTTTTGTGTTGTGGTGTACAAATAAAGAATAAATATATAATTATAATTATATGATCAGTCTTATCTATACTTCCTACAGATTTACAGAGTGATGATTTTAACAACATTTTTGCCAGCAATCAACGAATTCAAGAGTCTTATTTTGAGTTCATTGAACACAAAAATGCTACGATTTAATTATTTATCTGCCGGCAGGGCATGTTAGCGTTTGCCTTTTTTACATCATCAATTAATAAGGACCTGTTTTTTTAATAAGCAGTATTTAAAATATGATAACAGATTTAGTGTAATCTTCATAACTAGAACACTCGTGTGTTACTTACTATGGCACGGATTTTAACTCACCTTTAAAACCTACCTACGCGTCAGTTTTTTTTTTCGGGACTGTCTTTTAGCTGTGCTCCCTATTGGTATAGCGTAACCGGGCTATTTGGCGAGCTTCGGAAAGAGGCTCTGCCAGATGAAATTTTGAGCCCTATGGCTCGAAGAAACTAAGGGAACGTTTGCCTAAGGGCGCCTCCTGTGAGGCGGAACCTCGGCTTAGGCGACGTTTGGGATAACGGGGGGATCGGACGGTAAAGTCTACATTTATGGAGAGTCTTTGAGAATTACTTTGAAGTTAACTTTGCAAGGAACTTGTTAATGATTTTAAACATTGAAATTGTTTAGAAGACATTGTGTACATAACTGTATTATAGTTTCGTTTCGTTCGGGCGGTTAGATGATTGTGTATGTTTTTTTTAAATAAGATGTTGTGCACTGTTTGAATACCGCTTTGAATATTTGCAAATCACTTCTGTTCATTACGTAGTCAATTTACAAGTTCGATGAACTGATGATTTCGAACAATAAGATTCAGAACGTGGAAGATGTTTATTTATGTAAGTAGGTTTATTTTTACGTTTTAGTTCGCTTCACGTAATGTTCGATTTTAAACCCCTATTTTGCCACCTTTGGAGACGTATTAACAAAAATCCTTTCGTAGCACTCTCCTACATTTTAAAAGATATTTATTGGCCAATTTCCAAAACGTCTGTTGATTTGGGCTATGCGTTGATGGATCAGTCAGGCAGTCACCTATTTCTTATACATAAGTAACTTCTTGACTTTTTTTTTCTTGTTCAATAGATATTTTAATAAATAACACTCTCTTGCTCTCCAGAACAATAGCTTTGTGATTTCTCCACATGTGATTTATAGTTATAAGGGAATGACATATCTGTAGTAAGAATTATATTTTACCATCTTTAGTATTCATTCTTCATATTTGTTAAATCTTAAGTTATTACAAATTTACAAGTATTTATCTATAAAAAAATCGATAGTTTGAAAAACTAATGAGATAAAGAATGCAATAATCGCTAGCGTATACCTACTTAATTCGTAATACTTAATAAGTCATAATTTCATCGAAGGATTATAATAACTTAATAAGTTGTAATAGTAGAAGGCATTACCTATTGGAAAACATAAATAAAAGTGCAGCAGAGCTTTTTTATATCTTTAGAAAAAAAGGGAATATTTATGCGCCAGTGATCTACATCATTTGATATGAAGAATTTTTACCGCTACACTGGCCTCGTGATATTACGTACCTAGTGCTTCCATACAGGTAACGGCTAAGAACTATCCAGATGGTAATTATTTATGTTCTTTATACGCACACAGTAAAATCGATATAAATTTGCTATCGAAGAGGTTTATTTTTATTTAATTTTTTATTTATTTATTTATCAAAAGCATAATTACATTTTATAAGTGTGAAGCCCTGTCTCCTGTAATAATTTAAACTGTGTTACAGGAGACAGTGTCTTCCCTAAATCTATTGGTACAATAATATGTGATTGACAAAAATAACAAAATTTAAACAGCCAAAATTAAACAAAGAAAAATAAGGTTAAATTAAACAATTATGAGTGTGTATGTATGATTTTCAGGGTACGTGTATATGTATGTGTGTATGTGTGAATATGTTTTCTATTTTTTAATTACTTAAGTTAGATATTCTGTTGAAATATTTTCTCTGTTCCTTCGTAATCTTTTTTTTGAGCCAAAGTTTGATTTAGGTACATCGTTATTACATTTCATATCATCGTATTGAGAGAAGACCACCTCATCTAGGAAAAAGGAATTTAGAGCATAGACAAAACAAGCTGTTCCAATACTAAGTAGCCTATAAAGTAAGTAGTTCAGTCGGTATATTGAATTAGTCAATATTTATTCAGATGCTGAATATATTGTGTTTATATATTATGATAAAAAATCACTACATCTAGGTAGGTACGTGGGTACGTGGATGAGTTTTTTTTTCGTCAGTTTTTAAGCCAATTAATTGTTCACATGAGTCTGATTCAGAATAATTTATTTATAAAGAAGAACTCAAACTAAGCATACATTTCCTTATTACCAGTAATCTCAGATGTTATGATGTATTCGTGAATAATTTCGGTAGTAATAATCACGTTACCTAGGGTTAAATAATTTTAAAATTAAACTATTGTCCAATCAAAATAATAAATTGGACGATATCACGTAGAAACTAATTAGGAGTATGGGTTACAATGAATTATTGGGGGTGTTTTTTAAACCTATTGGGGGTATGAGTAAACCTATTAGGGGTATTTAAAAATATATCCTTAATAAGTTATCCCGCTACCATCTTAGATTGCCATCACTTAGGTACCATCCAGGTGAGATTGCCGTCAAGAGCTAACTTGTGGCATATAAAAAAAAATTGAAGTAGAAGCTATCTATGATAGCCTAGTGGTTAGGACGTCAGCCTCCTAATAAGATTGTCCTTCCATCCTTATGTGCGTTTTTAAGCAATAAAAAATATCACTTGCTTCAACGGTGAAGGAAAAGATCGTGAGGAAAACTGCATGCCTGAGAGTTCTCCATAATGTTCTCCAAGGCGTGTGAAGTCTGCCAATCCGCACATGGCCAGCCTGGTGGACTATGGCCAAACCCTTCTCATATTGAGATGAGACCCGTGCACTGTAGTGAGCCGAGAATGGGTTGATCATGATGATGATGATATTTTTGGACAATGTCAAAAAGTTTACTATTAATTAAATAGCTAATATTTATATTTTGGTTATCGTAAGTGAAAATTTTTAATTTTATAACACAATCATACCCACAGCTGGGCACATGCTACCACTCGTATGTCGCTGCTCCATTGAGGCATGGTTTGTTTTACAATATCACCCTTAAACTTCACACAATTTCATTTCCATTTATAAGTTTTATTACATTTACAATGTAAATATTACGATGGCCGTAGCTTTGCCAAGGCTACGAGCTACGATCGCAATTCATACACAATTATTACAAATCATAGTAATTATGTGGTTAATAAACGATACAGTTACAAAACAATTAAAGTCATGAAGCGAAACCAAGTGCACGTTATACGAGTACGACGTAGACAATAAGCAGAACATGAGTGATGTAATGTAAAAATGAGATGCATTAAGGGGCTACCGTTACTTACGTGTAATAATGCGGAGAAATATATAATGATTATTATATAATAATTGGTATGGTCATATAATGCGGAGGAAAGAAGCGATGTCACCAAAATAATGTTATATATGAACGTGGAACGTGAGAGGCTCCGGTATCTATAGGTCCTAATAGGTCTTGATGTATTAATTTTTAACTTTTGTCCCATAAGATTTTTCTAATCATATTGCAATATATCGCCCATAGATACTTAACTATGCCACAACACATTAATTCTATCTTTTATTGTTGTAATGTTTGGTCGCTTTTATTATTGGCTGTCGGAAAAGTTGCTTTAATTTATTTCCACAAATTATCACGTTTAAATAAAGAACAAAGTGTATACAGATAATAAATCTGTATAGAGAGATAAATCTCTCCCTTCTTTAATGCGCTTCGCCTTAAGTGCGCGCAAGCGTTGCGTCACGCGATGATGCGGCCCAGCTCGGATCCGTAGCTAAAAACTCAGGAAGCCAGCCTCGTGCCCGTGATGCTGCTAATGAATATAATGAATAATGCTCTTCCGCGTGCTTTACCAATTAAACAGCGATACCACAACGGCAGCCCGCGTGAATATGCGATCCATAGCGCGGCTGACCGTAAAGGCTCGAGCTTTTAATGGTACTCCGATGTAATTATATTGCAATACATTGAGATTAGTAAGCGAAGATTATTCGAGAAAAACTGATGCACCTTTTTTATACAATAGCGGTAAATAGCCACGTACTGAGTGTTTATTTTATCTGTGCATACTTTCCGTAACATAGAATGCGCGATGAATCGATGGTCCCGGTCAATAACTTCTAATTGAAATCGTTACCTTAAAATTGCAGTAGGACCATTCTCGCTTAAGCTAATCTGCAAAAGATATCCTTAAATTAATGAAGAAAACCTTTATGGACCGCAATTTTTTTGGACGAAAAAAAAAGTTTAACTACACAAAAAAATTAATTAAACTTATTCCATTTTTGTATACCTAATTGCGATTAAGGGCTGTGTGCTGCATTTAGAAGTTACTGCAATGCTGAGATGTAGAGAGAATCACTTTAAAATGATAAAGTAGGCTTTAAATATACTATTATGTACCTGAATACAAAAATATATAAAAAGGAAACAAAGCAAAACGTTATACAATACAATAATACCGTGACAATAATATATACATTACGTAGGGTAATGTTGGTATTCTCATTGTTCCGATTAGTAAAAAAAAAAAACATTTTATAAAATGTCCATTACAGATATATAAATTAATGTAGGAGAGAAGTACACAAATATAGATATCAAGGTCAAAAAAATACCGCGTGTAAAAGTAATTCGCTTGTCTTGTCTGTGGTTAAACTTCAAACCTCTCTCTAATGAGATGTAGGCCTGTGTGAGACCCAGCAATAAAACTTTAACAAGTCTTGAGTTCTATACCGCGCTCAAGTCGGTAATAATTAATTAGGCTAATGATGATGATGATTATTAAAAGTAATAAATCTGTGGTATCGATTGATCATTGATACTCTGTAGGTACCAATTATCGTTTTGACACGCCAATAATAATTTACTCTGTGATTGATTAGTACAGTACGGTACAGGTACTATATAGAGGAGGACATTTGAACTGCAAGTAAATTCTGGTTAGGGGTTTTTATTCAAGTAAGCCCTTGACGGCAATCTCACCTGGTGGTAAGTGATGATGCAGTCTAGTATGGTAGCGGGCTAACCCGTTAGGGGTATGGTGAACCCACACTCTTAATTGGTTTCTACGCGACATCGTGCTGGAACGTTCAATCGCTTGGCGACACGTCTTTGACGGCACGGTGGTAACTAGCCACGGCCGAAGCCTCCCACCAGACCAGACTCAAGAACTCAACTCAAGAAGACTCAAGAAATCGGGAATCGAACCCAGGACCTCCAACTTTATAATGCGACAGCGCACGCACTAGGCCACGGAGGTCGTCGGATGTAAGAATTTTTATTGCAGAAGACATAAGTACATTAAATTAAATAATTACAAATGCACGTCAACTGCGAATAAATGGGCAGTTTCGATGGCCCTTATGTCAACTGCAACGGAATTAGTTTTAAACGGTACCTAATACAATTTAAATGCTATCCACTTTTTCTTTAATGCTTAATCAAATAAGAATATAAGAGTTTCCCGTAGACCAAAATAGGTAGGCAACGACAAACAATCACATAATAATTAAGCGCATTTCGACTCTTTATTTACTACAAAGAAAGTGTCTAGGTACAAATACAAAGTTCGATCATTGTAAGTGACACACAAAGAAAAGTAGCAAAAGCTTGGTAAAACCAAAGACGCCCAGGGTCGTGTCACGCAACGGTAAATGTGAACAAACGAGGTGTTTTGCAAGTTAATTAATTTTTCTCCTATATAACGGGTTTAGTGTACCAGTCGGGCAGCGAATATAATAAAGTTGCGTTAAAAGTGACTGTTAGTGGAAACGGGTATTAGATTCGACTTTCATTGTGGTCATAAAAATAAGAAATGGTGTTAACTTGGACGTGAATGGTCGTCTTGGATGCTAGCTAGTTTGTGCAGAAAAATTCTTTGTTGTTCGGTAGGCTGAGACTTCTTAATAGAAGTTCTAAGTTAGGTTCTTTTTTAAAGTCACTATCTCGTGTTTGTTCTTCTGAAATGTTTTTGTTGTTTTTATATAGATAGTGACTAGTTTAATGATCCAATAAAAAAAAAAAATAATAATTTCGTTATACCTACTTGAATTCATAACTACGTGCCGCTTTTGAAAGAGTCAGAAAGAAGAGTTGTTGTTCTGTTTATTTTGTCTATTGCTTTAAGTTCGCCTCCGTACCGCCTTTGATTGTGGAATCAAAAATTTAAGGAATATATAAGTAACCTTTCTCAATAAACTAGCCATCTAATAGTAATACATAAGCTTTAAAAAAAATCTCAACCTTTAAATCCAGGTCATTAAACTCGTAGTTTGTTTTTGTATCTATAGCGACCCACCAGGGGTCACATGATGCGAAGTGATTACCTTTGCCCACGAACATCTGAAGCACTACAGGAGCCACCGACCACAGCCACTGGCTGACCCCATTCTCCTCATCGGTTTCTACTCGACATCATACATAAAGTCCCTTATCGATATAACTTTTTAAGAGGCTGACGCCCTAACCACTAGGCTATCACAGCTCGAGTCAGTTACTACTACACTAAAATAATAAATTCAATAGTAACTCTGTTTGTAACCTTTAAACGTGAAAACCACTGAGTAGATTTTGATCTTGTTTTGATTGATCAATTATTTTAGGATAACACATACGATACTTTAAAACCCTAAACAAAGGCGGACGAAGTCGCGGGAAACCGTTAATGAAAGAACAGGAGTATGGGTTTACCATACCCCTAACAGGTTAACCCGCTACCATCTTAGACTGCATAATCACTTATGCAGGCAAGGGTAGGTGAAATTGCCGTCAAGGGCTAACTTGTAGTGGTTGAAAAAAAAAACAGTTGTTGTGGTCTAGTTGCAACACTGCAAAGCAATAGATTAAACTGGTTAAGCCAAGTTAACTTCGGACAACTATATAAAGTATATAGAACTATATAAAACAGCTATATAATTATTCAGGTAGAAGCCCTATACATAGCATAGGCAGTTCAGCAAAAGACCTACAATCTTTCTAGGTCGGAATTTATAATCCGACTTATGCATAAACTATTTTCGAATGCAAATAAATTCTTATCAAACTATGAAAGGTAAAACGAAGCACGCGATAAAAAAACACACGTTGCAAGAAAAAGTCCTTGCACTAAAACGCGAGTTCATAAAAAGCTTATAAGAAAAATATTTTAAAGCTAACAAGCACGCAGGTTTAACGAGAAATGCACTTGCGAGTTGCAGCTACGGGTGCTTTTACAACGTGGTCTATTTTTACACTCGCGATACGTGTAAGATTATAAGCGAGGTTGAGCCTAGCTTTTGTAATCGCAATGTAGTATTACGTGCGCCAGGTTTGCCTTGCACTTGGAGCGTCTTCAGTGCAATAGCCGCTGTGGCCGTGGCGGAGCCGGTCTCGCCGTGAAACGAGTCGAGCCGCCCGAGGCTATGTGGCTGGCATTTACTAGAGAGCTTGCCCGCTTTGTTTACAATTTAGAGCTACATTCATGCCTGGTCCACCATTATAAAACCGTAATATCTTGTATCCGTTCTGTTGCTCTGGTAGTTAGCGTGTTCGATTGCGATTAACTACGGATCGTGATGCCGGTTAGGATTTGATAAGCTGAAAATTTGGTATTGGCTGTTTCAGTAAACAGCCTCGGGTTTAAGAAAGCGTCTTTTTTAATCCCCGAGCCGATGTAGATCTATATAACACGTGAAAATAAACAGAAAAAGCCGCTGAAAAAGGGCACGTCTTTCTTAGTATGGTTATACAATGTAACTATATGAATATTCAGAAATTGTAAATCCCCGAAAAGTTCCTGTGGGAGACCAAAGCCCTCACTTATAAGAAGCTTCTTCGATCTTCACGCAGTGATGAGCAATCTCATCACTGCGTGAAGGTCGATCGGCGGGCCGATACTTTTTATTGTACACTAGAAGTTAGCCCTTGACGGCAATCTCACCTGATGGTGCAGTCTAAGATTGTAGCGGGCTAACCTGTTAAGGGTATGTAAAACCCACACTCCTCATGGGTTTCTACGCGACATCGTGCCGGAACGCTAAATCGCTTGGCAACACGTCTCTGTCGGTAGGGTGGTTACTAGCCACGCCCGAAGCCTCCCGCCAGACCAGACGCGAGCCGGTCATCGATTGCAGGACCTCCAACTTTATAATGCGACAGCAGACATACGTAGGACCTCAAAAATGGAAAGAATTTTTGATATGAGATAGTTGCTTGCGAGGTTTGCCACTTGATGGCCACTGTTAGAGAAGACATACAATACGCAATCTGAGTAAGATTCTACCAGTCAAGTCAAGTCAAATCATGACGTGGGTCGTTTTTTATATTAAATGTCGTTTCATCGACGAAGTTAACTCACAACCGGGACCCTGAGGCTATAAATTGCACTACAGGTCTGTAAAATTATGGGATCCTTTTCAAATATATTTACACGTACAGATTTTCGGTGGATAACAATTTAAAATGCCATACATTTTTTTTCTTTATTCATTAAATAAAATCACGGCCATCCTCTCAAGAGACGTGCCCAGGAACTTTGATTTCTCTAGATAATTATCATGTGTGCAACGTACCAAGTGTACTCGTACTTTGGGGCATGTTATTTTAAACATATTTAAAAGTTGCAATTCCCCGGACTGGTTCACGAGATGTAAAGATCACTGCTCCCTAAATGGACGCTGGGAATATTCACTTTTTTACTTCATATGATTAAATATATATTTTTTTATCCTACTCAGGCGGTAATGTAGTATTTAAAAAATAACCAAAGAAATGCTAAAATAACCAAAATAAATTATAAATTATAGTAACGAAAACAACGTAAGTTAAAAGAGAAAAATTTAATAATAATAAAAAAAAAAAAAAATCTTTATTTGTGAAATTCAGTACAGCACAATACAGTGGAATCCTGGCCCTAAAATAGGAAATCCCGTATCTTAGGTGGCCCCTAAGATTCCTATTTTAGGATTATAGATAAATCCTCTTTACCTTAGGAACGAGTTTTATTCATCACTAACTACGTCACGTCGCCTAGTTCCCGTTCCCGTGGGAATACGAGATATGTTATTCTCTGAGAATGTAGCTTCCTGTGGTGAAAAATGTTGTAAAATCCGTTTACTGGTTTAAAACAGACAAACAAACGTAAGGTTATAAGTAAAGGTTTCATTAATTTATTTATCTTGAGTTTCTTGGGGGAAACTTACCTTTCATTAAAAAAATAACGGCATAATCCAGTCAAGCTTCACGTGAACTCAATCGTAATGTGTATTCATCATTAACAGAAAAAAAGTGATGCGCTAATAAATTGTTTAAGCGCACTACTAACAGACGGTAGGCCGAGGCGATAGTTACTCTAAATAACAACTCTAATGTGTCAAATAATTTGGCTATTTCTCTAATAACGAATTAGTATGATAACAAAACAATGTGCCATGGTCATTAACAAGTACTTCCTAACAATGGTCATGAGGAAAGTGATCTCGAAGTGTGTTAGTGGGACCTAGCTTTCTCTTTGCAAACTTCGATTTAAAAAAATGTTTCCAGCTGAACTAGTGATACAGATATTATTTTCATAGATTTTTGGAGCTCTGTAACAAGTTAGCGTTTGACTGCGATCTAATTTGAGGATGCAGTCTAGGATGGGAGCACGCTTAACTTTAAGGGATCTGACAGTTTATGAAATCTTATGGGCTTTTTAAGCAATTAAAATATCACTTGCTTCAACGGTGAAGGAAAACATCGTGAGGAAACCTGCACTCCTGAGAGTTCTCCATAATGTTCTCTAAGGCGTGTGAAGTCTGCCAATCCGCACATGGTCAGCGTGGTGGACTATGGCCAAACCTTTCTCATATTGAGAGGAGACCCGTGCACTGTAGTCAGCCGAGAATGGGTTGATCACGATGATGATGATAGCTTATTTCTCTTTTACATAGCGTCTTTTAGAACGCTAAGAATGATGGTTTTCTTCTATGTGTAATGTATGTAATGTATGGAAGAGATCTCTTATAGAGATAAGCTTTCCTTTGTATACTCTCTTATAAATGTAATATCATTTTAAAATATGTAATATCTACCATTTATGAACTTACTATACGCAAATGACGCGCTTTGTATAACGTGGTTAGACTTACACCATAATATATATAACAAATTCTATACTAAAGATTAACCGCTATGACAAAGAGGTGGTAAAATTTGAAATACGTTTAGCTGCCTCATATATATAGTACCATGGTTGGTTATAGAAAAAAAATAATGATTTCCCAATATGTATATAAAAGCAAATTCTCTGGTTCGCTTTCAAACAAAATAGAAAAAAGGTGGATACACGTGCTGCCGAAAAAGTTGAATTATTACAGATCAACTGCTATATTTTCCTGCTGACTACAACCAATCAAATAATATAATAAATTTACAAACTTAAAATCAACTTTCCGGGTCTTTACTTACTGTCTCTGTGCAAGGACGAATATACTTACAGTACAAAACAGTCGAAAAATTAGACATGTACAAAGTTGAGATAAACTTCAACTGAATGATCATCAAATATGTTTTATTTCACTTCGGAACGTAATACCCAGACAACAGACATAAAAAGAGGGTATAAAAGAAAAGAAAATTGCACGAAAGGGAGTTAGGACCCGAGACAGCTATAAAGTTGAGAAATAAAATGTATAAGAAGCAAATAATAATGAGCGTGGAGAGCACAGGCTATGCGAGGCTTTGACCGATCTGGGTTCATTGGTCGCCGATAGACCCAGATCACGTTAATTAAACCGTCCGCTCTGGGGTATCTTCTACGAATTCGTAGGATAACATTATCCTAAAAAATATGTATACACATGTCTACATGAGTCGCCATATATTACAGCAATACGATCAATCATATTGCTGAATTAATTAGCCCATACATTATAAAATTCCGTCTGCCATGAACAAAGCGTGTATTAGATTAAGTAGAAGACAACAAATTTTAGAAACATAGCAGTCGCTCTTTCCATTCTCTAAGAAAAACTTTCGAAAAACAATATTTAAGCTGTGATAGCCTAGTGGTTAGAACGTCAGCCTCCTAATCAGAGGTCGGGGGTTCGAACCCGGGCACGCACCTCTAACTTTTCGGAGTTATGTGCGTTTTTAAGCAATTAAAATATCACTTGCTTCAACGGTGAAGGAAAACATAGCGAGGAAACCTGCATGCCTGAGAGTTCTCCATAATGTTCTCAAAGGCGTGTAAAGTCTGCCAATCCGCACATGGACTATGGCCAAACCCTTCTCATATTGAGAAGAGATCCGTGCTTTGTAGTGAGCCGAAAATGGGTTGATCATGATGATGAGTGACTATTACAATATTTGTCAGTTTGTCCTTGCTAACCTTCAGAGATTTTCTATATTCGAAGATTAAACTACACATTTATTAGTGCCAACATTTTTATTGCCCTTAAGGGACAAATATGACCTTAGCGAAATTGCTTAAAAAATACACCTACCTATATCAACCCATTGTTTATTATTTGCAAAGGGCATGTGAGTTTTTTAGGTCGTCTGCTATTATTAACGACAATAGGTACTATTTGTTGACCATTCCATGCTGAGAGGATACAAAAATTAATATATAAGTTGTTACAATATATTACCAATACCATTATTAACATTACGATTACCATTTCATGAACGCCATTTCAACTAAAAATGTTGGTATATTTAAGTTACTGCATCATTAATGATCTTTTGTTAAATGACTTACTCTTGCCGCATTTATCATTGTCTGCATAAACATGTTCGCGTCTGGAGTCGGGGAATTACTTCATATAATTATTAACGCACTGGCGAAGTTGATTTTACCAATAACTTTGTAAGAAAAATAGCCAGTCAAAGAAGTATATTGAATGATTCAGTAGTTTTAATATATTTTATCTTTCATCTAGTATTACTACTCACAGGTGCGTAGCCCAAGGGGCACCTATTCTTCATATGGAACGTGTAATTTGCTCGCATAAAGAATATAATCAGAAGCTCACTGGTTTATATATTCTGATTGTTTATAACAATTATGTTTCATCTTTTATCTGCTAAATTAATATTTAGTTATGCTACATAATTTATAGATTGGAATAGGTGATTAATAATAATACAATACAAAATATTATATTGTTTTTGTTTTAATAACAAAAACTTAATGTTAGGGTACAGTCAGACGAATCCAATCTTAAGAACATCGTGGTAAGCCTGCGGTTCTCTTTTGTCGAGTGACCAAAGGACGAAGTTACGCATTTTTGCAGTGTAAGTAGTTGACTAGTTCGCAGTTTTTTTTATTTCAAACTTCCAAGGTTACTAAGTTGAGGTCAGTGAATCACAGCGGAGCATCGCTCCTAGGAGGATGATCCGTGGCGCAGTGCGTGCGCTATCGCATTATAAAAGCTGGACGTCCTGGGTTCGATTCGCGGCTACGGCTTCCGGCTAGTTACGACCCTACCGACAAAGAGGTGTCGCCAAGCGATTTAGCGTTCCGGCACCATGTCGCGTAGAAACAACTTAGGAGTTTGGGTTTATCATACCCCTAACATGTTAGCCCGCTACCATCTTAGACTGCATCATCACTTACTTACAGTGTTCGATCGACGTCCGTCCCGAACGGATGTCTCGTTACGCGCTCCGACCAGTCAGTTCGCACAGTGAGTGGTGTGTTCAGTGTCAGTGTCAGTGTCTCCGTTGTGTTAGTGCAGTGTAGTTCTAGGGTCTAGGATTCCAGTACACTAGCATTAATTAGCTTAGCGACACACCCTCGCCACCTACAGGCGAGGTCCCATTAGGGCCACACCTTAGGTACTCACCTCCCTGCCTCGGCAGGGAGGCACCGTTTTAGACCCGCGGCCACTATGGCCGCCACCGCGCCACCCCACGTGGACATGCAGGCCCTCTTAAAGGACCTACTTAGCAACCAGCCGGACTACCTGAAAAGGTTTATGACGGCCGGCGCCCCCGCCCCCGCTACCCGGGACACCCATCTGGTGTTCTCGGAAAACCCCCTCCCCTCCGACCCCTCCGGGCTACCTGCCACGGAGATCGAGCCGGCGCCGCGCACCGTAGCGCCTCGCGCCCCGGCTTCACCCGCTTCCTCCGACATGGAGGCCGAGGACGACGTGGGCTTCACGCCCGTCGCCTCAAAAAGCCAAAAGCGCAAGCTTAAGGCTAAAAACACCTCCAACCCCGCAAAGAGGATCATAGCCTCTACGGCCCCCGCGGCCACTGCTGCCCCCGCCCCGTCTTCTCAGACGCGCGTCGAGGACAATGAGGGGTCGGAAGACTCCCCTATGTCCGAGGAGCGCAAAGAGAAGGTGCCCCCCCTATTTATTAGGGAAAAATCTGCTTGGGAACGCATGATTCCCCTTATTGACACTGCTAACATTAAGTTCAGCAACGCCCGCTCTACCAACATTGGCATCAAAGTCCAATGTCCGACCTCGACGGACCACCGGCATCTTACCGCCCTGCTCCGCCAGGAGAATGTAGGATACCACTCCTACACTCTTGAGGAAGAGCGCACCCTGAGAGTAGTCATTCGTGGACTCCCAGTAGAGCTCACAACTGAGCGAATTAAGGAGGACCTTCTGTCCCAGGATCTCCCCGTGAAGGAAGTACATCGTATGTACAATTCACGGTCTAAAACCCCGTACGAGCTTTGTCTCGTAATTCTAGACCTTTGCCCTCAAGGCAAATCTATATTTAGGATCCGTTCGGTGTGCCGCCTAACCGGCTTGCACATTGAGACGCCCCGCAACCGTGGCGCGATCGGCCAATGCCATCGCTGCCAACTATACGGCCATTGCGCCCGCAATTGCCACGCCCGCCCTAGGTGCGTGAAGTGCCTAGGCGACCACGGCACCGCTGACTGTCAGCGCAAGGACAAGTCGGTTGGACAACCGAGTTGCGTCCTCTGCCAGACTGAGGGGCATCCCGCAAATTATCGCGGTTGTCCTAAGGCCCCGCGCAAACAAAGACGCGGTGGCAAACAAGCCGCTCGCAAACAGGCGAAAACCAAGCCTGTCCAAGAAAAGTTTGTACCCGCGCCGGCTCCGGCCGTTAATGCGTGGTTCAAACCAGCCCAGCCTAAGCCGGCAGCACCCGCAGCCCCTAAGGCCTCCCCGCCGGTGGTGGCCTCACCCGCCCCTAAAGCGCCCACCAGTTCGACCCCTGCGTCAGGCAATAAGTCACTGAACTCAATTATCAGTGTCATTGACACGTTTGGTGAAGTTGAGTTCACTCTCTGCATGAAGAAGCTCAACGACCCCAACTACTGCAGACTTACTGCATGCTCCGAGCACGCCGATCTTATATTGGCGATCCGCAAACTAAACCATAATGGGTAGTACACCAATTACATGTAGAAACAAACCCCGATCCCTCAGAATCGCGTTTTTCAACGCAAACGGCCTTATCCGACAGATCGACGAAATACGAGAATTTGCCTGTGCACACCAATTAGATATCTTTCTAGTGCAAGAGACCTTCCTTAAACCTAGTAACGATACGCCTAAAATTGCGAACTACAATGTAATACGTAATGATAGAGAACACGCCCCAAAGGGAGGCACATTAATTTATTTCAGGAGGTCTCTTCACTGTATACCTCTCGACCCTCCCGACTTAAATAACATGGAAGCATCCATTTGTCAAGTTAGCATGACCGGCCATCCGTCGGTCATCCTAGCATCAGTATACCTCTCTCCCATTAGAGACTTCATAGAGAGCGACTTTCGTGCGCTGCTCGCTCTTGGCAACTCCGTCATCTTGGCCGGAGATTTCAACGCCAAACATGAGTGCTGGAATTCCCGAGTTACTAACGGACATGGTCGACAACTTAATCGATTGTATCAAAGTAATGACATAGATTTTGCTATCTTAGCCCCCAACGAACCGACGCGTTACCCGTACAATGAAAACTCATTGGACAGACCCGACATACTGGACATAGCTATTTTTAAGAATATCACACTTCATGTGTTTTCTTTAGAAGTACTACACGAGCTTAGCTCTGACCACCGTCCCGTCCTACTCCAGCTAGGACCCCCGGTAGACACCCCCCCTCCGACCAAAGTAATAGTAGATTGGAAAAACTTAACCGACCGACTTAAAACACTAGACTCTGTGCACCTTAATGAAATCCCCGACACCATAGACTCCGTAGAGGACGCTAAACGTGCAGCGTCTCACTTTACCAGGCACGTTCGTCAGTCAGTCAACGACTGTTCCCGCACAATTTCTAACGACTTCGGTCGTAGGGAATTGCCGGCCAACGTTCGACAAATACTGACGCGTAAGAACAGCCAAGCTAGGGCACATGCCGACTGTCCGACAGACGACAACCGGAGAAAACTCTGGCAAATCCAAAGAGAGCTCAGGGCTCGCCTTGACTCTCTGAGGGCCCACTACTGGGACAGAAAGCTAGGAGAGCTCACGCCATCCCATACAGCGTACCATGGCCTAGCGAGAGCTCTCAAAGCTGACCACGTTGCAGCCACACCCCCTCTCTTACGACCCAATCTTCCACCCGCTTTCGAAGATCTGGATAAGGCCGAATGCCTCGCTGACTCGTTTGAAGCACAGTGCACCCCGAGCGATAGTTCTATAAATCCCAACTTTGTAGGTATCGTCACCAATAAAATAGACTCACTAGGCCCACTGTCTCCAGACAGCGAGCCCATAGCTCCCACGACTTGCGAAGAGGTTCAGTCGATTATCAATAGGCTGCACTCTAAGAAAGCTCCCGGTCCCGATGTGATCACAAACAGGGCACTTAAATGCATCCCTCCCCAGCTACTGTACCTACTGGTAATGATATATAACGCCCTGCTGGCAGGATGCTCTTTCCCCACAGAGTGGAAAGAGGCTATAGTAATAGGTATTAAAAAACCTGGTAAGCCCGCTAACCTTCCCTCTAGTTACCGCCCTATAAGTCTTCTCAACTCCTTAGCAAAGGTGTACGAGAGGATAATACTCGCCCGACTTAAAGTCGTCATCGAAGCTAAAAAGCTTATCAATGACGAGCAATTTGGCTTTCGATCCAAACATTCTAGCGTCCACCAAGTGCACCGCCTAACGGAGCACGTGGCGCGAGGGCTTTACGATTGGAAACGTGGTCGCCTCACAGGAGCCGTATTCTTCGACGTAGCCAAGGCTTTCGACAAAGTCTGGCACGCCGGTCTCATTTATAAATTACAAACCCAGGGTATCCCGGATAGGCTTTTATACCTATTAAAAGACTATTTAACCGATCGCACCTTTAGGTTTCGAATAGACGGCACTCTGTCGTCTAGGAGACCCCTAAAGGCTGGCGTACCCCAGGGTTCAGTTCTAGCGCCCTACCTCTATACGCTGTACACGAGCGATATACCCAAGAGCCCTTATGTAGAGCTAGCCCAGTACGCGGACGACACTGCTCTTTACACGACCAGTCGTTCGCTACCGTACATAGTAGCCCGCCTTCAGAAAGCGATCAAGCGCTTAGGCGCTTGGTTCCGCCAATGGAGGATAGAAGCTAACCCGGAAAAGAGCAAAGCGCTTCTTTTTACCGGACTTAACCGCCCTGACCCCAGATACAAAAAGGACCTTATATTATTTAATCGTGTGATTCCATGGGAACGCACTGTCAAATATCTAGGTGTAACCTTTGATAGTCGCCTGTCCTTTTCGCCGCACATACGTAGAGTCAGTCAGAAAGCCCGTTATGTTCTTAACAGACTCTACTTCATGATTAATAAACGCAGTAGGCTACCTCTCCGTCACAAAGTGACATTATATAAAACTTGTATCCGCCCAATCATGTCTTACGCGAGCGCCGCTATAGCGCTTCGTCCCACGTATAAAACCTTTCAAACGATTCAGAATCGTTTCATGCGCACGGCAACCGGCTGTCCCTGGTATGTGCGTAACGTAGATCTGCACAGAGACCTAGAACTTGACACTATCGCTCAGCACTTTAAGAAACTCTCGAAAATCTATTTCGAGAAATCAATCCGACACCCCAACCCTCTCGTAGTTGCGGCTTCTTTTTACTCCCCCGACCTAAGCGCTCCTCTCCGAAAGAGGAGACCTAAACATATCCTTCATGATCCTGACGATCAGATGACTACTGACAACACACTCGTACCACCTACCACACAATCATACGCTACACACCGTCTTCGCCGGCGAAGACGAGGTCCCCGCTATCTTACGTCATCCGGACGTGGGCTCCATCCACGGCCTCGGAGACGTACGGACCACTCACCGTCCGACCCCCCCGTTATCCCAAACGTCGCCTAAGCCGAGGTTCGGCCTCAAAGGAGGCGCCCTTAGGCAGTCGTTCCCATAGTTTCTTCGAGCCCTAGGGCTCAAAATTTCTTCTGGCAGAGCTTCTTTCCAAAGCTCGCCAAACAGCCCGGTTACGCTGTGGCAACCAATAGGGTTTGTACAGCTAATAGACAGTCCGAAAAAAAAAAAAAAAAAAAAAAAACTTACTTACTTAGGTGAGATTACCGTCAAGGGCTAACTTGTAGTGTATAAAATATATATATATATATATATATATATATATATATATATATATATATATATATATATATATATATATATATATATACATGTCGGCACGAAGGAGTTATTAACTTGATTCAGCGGTGCAGAATACAATAGAGAACAACAAGAATTCAATAATTATAGTAATGTGGGTACATTTGAACTCTTGATGATTTTGTTAATACAATTTAGACGGTAGCTATCATTTTTGTATAAGCAAGCATGTAATACGGGCGGTCGATGCCTTTCGTGGCATTCTCGCTCGAGATGTCGGACCGTTCGGATCTCTTTGTTATGGTCGTAATAAAAGTGTAATGGTGTGGTTTTAATTACTATGAGCGAAAGTAAGGGAAATCGTGACGTCAACAATGCTGACGTCACACTTACTAAAAACAACTCAGACGCCCTTAATTCGTCATATACATAGTATGAATTTACTTAAAATTCTAGGATTGAAATGTACTTATGACTATATTGCTTTTTTCGGGACCATTACTTGTTTTCTAGACAACGATCTCAATGCCGACGTGTGTTATGGTCAACATATTATTGTGCGTGGTATTTTAATCTCAAATAATTACAACATGGAAATATTCAACGAATATATTTTATAAATTGTATGGGAGTGGGCAATGTGACAGCGTGAGAATTTACGTATATTTGAAATGTAACGTAATAACGTGGATCGGCTATACGATTATCTTTGTATTACTGTACACCTTTTTGATAGTCTAAAACTTCCGCCTTTGTCCCGTCAAGGGTTAGCTTTCGGTACTCTTTGATTATTAAATAGAATTGTATATTTTTATCAGAAGGAACATTTTTTATTAAACCAAAAGTTATATATTTGTATGGAAACAAGTTTTATGGCTTCGGCCGTGGCTAGTTACCACCAACAAAGACGTGTCGCCAAGTGATTTAGCGTTTCGGCACGATGTCGTATAGAAACCAATTAGGAGTATGGGTGTACCATACCCCTAACAGGTTAGCCTGCTACCATCTTAGACCGCATCATCACTTACCATCAGGTGAGATGCCGGAAAGGACTGTCTTGTGGAGTTTAAATAAAAAAATGTCTCTCTTGGCGAAAATTCATATGAGTTAGCCATCAAAATATTTACGACACGAGACGGTTAAAGCAGTAAAAAGTCTTACCTCAACCTTTATATATATTTTTATATTTCTCAGACGCCAAGCTCGCCGCTTAGGCCCATGGATCCACTGAGCCCATCGCAACTACAGAGTCGGAACTCATTCTATTATATCAGTTACATCGCTTCATCTAAGCCATTTCGGATTTTGACACGTTGAGATACTGTAAGCTTAGCTCATAGCATGCATTATTTTATTTCAAAACCAATTACCTATTGATATCTCGGAGATGTCTATCAATAAGTTCAAAATGTTTATAGAGCGAAAGCTTATAGAAAAATCTTATTACGAAATAAAGGATTACATATAAACGATAAAAAAAGCAAAAATAATTTATTGTTGATTATGTGAGATGGTGATAAGAAGAAAAAATCTTGGCTAAGTTTGTTGAGGGCTTCTTCTTAGACTTGGACGCGATTGGAAATTTGGAACCCTCTAAGCTTTAGAGATTTTGAGTTTATGAAGTGTAGTATCACCATCACCTCATGAATTAAAATAATGAAATATATTTTTATATGAACACGTCATCATCATGATCAACCCATTGCCGACTCACTTCAGTGCACGGGTCTCTGGGTTTACGTGAATAAAGCTATTATGAATTTTAATATTTGCAGAGAGATTATGAGTTTTCATATGTTACCACAGTAATCCTACATATACACCAAACGTAGGCAGCTATAACTAAAGGTATGAAATCGAATTGCAATATCTTTCATAATTTACTCCGATAATATCCGGTTTAGGTACTTTTCTTCGTAATAACATGCCAACTTTGAGTCGCCATTCATCTTGTAAGAAACGAACCACAAAATAAAATGTTGGAACGCAAATCGAATTAATTTTTGCCCTTTTTTTGTTGAAGTTATAAAATGACGCTTCACACAATAGGTCGTAAATTTTCATTAGCCACCGCATTATTGTATTTGGACATTCCTAATTTTAGTTATTTGTGTGTCCGTCTTTTAATTGTCACGAATCGAATATCTTCCGCTTAAAAACTAGCAGTTGGATTTAAATGGAGATATTTTAAGAGTATCTTATTATTATTGGAAATGTTCCCAAATTAACTTTGACCTTTGTTTGCGCAATAAGCCTAAAAAAGGTACGAAGTTATGAGTTTATATGTTAACACGTTGCGTAACAACATATGAATATATAGATAACATATTACTTAGTTCCCACTCGAATAACTTCTACTCAAAATTTCAAATATCGCCTGTATCGTAGTTTATGGATCAATTTATTACGTTCAAACCACCAAGTGAAAGTACGAAATGGTGAACTGAATGAAACATCTTCGAAATTGATACCGATCATATACTTTGGGTTTAATTACTTACCGCCTTATTGGTTCTCAACAAATCTCCAAAATGCTACAAATAGGAAAAAAAAACCTGTGGGTAGACGAGAGGTCAATGACCGAGTCCTTGACCTACACACGCTCGATCAAGGGCTCTTTGGAGGTTGTTTTCGTGCTCAATCAGAATAATATTTTCTCGATATTTATTGATAGCCTTTTTACGTCTTCCTATTATCAATCATATTCTATAACAACCTTTTGTTATCAATACAATTATTATATAAATGGGATTGAAACGATATCATATGACAACTGTATTTTGTCTAGTGGGAGGCTTCGGCCGTTGCTAGTTACCATCCTACCGACAAAGACGTGTCGCCAAGCGATTTAACGTTCCGGCACGATGTCGCGTACAAACCAATTAGGAGTGTGGGTTTACCATGCCCCTAACAGGTTAGCCCGCTACCATGTAAGACTGCATCTTCACTTACCACCAGGTGAGATTGCCGTCAAGGGCTAACTTGTAGTGTGTAAAAAAAAGAAATTTGACCACAATGCCCATTGACAATTATTTACTCAATAGGCATAAGAAACATTCTAAAACTTAATAGATTATTTCTCAATTGTTTATAAAGTGAACTATTGGTGAACATAGAGTTTACTCAAAAGGGAATCTCATTTAAAATTTTCGATAAAATAGTAAAATTAACATAACTTTTGGTAGAATATTTAAGTTTCCATTAACATTCCTAATACTCGTAACTAGAGGCACACATCACAGGAAACCGTCAGGAATTACTCAAATAATAAAATTTGTCAGACATTGTCTAGATAAACGAAAAAAACTTTTGTATACCTATCTACAAGGCAAAAAATATCGCCTGGGAAAACTTATAAATTCTAGGCTTAATGCAAATCTAATAATAATCTTTTAAGGATTACTTATATTAGAAACGTATATTAGTTCACTTATTTTTATAGGAATTATTCGACACCTTAAAGCAAAAACCAATTAAGGTTGTTTTTAAATTATAATGGCTAATTTCTAAATCAGAACTTATTTTTTATTCACTTTCATAGACTTTGTTTTGTATTGTTTTGAATGTTATTTATCGTTTGGAACTAAAATAATGTAGGTTATGGAAATTTATTGTTTGTAACTCCACAATAACTATTTTCCTCTTCACTAGTACCAAAATACCGACAAACTTGTATGCCACAGGAATGGAATGAGTGAAAATTGGTTTATTATTATTTTATTTTGGTTTATCATTTAATATTGATGACAATCTGTGAAAACTACACGTATGAAAATACGGGTTGAAAATCTGTGTCATTTACTTGATTATAATTTTATTTTATTAACTTCATATACGTTGCCAAGATAAAGTGACGAACGATACCGAAATTTAAAGTACTGTATGGGATTTTCATAACGAGGTTCGGAGCCCTACCAATAGTAGACTGTGCCTAATAGCCATTCAGCCTGTGGTGATAATTACCGAATTTCGGAGACAATAAGTCTGGTTATAATGCGATCTCGCAAGCATCTCGGCATTTGAGACGACTCGTTGACGTCACCAGTCTCGACGCCTTATGCGTATGAAGGTGACCCACATTTTATACCTAAATTGTTTATGGGTGACTTGGCGATTGGCGGAGAAAGTGGCCGGATGAATGAGAGTCTATATTCGTATACCTATCAAGTCTGAATGCTTCTTATTTATTTATATGTGCGTCGCCGTATCACAAAAGTTACTGTTAGTTGTTAGTATTGTAAAGAGTCTAGTTATCATCAACATGCTACTCTTATTTCCGAAAGAGATATCTCACTTTTATTAATTGAAGACGTCAAATATTTTATTATACTCAATCATTTTGTTTTTGGAAAACTTCAGTTTTAAAATTCTCGATTAACTCGTTAAACCAGAACGTGTATGAACTAAAGCAAATTAACAAAATTGTGGATTGTGGAGACATTTTTAAAACAGCTTAATTTGTTGATCTATAGGCTACCATGCTTTATTACGGGTCACGCCGAAACATTGTTATGTACTTGTACTTGCATTTTAAATTCCAAAAAATACCCAGGACCAGTCTGGAGTAAGGAAATTGAAGCCATTCAATGAAGAGTAAACTGTCAGGAACAGTTACCTCTGCCCTTAGAAAGGGAAGTCTTGTTTACAGGAGGGGAACATCAATAGGTTGTTTATTGAAAAAATTATCCAAGAAAACAAAAAGGTAAACTCTTCTTTAATTACTTAACAGAATTTGTGCTTATTCTATTTATTTGCACACCGAAAGAATAATAAAAATAAAAAAATCATCGACGATGATGACGGCATAAGAGAGCGTCGTACCCAATAGTGTGACGGCATACGTGTCTATCTTGCTTCCAAAGTGCGCCAGATAGGTGCAGGTATATTAATGCAAAGATGGATGTGACTACAGAAGGGATTACATAAATATCTCTTCTTCTTCTCGTCTTTTGTCATCCAATGAAGACAAAATAAAAGCAAAATGAATGTACTCAATTCAGATTGCATGAAGAAGTAATCAGCTCCACTGGTACACTGAATGCGATTGGCGTGATCATAAGCCTTAAATGACCATGACAGCGTGTTAGAGGCGGTGCAGTGGTAGCAGCGCAGCACGGCGCGGCGTGACGCTGCGTCGAGTGTCCCGTTACTTGACACACTGGCGGCTGGCTCACAGCCAAAGCCTATAGCCGGAGGCAATCAACGATTCCAAATCGCTATTTAGTACCCACTAACCTGTAACCAGAAAACGTTAATTTTTACGTACACAATTCGACTTTTCTAATTTTATAATCCAATTAATTATTTAATCAATCATAATCTTTATTCAAATAGTCCTTTAAAAGTCACTTTTGCGCGTCAATAATTTCAATAATAATTTGATGGTGATAACTACATTCGTACTTAAAAGCAATGGGAATTCCAAATACGTCCTGGTCTAAGAATATGCTGACCCACTGTTACTTATTTAGTGTTACTTAGCCAGGTAAATTTTCTTTTTGTTATCGCCATCTTACATACCACTTAAAATTACTTAAGATTATCTTATTGGAGCAATATAAATGATAAACAAGCATCCTTTACACTATAGTAGGACTTTTCTACAAGCTTACGTTTTATATAAACTTTGGAATTACTGAGACACATCCCAGAAGTTTAATTTGGTAATTGCATTTAGGTATTTTTTACCTTTGAATGAATTTCTAATTTTTGTAGTCTAGTAGCGTGCAATATTCAATGTTATTTTTTTAAATATCATTGAATATTCTAATAATATATTTTTAATGATCACAGAAAGAGAGAGAGAAAAGAATTCACGTAATGTGTAGTTTTTTATTAGAATTAAAATGTAGCTTTATGACATAATAAGTAACATAATTTTTACCTAAACTTATACACGTGTATATACGAGTATATCTAAAAATTGGGTCCAATGAGTTAACTTAGGAGTTCACTTTATGAGACACTTGGATGTGATGTTAAGATTGCACTAGCAATAAACTTGCGTTACTACCAGCTAATTTAGACCCTATCACATTCACCTTCACTTATTTTTATTCGAATGAAATTCTATATGGTTGCCCTTAGATAATACTTTTAAATTATTAGTGTTTTTCATCATATTAAAAAAAAATAAGTTCAGTATTGAAGCATATGTTCTGAGGTATGATTGTCATATGAATTATTATACCTTTTTTTTGGTTTATTACCATTAAACCGATCGGATAGTTTGATTTGCACCGTTACGAAGTTAATATCGCATGAAAAGGTATGCGGCGATTTTCTTCCTCAGTTCTAGTAGTACGGTAGGTATACACCACCAGTACATTCGAGACATTTTAAATCAGGCAGCCTATACCTTACTATGCTGAAAACAAATATATAAAATATAAATATCGAGGTATATCTACTATAATAATTGTATAGTCAAAATAATAAAGCTACGATCCAATTTGGTAACAGTATCGTATTAAAAATCAATCGATTGTCGATTACGATCTGCGAAATGTTAGGAAATAAAATTTAGCGTTGACGTAGAACATCTCAATTTGATACGACAACTATAATACACCGTTAAGATACAGTTACAGTACACAACAATGGACAGAAAATATGACACTAAACGAATGATGCGTAGAATAAAACGATGTGGAGCTGAATTATTGGTACAGTTAACGCAAGTGTTCCGTCAACGGATATAAAGCACATGAAGTTATAATCTGTCAGGAATGTGGATGCGAAGAAATAGTCACGTCATTATAGCAATCAATGTGCTATCTTCAGCGGCTTGATGGAGCGGTCTCTGTGCTGCATTCCACATTTTTATGCACCTACATTCCTCACGGGTGACAACCGTTGTATACAGATGTTAATGGTGTCGGCCACCATACTTTACATTCATCGGAATAGATTTCCATATAGTAAACGCTAAGGCCGCCTTTCTGTATAATATTTGCTGAGACATAGTTCATAATATGGTTTAACCCGGCTAAACTTGTGGGCTTCTTCTTAGACCGGAGCGCATTTGGAACCCTCAAAGCTTTAGTTTTAAGTTTACGAATGTAGTACCTATATGTATCACCATCAAATCATTACTATGTAAATTATTGACGCGTCCAAAAGTGCCTTTTACTATTTGAATAAAGATTATTTGAATTTGATTTTGAATTTGGTGCTTTGAATTTTAGACAATACCTACCCACTAGTGTTGTAAAATTGGTGTAAGTGTTTAGAAACTAGAAATTTATAGGGCCTGTACTTGCCTAACTTAATTTTAATTGCTATCATGTATGAAGTTAGATAAGGTCTTTTAATAACTTAACCTGTAAGTTTCATCTAAGTGAAAATTGGTTTTCTTTATGCTACAATGTGTCTTAAACCATAAGACGTAGGACATCGACGTACCTACATATCGAGGGTGTTTATGTGTATCTACCTAAACCTAAATAAGTAACGAAAATTAAGTATTATTATTAAAATGTACTCGTATTATTATGTAAGTGTATGGAGTGCTTCATTTTCGTTACTTCGCTACACTTAGCGAAGCTAATAAACCTGATTGTTTTATGAATGTTAAACTAGCGCTCTATCAGCATTTTGCCCCCGCTCCCTTTCCTTCCCTACTTCCCTACTAATTGCAACAATTTATAATGGTTAAAACTAGGTTTTTTAAAATAAAAAGTAATCTATGCACCCCTTGAAACTAAGTTATCTTATAAGTAAATTTTAACAAAATCCGTTCAGCCAAAATTTTGATACATAGCCTATGTCACTCTGATTTTCTATTCCCTTAGTTTCTTCGAGCCCTAGGGCTCAAAATTCTTTCTTTTGGCAGAGCTTCTTTCCGAAGCTCGCCAAACAGCCCGGTTACGCTGTCGCAACCAATAGGGTTAGCACAGCTAATAGTCAGTCCGAAAAAAAACTGAAGTTCGTCACTATTCCAGTTCAAATCTCACTTTAAATTGTTACTCTGTTTAAAGATACACAACAAACAAAACACTTTTTAGAATACGTATACAGAAATTTTAAAAATAGGTTAGCTTACGTTAAATAGAAAAATGTAAGTACAAAGCTACACCTTATACTTGTTGGATAGGCAACCTACAGCTAGGCTAGACATAAGATACGTAATCAATTTAAATAAAAATATACATTTACTATATGTCTAAACTAATTTGCTTGACTCTTGCGTTGACTACATTCCCTAAAAAAGCACATACTATCTTCCTAGAAGGAAGTTAAGATATATAAAACGACAAACAAAATTATATTTCTTCATTATTTGTTTTGTAGACCTTATCCCATCAGCAATATACCCGCCGCGTAGATACAAATAAAAACCAATGTCTGTATTTTTATCGCTCTGAAACCATTGATCGGATTGTGTAAAACTTTGGTATGGTGTTCCAGAGTTCAACATTTTATATAACAAGAATAAATGGCACATTACTAGTATCACCGATAGTATTTGGTCAAAGTTTTTTATTTCCCTGAAACCTGTCAAGATGCCCTTTTACAAACAACAAACCCAAGCGCTGCTTAAGACTAAACGGTCCTCGGTGGTACTTTAGAATATTTTCATGTTTCAAAGGACCTTTAAAGACCTTTTGGAGGGTTCCTAAACAATCTCTCTGGCAACATTGACCCGTTGTTATGCTCTCGGTTGAAGGGTTTCTGGAGTACCTATATAATCTTAAGATTTTCGTACTTGATTCTGAACCGAAAAAGTAAATGAGTTTCACAATAAAATTTGAATGATTATAGTTATAAATATTTGTAAAAATCACGAATGAGTACCGAAAAATACGTACCGCTAAGCTTTTTATGATATCACGTAGAATTAAGAGTATGAGCTCTGTAGTGAGCCTAGATTATACGTAATACAAAATATTTTTTCTGGATTCTTCTCGAATTACTCTGCGCACTACAGTCGCGCATATCAACCAATATTAATTTATTCAGTCACTAATAGTAATAGTATACCTATCCTTACAATTATTCATGAACATTTGCGTATTTATTTATTATTAATATAAAAGGAATATAATTAATATTACAATAACGGCACCGAATAATAATACAAAACATATTATCGTACCTAATAACTTAGCAGAATTATCTAGAGTTATATATTATAATAAATTGTCATATTTCGCATGGACATCATGACAGGTCTGTCATCGAGCTGGTTCGAAGTGCTTAGTCACTTCGTAATCTGGTAGCGTCGTAGGCATGACTGTCCAACAAAAGATATGCCACCGGAAAATAAAAGATAAAAACGAGATTAAGAGCAACACCATACAAATGACCTGACAAATCATGATAGGATGAACAAATACGTAAAAATAATTTTGTTTATTTTCTGGTATTATATGAACAAAACTAGTTTCGATATACGTTCTTTACCTGTAGATCTACTTAGATCTGATCGACCCAGTTAAAGACCCAGATAAAAGGTAATTATGATTGTTAGTTTATCTAGTTCTAGTTCTCTCTTTTTATGGCTTTGCAGAGATTAGCCAATGTCAAGTACATAACAATGTAGAAGTTAGGGAGAAATGGCGGGAAACTTCGCACTCCGCGAACGCAGCTCCCTCAAACCTTTCCCAAATCAATACCTGTCAACCATTCAGAAAACCAACCACTACACAAACGACACCAACACTGTCCACGACACAACCAACACCAATCCTTTTCAAAATTAGCCAACAAACATTAATTCAAGGAAAGCGTGAAAAAACCGCGCCCGCCATATACGAAGTCTCCCGCCTTTCTCTTAGTTTATCTAGATGTAGGGAATAATCTAAGTAGGAATACCCACAGACTTCACAGCAAAGAACAGTAGAGAAAGATAAAAAAAGATTTTATGCTCTATGGGTTATAATATTACAATGCTCCTATAAAATGAACCCAACTTGTTGATTAGTGATAAAAGCAATTTATTACTATTTGTATTGCAATATCGTATGTTAATTTTTGTATTACGTTACGTTCGCATATTATGTATATTTTTATTTTACAACAAACGCTTGACTGCGATCTTAACTGGCTATAAGCTATGGTTCAGTCTAAGATGGCCTAATAAGATTACGCGGCATAATACCGAAAAGCTACCGACGTGAAAATTCAAATATGATATATTCTCATCAAAATATCTCATCAAAATATGACCACTGCGCCAAAAAGATTTGTGACAATAATTTAGCTGTTCATACCACAATTATTAATGATCTTTTCTGAAAAACAACACGATCATCTTCAATATATGAAAGTAGGCATTCAATATTCGGCATTGAAGTTTAGTTGCTAAACATTAGTGCATAACAAAATAACTGTCATATTCAAAAGGCCCAATTAATTTGTCTGTTATTTTGGACCGAATCACGATTGGTAACCAAGTGTAAACTCTCAAATATAGAAAAAACTATATTATATTTATGATCATACATCTTATTATATTGATATACGTTCCTTTATTTATTCCACATATTATATAGAATCAAACTATATTACATTTATATAGATCTTATATTACATAAATAGTGCACACTCCCGCGCGTCAGCCGTATCTGCCATAATAGCAGACCTTCTCTTATTTATAACCTATCATACCTTCTTCCAACTCAATACAGTCCCCTCCTATTCTAATCAATTAACCAATAGCTTTAAAGTATCTTACAGGAAGTAGTATTATCAGTCATAATACAAATAATGTCATGATACAATAATATGTCGACACTTAGTCAAACTCAGAACTTATACAAAATACATGGATAGTGCTAATGTGAAGTGTAACACAAGGGTACAAGATTAAACTATCCGAGGACTTTATTAGTAACAAAGACAAGGATAATGGCTCAGTTGTTTTATGTCCATTAAATTTATTGTTAGCCTTGATGTGTTTCAAAGCCTCTATCATGTGAATTAAATTTTTTTGTTATGGTATATTAAAGCTATGTAGGTACGGATGACAGACAATCAAATATAAAGTTTTTATCTAACAACAATTAATATCCACGAATCTATTATGTTATGGTTTTTGTGTTACGTCCTATGTGCTTACGTCTCAATACATAACCTATTTTTATGTTATGTTATTTAAAGCTTTTCTTGAACATGATGTAGGGAAGTAATAGAAAAGGAGATAAGTGTAGAAAATGAAGTTGAAAGGCACAGAGGTAAACGCGGTCTTGTTGTTTTACAATAAAACAAATCTCCTAGATGCCATTGATTTTAATTACATAGATTGCAGTTGGATCCTTTAAGTGGTTTCGGCCTAATTTATAATTTGTATATAGATATAACATTAATTATTGTTACTGATTTCAATTGATATATTCATACTGATTCCATTTATATATATATATATATATATATATATACCAGATAATTTTAATTTCACATATATTGCCTTACAGTCTCTAATTAATCCAAAGAGTTGCCAATCATTATTTACATGGACGATATAAATATAAAAGCGTGTTAAAATAATCATAAAAGGCAATAAATAATAAAAAAGAAAAAATAATAAATACAATGTAATAAATAAACGGTATGGTTTAATCTCACTCTATTGATTTAGTTTAATAGAGACCCCAAAACTTGTTGACATTATTTACTCACATCTAAATATCTAGTTTCTATTACAAGACAAGTAAAGATAAAAAACCTCTGATAAAATAAGGAATTAAAAAAAAAAAAGTACGAAAAAATGTACTAAATGTGTTCTGATTTTATATTGAGCAAAAACGTTCAAAGAATGATCCGTAGACACACCCGCTTATTTTTCTGCTATGAGATAACGATAAAGCTCATTGTTAATACAAAAGGTATGCTATGATTCATTAGATTCCCATGTTCGTTGGCCGATCATTGTTTTTGTTACACAAAAAATAGCTGTTATCAATACTATTAGCATTGTACGTTGATCTTTCTGGTTTAGCAATATGTCTTTTTGTGCGTCTCAATATTTGAATACAAGAATAGGTGGAAATAATTCCCAAAATGTCAGAGTTTTCATTAATCGAAATGCGTTTCATAATTACTATTATATATTAATATTCTACATATTTTTTGATTGAATGATGAAAACAATGAACTCTGTCCTTTACATATATGATATAGATCTTGTAAAAGTATTTCTGAATTTGCTTGTGTCCAGCGGCTCCCTTCGATTCGTTTGATGTCCAACCTAATGGGGGTCTAACCATCTTACGTTTTCCGATCATGGATTAGCACTCCAGCATCTTCAGATCATAAATTCTATCGATTCTCCGAGATCCATCTAATTGCTTTCGCAACTCGCTATATTAAGAATAACTACCTACGATACTATGCACAGACTGTCAGGTAACTGATAAATACACTGAATACATTATAAGCAGATAAGAACTCATATCAAGAAAATTACTATAATAGGTGACGACCTCCATGGCGCAGCGCGTGCGCTGTTATATTTTAACAGTTGGAGGTCCTGGGTTCGATCCCCGGCTCGTGTCTGGTCTGGTAGGAGGCTTCGGCCGTGGCTAGTTAACGGTAGGGTGGCTACCGACAAAGACGTGTCGCCAAGCGATTTAGCGTTCCGGCACGATGTCGTGTAGAAACCAATTAGGAGTATGGGTTTACCATGCCCCCAACTGGTTTGCCCGTTACCATCTTAGACCGCATCATCACTTACCATCTGGAGAGGTGCCGTCAAGGGCTAACTTGTGGTGTATAAAAGTAAAAAATAAACTTTAAGTATGTATAAACATGGCGCGGAAGCGCAGGATGTCACGACACCTATTAAAATTTTCTGTACTCAATTCATTTCATAATTGGACACCATTGTATTTAGACACAAGCATCAGACATGTAACAAATTAAAACTAATTATGACTCCATTTAGTTGCATGCTGGGGACCCTAGGCTTTTTAATTTCATAGAACAAATCCTGAATTATTTTTTATAGCTCAGTATTTTTTTTTTTTAATCTTTATTTTCACTTCATATTTGTATACTAGCATAAGTACTATGTAATAGTACAAGTATGTAACGAAGACTTTGTTATATGTATAAGATAGAATCCCCCTTTCAAGGGATTCATATTTTTTCACTTCCATATTTAATAAAACTCTCGAATCTTTGCAGTGATTATTATAAAAGCACTTTCATATGAACTGCCTGGATTTGACTTCACGCTATATATTTCTACTAAAAGTTACAAAAACATAGGCATACACATACAACATAATGTGGCATACCTACCTATGTATGCCACATTACATTTACACATCGCTAATTTAGCTTAACGCCTCTCCCTCTTGATTCCAGTATAATTCGTAACCACGACTTCGCCTTCCAACTCCCCTTACCCTTCTATCCCGTCATGCAGTGATCTTAGCAGACGATAGATATTTATCAACACAGATATATGTTATAGATACGAGATCTTACGCTGCTCTTGATCAACTGGCGTCCTGTTGAATTAATTGCAGTAATGCTCTATCTTCGAATACTTCGAAGCCGTCCAACTTTTCCGAGCATGCTTCGGTAGGTTTATTGACAAACTTATGCATTAAATTTCAAGAATAGATAGGTAGTAGGTACTTCGGTAGGTATGTCCGCATCCCGAAATCTTTTTCGCTAACTTGTCCATGCCTTGTAAAATCATCATCATTATGATTTCAACCGATTAACCTACGCTGTTGGACATAGATTTTTTTAGGGAGTTTCAAAGTCTATTTAGGCCACTTGTTTCCAGCGGTTCTTTAGGTTGTTTGAGGTTGTCGGTCCGAGTTCCTTTACAATTACCAATGAAAGGATATTGATTTCCTGACTTTGAAATTTGAATGAATGAAGTATGGTAACCCTGTGAATGATGTATCTCGTCGATGAAATAATTTTCAATGATACCATGACTAACGTGTTAGTTGCCGCGTCAAACTATTACGTGCTCACCCATGACCTGGACGTAGAAACCTTGCTCACTGATTGCATGTGTAAACAAAGTTTTTAATGACGAAAACTCACTAGGAATTCGCGGGTTAAACAGCGCTTGAATAAGCTAACACCTCGTTGAACATCGTAGAGAAACTTTTAAAGACTGCTAAGAGCTTTTAAAACCTTCTATTGAAACTTAGCAATATTTGCTACGTGAATGTTTTGGACGACCATCGTGGCGTAGTGCGTGCGCTTTCACATTATAGATTGATAAAGGTGGAGGTCCTGGGTTCGATTACCGGCTCGAGTCTGGTCTCGTGGGAGGCTCCGACAAAGACGTGTCGCTAAGCGATTTAACGTTCCGGCACAATATCGCGTAGAAACCAATTAGGAGCGTGGGTTTGTCATACTCCTAAAAGGTTAGCCCGCTACCATCCTAGACTGCATCAACACTTACCACCAGGTGACATTGCCGTCAAGGGCTAACTTGAAGTGTATAAAAAAAATGTGAAATTTACGTACCTATTGTGACCTTCCAGTTATCAGCCATTCGATTATCGTTAAATGACAGCGACTTTGTGATGATCGTAATGCTTTCTTATTACACTGTCCCATTAGCGAACCATTCCATGCTATTCCTCTTTTTGAGACATAGGTTTTTGTACGGTCCCATGCTAATACCTTTTTGGTATTCTATGGTATTAGCTCATCATCATCATCATGATCAACCCATTCTCGGCTCATTACAGAGCACGGGTCTCCTCTCAATACGAGAACGGTTTGGCCATAGTCAACCACACTGGCCATGTTTGGCATGATTGGCAGACTTCACACGCCTTTGAGAACATTATGGAGAACTCTCAGGCGTGCAGGTTTCACAGGTTGAAGCACGTGATATTTTAATTGCTTAAAAACGCACATGACTGCGATAAGTTATAGGTTCGAACCCCCGACGTCTGATTACGATGCTGACGTCCTTACCACTAGGCTATCACAACTTCTTTAGCTCATGGATACTATTTGACATGACATAAACTCAGTTTACGTTGATATTCGAACAGAGTCTAATAGACGAGTTTATCCGGATATAGATAAGGGTGGTCTCGGTCATTGGACATCAGGTAGCTACAACGAGGTCCTGCGTGAGGTCATATACCGCAAGGCCACCAGCCTGTTATACGCAAGTAGCTATTATGTGCATCTTGAAATAACTGGCATAATATTATGCAGGGTGATCTTTGGACATTTTATACTAATATTAGGGTCTCTAAGAACCAGAATCTTTTATATTTTCTTCATATATCGAAACCGAATCCGCCTGTCGGCTCACGTCTGTCAAGACAGTTAATCTACCATTGTTTCCATCTCTTCTATGAAAGGGAATACCTATGCCTAAGTTTAAGAGCATTACACGCCGATCTTATACATGTAAGCGGGTTCTTACGTGTATTATCATGATAATGAATGTTATTATAATACTTAAATTAAAGAAAAACGGTAAACTGACGACTACCCCGAAGTGTTACCGACAATGTATTTTCTAATAATGAAGAAGCAGGCGTTACGTTGCGGAAGTCCATGATATACAATAAACAGCAAGTAAAAAGTAGTCTTTACTTTTCTCGCTTGTGAAATCAACATCTCCTGAGGATGATCTGGTGTCGGGTCGAAACGTGCGTAGAGGTTCTAGTGGAAGATTTTGTGTGGTGTTATATTATACTAATCTCCCGGTTGTCGGCGGAATATAGCCAATTATACTTGCTGTTTATTGTTTAATGTATTTTCTTGTAATTTTTCTACTATTTGTATGTTCACAAACCTACAGTCTATTTCGAATACTGAAACCCCAATACCTGAATAGATCTCAATTTAATTCCTTTTAGACTTCCAGAGTTAGCTCAAATATAACGAAATTGCGACTTATATTGTAATAGTATTAGGTCCATTTTACCTTGCAATTATTGTGTTTAGATATTCGAAAACGACTTCACGATTGCGAGAATGCAAATCTTACACTAGGGATAGTTCACATAGGTGACTAACTAATAAGTACGGGGTAATTAACTGTGCTTGTGATACATACTCGTACTTAATTCATGTGTGCCTAGATAACACAATGCATACCTACCTACATATAGCTTTAGGTTTTAATCAGGTATTTAAAACACCTTTATTACAGCAAGCTTTTATCTATCCAATAATATAATTGTAGAATTTCTTAGTGATAAAGTTGCTTGGAAGCATCTCACAAAAGATGTTCTAATATTGTGTTGATGAAAAAGAGAACACTTTTGGCAATTTTCTTACCGGCTTCTTTCTGCCTTCCGGATTTTTTCTGTACCATCGAATCGAAAAAATATACTTGGAATAAATGTATTTTGAATTTGAGGAAATCACAGTGTGTTTGGATAGATATGAATAGGTTGTAAATCAAAATTATCTATGGTTACATTATTCAGTTAAATAAATGAATGATTAAATTGCACACGAAAAGATTAGAGAAAAATAAAAACTTAGAAACCAATACACAACGGTATACAATTATAAAAGCTGTGGTAGCCTAGTGGTTAGGACGTCCACCTCTTAATCAGAGGTCGGGGGTTCGTACCCCTTTACTTACTTTTCAGAGTTATGTGCGTTTTTAAGCAATTAAGTGCAAGTGATATTCACTTGCTTCAACGGTGAAGGAAAACATCGTGAGGAAACGTCTTCACGCCTGAGAGTTCTCCGAAATGTTCTCAAAGGCGTATGAAGTCTGCCAATCCGTTGCCAGTGTGGTGGACTATGGCCGAACCCTTCTCATATTGAGACGAGAGCCGTGCTTTGTAGTGAGACGGCAATGGGTTGTTCATGATGATGATACAATTATATGTTTATTAGATCCAGATTGGTCGAGGAAGTATTAAAATAGATATAAATTAATGTAGTTTAAATGTACTGTGTTTTAATATAAAAACATCTTTAATTATAGGATAGATCCATGAAATAGTAGTATTAGGTAACTGTAATATGGTTATTTTTAGGATCTACCTACCCGTGTCGAATCTTAGGAAGAGCGCACTATTGGCAATTTGCCGGGAGTATAACACGTACCTACTCTCGTAAAACAGAGAAGAACAATATTATTTGGATTCTTGCATCTCTGTTTCTAATTATATATAATGATAACTTAATATAACAGTACTACTGTTCTCTTTGTACTATCGTTTGAAAACAGATTTTTATCGCGGTCGAGTGGCTAAGTGCTTAGCTACATTAGCATTTTTAAGATCGTGCGAAAAACACCAAAACAACTTTTCTTTTATTGTACACGCTGTGATTTCATTATTAGAGCAAGAGAGAGAGAAGTAGTAATGGTCCCTTTGGCAAAAGTAACTATGTAATTGAGTGCAAATGTATGTTATATGTGTAATCTGCCCAAGAAGATCATCCATTATATGCCAAGCTTGATTTCAAATATTTTCAAATTTCGTCATATCGGTTTTGACATGACGTCATATGTCAGGCGGAGCTACTTTATAACACATTGCTGAGCACATGCCTTTTATAAAACTGGAGAGTAGGAAAAAGAGCTGTGACCCATAGGGGTTGCTCCAACGGGGTCGTCATTTGTATTACACATAAAATTAGAATAGCCATCGGTATGCCTAGATAGGTACTGTTGTACAAAAAAATATTTAAAGCCTTGAATGTGGTCAACCGTGTAATTTACATGCAAAGGTCACTGTAATATTATACTTCCATAATAGAACATTGTTGTCTAAGGTAAATAATAAATATTCACACTACCTTTTTACCTACTAAATTTTTTCATTTCTTAAAGATATATTGATCCGTACAGATTTGGTATAGTTAGAAAAATATTCTCTCGAACAAAATGAGAAAACAGAATCCACGCACAAATAAGGTCATATACCTTATATTACATACGAAATTAGACCCAGAACTACTTTTGTTTTCAATTCTAAGATGCATATCTTAAATAATTATTCCCGTAATTCGTCACACATCTCAACGGTTCCATGGTGTAATGGTTAGCACTCTGGACTCTGAATCCAGCGATCCGAGTTCAAATCTCGGTGGGACCTGTCTTTTTTCTTTGATTTTTTGTTAACTTTATGATTTAGATTTTATTTATTTCTCAATAATTACGAGGTTTTTAAATTTATATGTATTTTATATATAAACATAAACAGAAATTATGGCCTACTAATATTAAAACCTATTAATACTAATACATTAGTATAATAATATACTTAAAAACGTTGGCGTGGTTCCCTTCTCGATTTGATTTTTTTACTAGGAGTTAGGTTTTCACCCTTAACTACTATATTTACTTACTAAGATGCGTGCGTAGTGTTTTGTTAACCTCTCTACAGCATCATGACTGGTATTAGGTCCTCTTCTCTAACGATTTTTGGCAGCTTTAATTTTTTTTAATAAGCGGTGATAGCCAAGTGGTTAGGGCGTCAGCATCCTAATCAGAGGTCGGCGGTTCGAATCCGGGCACGCACCTCCAACTTTTCAGAGTTATGTGCGTTTTAATAAACAATTAAAATATCACTTGCTTCAACGGTGAAGGAAAACATCGTGAGGAAACCTGCACGCCTGAGAGTTCCCCATAATGTTCTCAAAGGCGTGTGAAGTCTGCCAATCCGCACTTGGCCTGCGTGGTGGACTATGGCCAAACCCTTCTCATATTGAGAGGAGACCCGTGCTCTGTAGTGAGCCGGCAATGGGTTGATCATGATTTTTTTTTTATTTGGGAAAGAATGGAAATGGTTTTATAACGTAGTATCGTTTAATAAAAGAACAAAGTTTTAATCTCTCGTGCGTGGCGTACATCTTAATGATCTTTGCACTATTTTTAAAACTGGGTAGGTATACCTTGAAATCTAGAACAAAATATAATCAGTTGGTTTTTAATGTAGGCAGTTAATTCTTATGTTCCGTTAAATTTTACAAGGAAAACTTACAGCTAATAGAAAAAGTAAATAGATAAGAACAGAAGAAAATTAAAGCTAATTACAAGTTTTCACAAATAGAAAATACACTAAAAAAACATTTGTTTATTTTGTTTTAGTTACGAGTATTACTATTGAACTTAATTTAAGATCTAATGCTTACGCTTCGTGTGTTAAGATTAAATAACATTATTTAATTATAATCGATAGTTTACACCTACATTTATTTACCTACCTACGTCACAATGAAATTGCTGGTCTGAACTCCAAAGGCCTTATCTAAGCTTCGCAAGTCAAATACAAGTTATTACACTTTTGCGAGTTCATTCACATTTAGATGTAGCTAGAATATGTAGATGCATGAAGTTATCTATTAGCAAAAAGTAAGAAAGACCAGTCGTAAAGCTGAAAGATTTTGTCAATACAATTTAAAGCTTATACTCTGATTGTATTATACACATTTCCATAATGCTTAATAGTTGTGAATGTCTTTCTCCTTAAATACATCTATCATCAATCTAAACGTGACCAGGTATTTTAATGAGGAACTTAATTTTATAAAGATTGAAAGCGTATATACTATGGATCGATCGATGCTCATTCTAAATTGAACGTAACGAATAGGTGTTGAATTAAATTCTCCCTAGATCTTTTCCGAAAGAATATTTTTTTATTATTCATCACAGTGTATGTGATTATTATTTGTATATATTGGTAATAAAACAAAGGGACTCCATACAAAATACACGATTGTATTACGTTTCTACTCTACGTTACCTATTAACTGTCAGAAGTTAAAGAATATGAGGGCAGGATTAAAAACTATTACCGATAAACAGCTCAACGGAAAGTTAACTAGTGGAACGAGAATATGACGACCAATAATAACAGTGTGTGAGTGACAGATGACGTGAATCACGCGATCTCCCAATAATCTGATTGGACTATTCTTGCACGTCCTGACTCCCGTTCGCCCGCTTCTCCTTCAGTGGAATTAACGCACGTCTCAATATAATTTACTGTCTCAAAAGGTGAACGCCCTTATTATATAATACTTTCGTGTGAGGTACAATAATTATTAAGAGGATATCGATCGTATTGTCGAAAGAAAGTAATTGTTTTAATTACATAAGTAACGCGCCTTATTTTATGAGACATTTTAAAATTATATATTTAATGTGCGTTTATATTTAAATGAAGTATTATAATGTTTAACATACACTTATTTTTCTAAAATCGTAATTATTATGGATTCACAAAGAGGGATATCTTTATTTTCTACGTTTAATTTGTGAAGACGTGTTATATGTAACTCTAATAGGTGTCTCTAGGTAACACCCAATTATAATCACTTGAGGGTTTGTTTGTAAGACACGAAATATTTAATGATAACTAAGTCAATAATAATTTATGAAGTAATGGTAATAGGTATGTAAACCGAAGGGTAAGGTCTTTTCAGAGCGATGCTGTATTGGCCTATAATAATATATCTCATTTTCTCTCCCCAGTTCTGAAATCCTCGTCATTTATTGTTTCTTAGAAGTAGGCAATATATTTTCTTCTTCTTCTTCAAGTGGAACATTATGTTAAGTGTGCAGAAAATAAAAAAAGGAGGGGTGAAGTTACCTTTTCAATCGCAAAAGTGCAGTAGATATCTCACTCAAACAAGTGAGAACAAGTAAAGACTTGCCACGTAACGTCTTTATCCCTAACAGCTTAAGGCATTCATGAGAAGAGACGGAGCAGTCGCACTCTTATGCCAGGACTGCTCGGAATTTGACTTATAATTTTCAAATTTAATAAATTAGCAAATAAAAACAGAACCGCAGTCTTATCTGTTACTTTGTTACCTCCGACGTGAAGGTATCCTCTCTTGAGCGTTATCCAGTTCCCGCAAAAACGCTAAACGTCTCATAATGGACATCGTGTAATTATTCCACCCAAAAAACTAAACAACCCCAAATATTTGTCTCATCGTAATTCTGGCCTCGTTATGTTACGGTGCTATACCAAAAACTGTAGGAATGCAAAAATTTTGCAAGTATGCCAAATCGGCTTCGCTCTTTATATGTTTCCACCTAATTCGCTACCTAATTAAGTTAATTATGTTAGCTCTATCATTCAGGGGTAGAGCAGTGACTATCAGCGACTAAAGCAGTGTTATTTTAATAATGTTGACGCTCTTGTATGAATTGAGAATCTTTAATTTAGAGACGTCATGCTTATGAAACTGTAAACTAGTACTTGAATGGGGCTTAGTAGTTGGCCCCATTGCTTCGTTGTAAGGCTGTTAATGTCGAAACGTAAATTTAACAGTTATAGAAACTTAACACTATAAAAAAATATTGTACCGCTAAGATATTATATACCTATAATATTAGATAATATAATAATTGGGAGGGTGCCCAGTTATTATATTATCTTATGCATGTTCTAAGACGTTGACCGATTATAGATATATTCCAATTAATAATGAATAATATTAATTCGATATTTGTAATTTTAAATAATGAAACGGAATAAATACTAAGTATAACTATAGTATAGTTATACATAGTAGTATGTAGTCTAATTAATATTATGTGTAAGTAGATGTAAATTAATGCAATTATTGAATAAATATAATAAATAATTTTCAAACTTTGTTCATATTGTAGGTACCTGCTTATTTATAAACATATTATGCCTTTTTATAATAGATAGCACCTATGTAGATAGGTTTTAGCTTTAGATAATTAATCGAGATGATAATATAAATTTAAAGTGTAATTTAAATAGCCAAATTGATATACAGTCGTGCAAGACAAATATTAAAACAATCTCAAACAGTTAAACTGACAGTAAATTCTTTGATTAATCATTTTTGCCTTTGAACTTCGAATTCAAAGATTTCAGTTCAAATCTCTTAGACTCATCTAAATATAATCAGATTCTGTAGGACCATTTAATACAAATACGGTTTGCGCGATTCAATTATTAATAAATCCTGCCTTTGTACCGTACCGATGTCATCATAAATACGAAAAGGACAACAAAACTGAGAACAAGGATTTTCAATACTATCTGCTAAACAAATGCGGACGAAGTGTCTATGCATTTTTGCGTACCTAGCCATTTTTTTTATATGACAAATGACGATAAACTATAGCCATAATGACTAGTTAGATATACAGACATAAATGGTCCACAGTTTCAATTCCCAGAGCGTCAAGGCTCGGGTGGTGGTAGGATAAGATTATATCTAGCTACGATAGTTGATTTATACCCTTATAACAGACTGCAACTAAGATTTGAATACCTATTTGTTCCTACGTAGTCAAACATGTTCGCGATACCTTGCCTAGATTTTGATAAACGACGAGAACGACAGGCATGATGAGTGGTTACGGAAATACCACAATGGATGGCCCACCGTCGGCGATTCCCAGAGCGTGGCGACACGGGTACGCTATGCTTGTTCCCATCGGCCTGGCACGGTAATGACCGAGCAAAACTCGGGCAATTTTCGACGCCGGTATTCGACGAGGCCAAATTTAAGTGATTCAAGATTTACTACGAACCTCCTAAATTATGTTCTAAACTATGTCCGCGCCACAAATTTTGATATAAGTGCTTGCATGTTTTTTAAATTATTAACTGGTGGATATTTTGGGTGTTGTAAAGTTGCCAACGCGTTGTTTAAACTAATGAATTCGGTTCTTTTTATTCAAAGGTGATGGTCCGTAATAACTTCATGATATAATCCTTACTGAAGCTGTGATAGCCTAGTGAAGCGGTGATAGCCTAGTGTTTAGGGCGTCAGCCTCCTAATCCAATGTGCGTTTTAAAAAAAAATCACATGCTTCAACGGTGAAGGAAAACATCGTGAGGAAACCTGCACGCCTGAGAGTTCTCCATAATGTTCTCAAAGGCGTGTGAAGTCTGCCGATCCGCACATGGCCAGCGTGGTGGACTAAGGCCAAACCCTTCTCATATTGAGAGGAAACCCGTGCTCTGTAGTGAGCCCGTAACGGGTTGATCATGATGATGATGATAATCCTAACTTAAACTTAGTAGGCTAAGAGTGATCGTAATGAGTAAATAATATAAATTGAGGGCGGTTTTTGTAATATACAAAATGGCTCCAAGATAGTCATAAGGGATAAATTTAAGCCAAAATAAGGGTTTTATGACCTTATTCACGTTATCGTCAGACCAGCTCCATGAGGCTCCATACTTATTATTTATAAGAGCCAGTGCTTGAAAAATTGTGAAATGGAAGGACATGTTGCCAGCGAACCAAGAAAAATAAAAGCATTTTATAACCGTAACGAATGAATGATTAATGATTATGGAAGTCGTTAATAATTCGCGTAGGTAGTTGTTATTAATTTATCTATTAATTAGTCTTAAGTTTCAACGCGTTATTATATATATCACCTTTGTTGATATCCAACTTAATAGTAACTCACATAAATGGTGTGTGCGAATCGATTTATTAACATAAATTAGCAGTTTATTATATTTTACAACTTTGTCAGTTGTCGCTACATATTAGTTTTAGTTTTTACTGAATAATATATGTGATTCTAAAATATGTTATTAAAACTTTGCAAAATATTTTAATTGAATTATTTAAGTGGTATGATAGCTTTATTCTTGAATTCAACCTATCATACCACTGAATGTTGATTAGTGTCCAATTTATAAGAGACTGTTACAGAAAAAAAAACAACAATATTATAACATTAGTTTAATTGTGTGTTTTTCTTACTAACAAATATGATCTCATGGTCGAAATAAAAGTTTTTTTTTATTTTTTTATTTAATATGTTTTGCATTCTGTATCTGTAATGAGCTAAGTTCGTTTAGATTTTCCGCGTGTCGACGACTTGGTAACTGGAATAATATATATTAGATACCTTCAAATAATACAGTGTGTTGAATAGGGTATTACGGAAGGGATTTCAACCCCTAAAGCTGCTCTCCTGCCTACGGCATTGACTATGAAAGCCTGCAAGGCATGTCTCATTATCCCACCCATCTCGGATCAAAAATTATCATACCCTATAATAGTAGATTGAAATAACGGATATTAGGCCTTTATTCTTGAATGCTAAATTAGTACATTAACTGAAAAAGAACCTTGCGTACTTGCCATACATTTTTTACTCCTCTGTAGATTTTATTGCCTTCATTGTAGGTAGATAAACAAATTTTCTGTGGAACGTTGCGTGGAACGAAACGAAAATCTTCATAGGTGATTTTATATTCTTAAGTAACTTTCGCGTAATTGTAATAACGATTACCCTGAAACCCTGAGCTTATCATTTGCCACTTTTGGCTAGCCATAAGCATAAATAAAAAAATGTAATGAATTATTTTAGGGTATACCTACCCTTACGTTTGTCTTTCTAGGTTGTCTAAAGAGCCGTGCTATTTCGTTTTCGTTGTACATTGTTCCTATCGTTTGCATTTTATTTTACGTATGATATACAATAAACTATACATATATTTTTGACGACGCATATTTTTGTGGCGCAGTGCGTGCGCTTTCACATTATAAAATTAGAGGTCCTGGGTTCGATTCCCAGTTCGAGAACGTCTAGTGGGAGACTTTGGCCGTGGCTAGTTACCACGCTACCGACAAAACGTGTCGCCAAACGATTTAGCGTTCCGGCACGATGTCGCGTAGTAACCAATTAGGAGTGTGGGTTTACCATACCCCTAACAGGTTAGCCCGCTACCATCCTAGACTACATCATCACTTACCACCAGGTGATATAGCCGTCAAGGGCTAACTTTGTAGTGAATAAAAAAATACATATAAATGTCCACTCAAATGGGCTGAACATAAATGTTTCTTATTGTTTTCAGAGCGAATATCGTTTTGCCGGCGGCGGTTACACGCGCGCTCCGAGTAGCGGGCGGAGCAGTGGCCTCTGCTCCGCAGCGTTAGTGGGGGGAGCGCTGCTGGCTGCGGTTGCTGTCCTTGCAGTTGCTGCGCTCGCTTTTTATATGGGGGCGCTACGTCCAGATAACGGTGAACGTAAGTGGCAGTGTTAATTTTTTTTTTGTACCAAATTTGTGGGTATAAACACTTATAGAAGAAGTATACAAAGGAAAGCTTATCTCTATAAGAGATCTCTTGCAGCTACCCTTAGATGTGAGTAAATGATTTTAAAAAGTGGAATAGGTCAAACAAGGTATGATTAAACTACATACTAATATATACAGCATTAACAGTGAAAGATCTTCGATAAAAAATAGTGTTAAACGAAGGGACACCAAGAGGATTCCTTGAGACGCAAGACCGTAAAGGTTTAGCAGGAAGGAGAGAAAGTTTAATACGCTCACGTTGAGGAAAAGAATTGTAAACCAGTATTCTAAATTAACAATCGCAACGCCGATTGAAAATCGTTTTGAGAAGGGATTACCTACTATTAGCCTTTTTTGCTATATTCTTTAAATTTATAAAACATCAAACATTTTACATAAAACTTAAAATAAAAAGTCTATTAGTCTTTATATTATATCCAAAATAGTAGCCATGCATACAATTTGTATTAATGATCATCATCGTCATGATAGGCCATAACACCGCTATAGATGTGGTTCTCATCAAAGCATGAGAACGGTTGCTGGCTGGAGGCTCGACATTATAGAGAAATCGTTACGCATGTAGGTTTCCTCAAGATTTTTTTAGAAAAAACTTTTTTTCTTAACCAATAAAGACCAAGCTTTATTGGTTAAGAAAAAAAGTTTTTTTCGTTAAAGACCAAGCTCATGACAAACAGCACAAAGCGCAAGCTAGAAGTGGCAGGTGCGGGGATTGAATATGTTCATGAGTACTCATACTTAGGCCAAATAGTCTCTTTCCAGGCGAGACAAGACAAAGAAGTTGCAAGACGCACCGAAAACGCCTGGAAGGGTTATTGGGCTATGAAAGACCTAATGAAGGGAGAACTTTCACTAACTTTAAAACGTAGGCTCATGGATGTGTGCATTCTCCCTATCCTCACATATGGTGCACAAACTTGGTCTTTGACATGCCATCAGAAGTCCGCACTCAGAGTTTGCCAGCGAGCGATGGAGCGTAGCATCCTGGGAGTAAAGCTGAAAGATCGTATTAAAAACAGCATACTGCGCTCCAAGACTCATATAACGGATGTGGGAGATAAAGCTGCCAAACTGAAATGGGTGATGATACAGTCTAAGATGGTAGCGGGCTAACCTGTAAGGGGTATGGTAAACCCATACTCCTTTCGGTTTCTACGCGACATCGTGCCGGAACGCTAAATCGCTTGGCGACACGTCTTTGTCGGTAGGGTGGTAACTAGCCACGGCCGAAGCCTCCCACCAGGCAAATAAAAGGCAAGGCTTAGGATGATGTTTATAATAGAACCTCTGTCCAGCAAGGCTACTATGGGCTATTATAGGATACTATGGGCTACTAGTAGACTACTATTATATCCTCGAATATCCGTTGACAAGGGATAAAATTTATTAGTCCAAATGATATTGATAATACAGAATTGGAATGTTAATGGATTATTTTCGATGTTTGCAGCCATAATGACGTTCGAGGGCACTTTTCGAGTGACCCGAGGGGACGTGTACGGCGGAGCACCAGACAGCCCGGCGTGGAGGGAGCGCGCCCGGCGATACGGAGCGGCGCTCCGGCAGGCTTTCGCCGGGCCTTCCCCTCTACGACACGCGTTCGCAGGGGCCCTCGTCACAGGCTTCGGAGACAGACGGCTAGATGTTAACTTCAAATTGTATTTAGATAGACGAAAAATACCCAGGTACCTTATTAATTTTTATATTATAAATTATTTTTTTCACTTCAATTCAATCGTGTCAATAAAAATAAACTAAGCAATATAACTTGAACCGATTACAATGACAAACAGCTGAATCAATTTGATTTACGATGATTCAACAAATACACTTTAAAATATTAGGATTTCTATGGTAATATATACAAATTCTATGGTAATTGGATATCTCTATAGATATCCAATTACCATAGAATTCCCTCCCTGATCTGGTGACAATAGGGCTACCTCGAATTGTGTCTCATCTAATTATAATTTTAATGATTTCATTTCTATTTATATTTACAGCTCCGTAACAAATATAGAAGAAGCTTTAAAAAATACTTTAATACAAGACTTATTGTCAAAGCATCCAGCATTCGGACAAATTAAGATAGACACTACAAGCATTGTGATAAAAAGAGATTTAGAACATACTTACCATTCAGAACAATATGTCAAGGAAGCTTTAAATGAAAGTATGGCAACTAATAATGCGAAGATTTCAAATCCTCAGAATTCAAAAGACAAAATTTTAGAGAGCAGAATAGGTGTAGTTCGTAAGACTACAGTAAAACCAAATAGACCACTGAAAAAAGACGATTCAGATGAACCTGATATTGACACTGATAATATACCAGTTTTGCAAGGCTCCTTTCAAATAACTAAAACAGAAGCAGATATAACAGAAAATAAACATAATTTAAACCCAACCCGGGCTGAGGAAAAAAATAATCAGAAACAAACTTCGACTGTCAGACCTACAACTACTAAATTTCCCATAGCAAAATCATCTACAGTTAGGATAACAAGTACTAGAAAAATTGCAACAACAACACAGAAAAGTCGACCGCTTACTATAAAATCTGTGTTAAATATAAAACCAAAGACTGACACAAACAATAACAAAGAAAGAGGTACAACCTCTCGTAAAACTATAATTACCACACCTACGACTGCTAGAACTAGTTTATCAACAAAGCCTTCAGCGACACCAACTACAACTATTGGCACAACAACCAAAAACGTATCTCAAATTTTATTCGATCTTCTTACTAACGAGAATCATGATAAGGATTTACCGAAAATTGATACGCTTTTCACTGTTCCTCATGTAATGGACAATGAACCATGGCGACCTATAACAAGGCCTTACTATGAAACATCGAGCACACAACCAGTGCTACCTGTTGAAGAAAAACTCGAACAAGGTGCGGAAGATAGAATTGGTGTGGCTGAAGTGGTTGAAGATATATCCTTACTAGAAAGTATATTAAGTTCTACACCACCAGCAAAGAATAAAGAGAAAAGAACACGTCGACCTGGAGGACTTTATAATATAGATCCTCATTTAGCTGCTGATGTGTATATTCCAAGTCCGGTATATACAAGTTTTACTGTTCCTACTTATGCACCACCTATGAAGAATATGGAAACTCTAGGCTCTAGTTATCCTAAACCTCATCCATTACCGGTCGATAAAATTAGTGGTGTAGTGGAAGTTGTGCCAGAAACGGTTTCAAAAACCGATGACAACGATGGTAAACCTTTTGAAAGGCCACCAAAAGATAAGAAAACTTCTGTAACTATTAATGTGCTACAGTTTGATCAATTTGATAATAGTACAGAAGAAGTATCTATAGAGGGTGCATCGATAGTTAAGAAGCAAAATATATCATCTGTAAGAATATCGTCACAAATAAGCACTACAACTGAAAGTGAAAAAATAACGTCTACTTCAAATGTTCCTATGATTGAGATTTCCACAAGAGTGTCAGTTAATAATAATACTGGTGAACATAAGAGAGAAAATACTACGAAACGCCCAAACAATAAGGTATCAATTATTCCAGCAACTGGCCTACCACATCATACGTGGGAACTAGTCAATACTTCGACAAGCAATAATGGCACGGTAAATAGAGCTTCACCACAAAAATACTATAACGATACCTTACAAGCTATAATTACAAAAAATGACGCCACGTCTCCCAAGACAACGTTGAAATTCCCTAGTAAATCCTCTATACTAAGAAATTTAACTGATATAGTCAAACGATATTCGCAAAACACTTCTGAGAAGCAAGCAGAAATTACAACAGTACCTACAACTTTAAAGCCAAATATAACATCAAAAGATACAGAAGATGAATATCGTCAAACACGCAATGAAATGACTGGATCGGTTGAAGTCGTTTCTGATGAAGAAATTGATATAACAACAGCCAGAATAATAACATTGATGCCAGCAAAGTCTAATTTAGGAGTAAATCGACCCCTTCGACCGAGACCAAAAATTGAATCACAAATTAATAAGGAAAGTAAAAGAAGTTTTTTAAGTTCTAAAATAAGTTCTCAAAAATTGAGTTCCGAGGAAAACATTGATGAAGTTCTATATAATTTAACTGAAATCATACCTGAAGCGTCCGAACTTGTGACAACCTCGACTTTTATTGACAATGATGAAACCAAATCCCATATACCAGCGAATTTTGGTGAAAATTATAAAAAACATTTCAGTGCAGTAGAAGGACCAGTATATAGTCCGTCAAGAGGTAATAGGCTGCCCAAGTCAAATGAGGATTACTCTTCTATAGATCGCAACGTTAACAAAACATCAAATAAATCAAATATTCCAGAAGGTACATATCGAGTATCATATCACGTTACTGGAAGCGTGAGCAGTAAACAGGCGGACAAAACACAAAATTTACCTACCTATGAACTGGCATTGGAGCCTGACGTGACATTAGAGATACCTGCAAATCAAACAAGTACTTTGACAGTAGATAAATTAAAACAGCTGGCTAGTCTTGCCACTATCTCGGATTATGGCAACAAAAGTTTCGCACCATTTAGAGCCCCTGGGGCCATCATTTCAACAAAAGCGATTCCTTCTAGTTATACATTAAATCAAGCAGGATTTAAAATATTAACAAAAACCTACAACAAAGCACAATCTCCGAAACAGGAGGAAAATAGTTATGACGTACTAGATAAAATTTACAGTAAACCAGAAACAACAAAGCACACGAAACTTAAGAAAGATAAAGAAGTCGATAAAGAAACGAAGGTGGTCATTGGTAAGCCTTGTTTGAATATACAGTGAATGCAACTCCTCAATTCACAGATTCATATTTGGTTTCATGCTAACTACTAATCCGTTTCTAATTCCAGACGACTGTAACAACACCACATCATTTTTGTGTGCTAGTGGTGCATGTATTCCAATGACATCACGTTGTAATAAATTACTGGACTGCCCTGGAGGAGATGATGAAAATGCGTGCTCCTGCGCAGATTACCTACGAGCTGAGTTTTCACAATCAAAAATATGTGATGGCTTCGTTGATTGTTGGGACTATTCCGACGAAAATAAATGTGGTAAGTAACTAAGTTTCCTATTCTCTGCAGACAGTGAATTTCACGATTGTAATACAGATTTGAATGACTTTTTTTTCAGAATGGTGTGCAGAAGGTCAGTTTGTGTGTGCGAATGCTAGGCAGTGCGTAGACATGAACAGAGTCTGCGATGGAACCCCAGACTGTCCTCTGGGTGATGACGAAAAAAGCTGTGTCGCTTTGGGTGATAACATAGAAGACAATGAAGTTATCCCCTATAATGAAGAAGGTAACTAAATAAAATGATTGAGACTTTAAAAATCATCATCATCAGCATCATCATGATCAACCCACTGCCGGCTCACTACAGAGCACGGGTCTCTACCCAATATGAGAAGGGTTTGGCCACAGTCCACCACGCTGGCCATGTGTAGATTGGCAGACTTCACACGCCTTTGAGAACATTATGGAGAGCTCTCAAGCGTGTAGGTATCCTCACGATGTTTTTTCACCGTTGAAGCAAGTGATATTTTAATTACTTAAAAACGCACATAACTCTGAAAAGTTAGAGGTGCATGTTCTAACCCTCGTCCTCTGATCAGGAGGCAGACGTCCTAACCACAGCTATATATTTATATACCAGGCTACCACAGCTTCAGCACTTTAAAAATTTTGAGCCATCAAATAGATATTAGATTTTTTACAAATATACGCTTTTTACAGGTTTTGTCATGGTGCGAAAACGTGGCGTGTGGGGCAGATTGTGTGTAGAAAGCTTCAATGAAGTAGTTGCACAAGCACACAGCAGTCTTAAACTACCTGATTTAGGAAAGGCTGTCTGTCGAGCTATGACTTTCCAGTGAGTTTCTATATTTTAATTACCCTTTCATTTCTAGCAGTAAGCAAAAAGTGAGTTTACACAGATCGAATTTCGGTCCGTTCTTGCTAACCCTTAATCAAAGATTATCCTTATCCCCTATATTTATGTATTCCTTCTTGACCATTTAATTTAACCTCGGACAATAAATTTAAGAGTTTTCAATAGTTTTCAAGGTCAATAGTTTCAAACTCATACGATGTCATATTATTGCGGGTGACGGCGCGTTTGACAACCTTCGTGGCGCAGTGCGTGTGCGTGGAACCCAGGCTCCGTGAAACAAAGACGTGTCGCTAAGTGATTAAGTGTTCCGGCACGATCTCGCCTAGAAACCTATTAGGAGTATGGGTTTAGTTAGTTAGCCCGCTACCATCTTAGACCGCATCATCACTTGCCACAGTTGAGATGCCGTCAAGGGCTAACTTATAGTAGATAAAATAAAATAAAGTTTGCTTGCGACGCAAAAAAATTGATCTGAGTTAGCAGCTAACACGAATGTCAGTTTGCCACAAATTTGCGGCTCACTCAGTCGGCCACTGACAGTTTGTCTGGGACACCTAAAGAAACACCTACCTAGTTTTTACGCGTATTACCGCGTCGTAATGAACTAGAATTCCCTCTTGGGGGTACCCAAGTGGTAACTTTCCCCAACAACAGAATTCATTTATAGTATATTACATTCAAATTCAAAATAATCTTTATTCAAATAGTCCTTAAAAAGGCACTTTTGACGCGTCAATAATTTACATAGTAGTTATTTCATGGTGATAACTATATTCGTAAACTTAAAACTAAAGCTATGAGGGTTCCAAACGCGCCCCGGTCTAAGAAGAAGCCCACAACAAACTTAGCCGGGGTTTTTCTTTTTTTCGTTATCACCATCTCACATAATGAATAACAAACTATAGTACCTATGGAGATAGAGCAATTCACACCCAAGCTTTTTTATCGTTTATATAATCCTTAATATCGTAATATGATTTTTCTACAAGCTTTCGTTTTATAAAAACTTTAAACTTATTGATAGACATCTCCAAGATATCAATAGGTAATTTATTATAAAATAAAATACAATTTCCTTTGAATGAGTTACTAATTTTGTGCAGCCTACTAAATGGTACTACAAGTTTACTTTTACTTCTGAAGTTCAGTGCGTTACAGTCCATTTTTTTCTTGAATTTATCAATATTTTTATGAACATACATTAAATTTTCATATATATATTGGCAATGCACTGTCATTATTTTATAATCTTTAAATTTATCTCTTAATGACTCTCTGGGACCTAATTTATATATCGCACGAACAGCCCTCTTCTGCAAAACGAATATAGTGTCAATATCAGCAGCATTACCCCATAATAAAATACCATATGACATAATGCTGTGAAAGTAGCTAAAATATACAAGTCTGGCAGTCTCTATATTCGTCAAATGACGAATCTTTTTTACCGCGTAAGCAGCAGAGCTAAGTCTGTGCGATAAATTATTTATATGTGGGCCCCATTGAAGTTTAGCGTCTAACGATATGCCTAGAAATGTAGCCGTATTTACCAGATCCAATTCCTCATTATTAAGTAGTACACTGGTTTGCACCTGTTTAACATTGGGCAACGTGAATTTAATACACTTTGTTTTCTTCCCATTAAGTGCTAAGTTATTAGCCTCAAACCAATGTACTACTTTCGCGAGAGAGTTGTTTACATCGTCAACATTTGTTTCGCGTCGTTTAATTTTAAAAACGAGTGATGTATCATCAGCAAACAATACTATCCCGCTATTGTCCTTAGTAAGGTAAGGAAGGTCATTTATGTAAATGAGGAACAGAAAAGGTCCTAATATAGATCCCTGAGGAACCCCTATTTTCACAAATGACCCGTTAGACCGTTTCCCGTTTACGTCTACTTGTTGAACTCTGTCACGTAAATACGAGGTCATTAAATCTAGAGTTACCCCCCGAAGTCCATAATAGTGTAGTTTTCTGACTAATGTTTCATGTTCAACACAATCGAAAGCCTTGGACCAATCACAAAAAACACCGAGTGCGTCACGTGACTCCTCCCAGGCTTTAAATATATTGTGTATTAACTCAACACCAGCGTCGGTTGTTGAGCGACCCCGTGTAAAACCAAATTGTTTGGCGTGTAATAAATTGTTTCTATTAAAATGATTAATTAATTGCGTTAAAATAAGTTTTTCAAAGATTTTACTGAAAGTAGGTAGTACTGATACCGGTCTAAAGTTAGTGGGGTCAGTAGTACTACCAGATTTAAATAACGGAATTAACTTGGAATGTTTCATTAAGTCAGGGAACACACCACAGTCAATACAATTGTTAAAAATAAAAGCTAGGTCGGGTGCAACAATATCAATCAAAGACCTTATAACATTAACGGAAATGCCCCACAAGTCATTTGTTTTCTTAATATTTATTAATCGGAAGAATATTATGTCATGTATTTCGTAAATAAAGAATTTGGGGTTATTTATACTAAACAAGCTATTAACGTTTTCAGCGATTCACCATGGGTGCGTGAGGCGCGTGAAGGTCGGAAAATCAGTTCGGTGGGGTACTGGGAGGTGTCGCACAACGCCCATGCACGGGCGGCGGACACTCGTCTGACCTTCCGTCGCTCTTCTTGCGCCCGGCATCGAGCGTTAAGGATTCGCTGCAAAGGCTTGGATTGTGGTATACGACCGCACGCTGATGCTCAGCAACCTAGGTAATGAGAGCATGATATCTTTATCTATAGTTTTCGTGCGTGTGCGTGCGCTGTCGCATTATAAAGTTGGAGGTACTGTTCGATTTGCGGCTCCAGTCTGGTCTGGTGGGAGGCTTCGGCCATGGCTAGTTACCACCCTACCGACATAGACGTGACGCAAAGCGATTTAATAAAAAACTACACTTCTTTGTGCCTCGCAGAGCAAGTTAAAGTAAAGTTTCAGTTTTCTAAAAAGTTCGACTTTTTGAGACATGTACTATTTAAGAATATTTCTTATATAATTTATCTTATATTATCTTTTGCTGGAAAAACTAAATATATAAAACATAGAATATTATGAAAATCGATCCAATAACGTAGGACACACGTAAGCCTATTTTAATAAATGTATGGTTTTTAAAAGGTGTTTGTTTCAGTCGAGTTTTTTTGTGTAATCGCGTTCTGGATCTTACGGATATCAATTGTCGTATTTAAAAAATCTTTTCTGCATCTCTCAGTCAAATTAAAACAATTTTTTTTTGGATTTTTGTAGTGTATAAGGACAAAAGTATTTATGTGAAAAGTTGTGTGTGGAAAAATGCACCTGTAAGTTCTATTCACAGAGGTACCTACCTAGATTACTGGCCTATTACGTACAGGCCTTTTTCAAGTGTAGTCTAGTTAAAAAGAGTGACGGCGAGGATTTTGTATGGATATTAGTGTGAGGCTGGTTTTTTTCTCACGCTGACCGTTGACATTTCGACTATGTAAAACGTTACCGTGACCTAAATACACTATTGATCTGTCGTTTTGACAAAATTTTACCAAATTTGACTAATTTAATCGGAACTTTTTTTTGTACCATAAACTATAACAGAATCTACTTTAAATGTAAAATGTAAAACTTTTACCGGATAAACTATAACAGAATCTACTTTAAATGCAATTTCCTAAATTTTAAAGGGTAGAAAATACTTCGAGTAAATTCGTTAACTTGAAACTAAATGTATGAGGCGTCCAAAGGCTTTCTGGTCTAGAGATAAGACCACAAGCTTAGCCGGGTAGGTAATTTATTAGTCTGAAACGACGGATCGTTGTGTACGGAGCCTTTCCGGGTGAAAAGAAAACCAGCCTTGGTGTTGGTTAGGGCAGTAACTCACGAGCGCGTGCGGTGGGGCAGGGTGGTGGGCGGCGGCGGCGCGGCGGCGGGCGCGTGGCCGTGGCAGGCGGCGCTGTACCGCGACGGCGACTTCCAGTGCGGCGCTACACTCATCGCAGCGCAATGGCTGCTGTCCGCTAGTCACTGCTTTTACGAGTAAGTTCCCTTATTTTTATACATTCCAATAAAAAATGCCTCATTCATAATGATCCGTACCCTTATTATAAGATTTGCATACTCCTATTTTAGTTTCAAAACTAGATAGATATACGTTTTTACTTACACGTAAAATATTACGTGTTTCATAATAAGTAAAAACGTATCTATCTAGTTTTACGGAAAGTAAATCGTGTGTTACGATATTCAAAAACGACTCTACGTTTATGTATTATGATAATATAAATCTTATACAAACGGTACCGTACTACTAAGGTACTTAACTAAATCTATAGTATAAAAAATATAAGTAAGTTCTCTAGAACAAATTATATAATAATAAAATTTTAAATGTATCTATGTAAAATTTGTAATAAAGGTTGTCGCATGAATTGTTTCAGAGCCACAGAAGCTCACTGGGTCGCCCGTCTCGGAGCTTTGCGCCGTGGAGCGTGGCCCAGGGGGCCGTGGGAACGAATAACGCGTGTGCGCCAAATCGTGTTGCACCCGCGATACGCGCCGCGCGGCTTTAGAAACGACATCGCGTTGTTGCGCGTGGAATCGCTGCCGCTGCACGCTCGCCTGCGACCGGCCTGTTTGCCGCCGCCGCGCGCTCAGCCGCCCGCGGGACACCACTGCACGGTGGTCGGCTGGGGACAGCTGTATGAACACGAACGGGTGTTCCGTGAGTTGAAACTTTTTACTACGATCACTAAAAGATACGACATCCATGCAAACATCCAATTTACTAAAGTTAAATAGATTAGCACACGTAATAACAGACGATCTAGTTTATTGGTTTTACCTAGGGCGAGGACAATTAACTATGGTAAGAAAAGATTAACTTTTGAGGGAGCACAGCTTTTTAATAAGCTTCCACCACACATAAGACGCACGCACGCTAAGTATTTAGGGAATGAGTAAATCTGGAGAAAATGCATTGGGTCGGTTGTTGTGTAGCCATTCATGATTAACTTTATTCATAATTAATTAACAGTTGATTGACGGATTTTTAAACGTTTTAATTTTATGTTAGTGTAATTGTTTGCTCAAGTAAGTGACTGTTGTATGTTTTATTGAGAGTCTTTAAACCTAAAAGAACGCCACAACTTGCTAGATGCACACGCGAAGAGTTCGAGGATTAACTACCAACAGACGTCTTGTAAGAGAGGTGCTGATCTATAGTGGATGTCGTCGCACACTCTACTCTTATATGATGATTGGATAAAACAGTCATCAGAGCCCACGAACGACGCTCTCTACTTTAGTATAACTAATTGATTGAGTGCTGATACATCCAATTATGGAGCTACTAGATATGCAGAATAGGAACCGGTTTTTGTTTATCAATGATGGAATTTGTCAAATATATCAAACGAAAAAATAAGCTTGTAATAATACTTTTTGAAACTATTATTACAAGTTTATTCAGCCAGCATTGGAGGATGTTCCTACATATTAAAATCTTTATATATTTCAATATATCTCCCATAAGAGTAGTTAGGTATGTACAGAAATCTTTAGTCAAGAATGGAGCGTTCAAACTCGCCCCCGGAATGTGTTGTAAATGAATCATTGGTATTTTCTTACTTTATTGTTGCAGCGGACACATTACAAGAAGTGGAGTTACCTGTGATCTCAACAGCGGAATGCCGGCGCCGTACCCGGCTCCTGCCGCTGTACCGCGTCACGGACGACATGTTCTGCGCGGGATATGAGCGCGGAGGCCGCGATGCCTGCCTCGGAGACTCCGGCGGACCGCTCATGTGTCAAGTGAGAAATACTCCTTCCCCCTTTTTTTCTCTTTTTAGGGCTTCACACAGTTTAGCCAATGTCAAGTTTATAGCAATGGAGAATTGAAGTAAGGGAAAAAGGGCGGGAAACTGCGCAATAGGCGGGCGCGGCCTTTTCAATACTTTCCCATATTAATACCTGTTAACCATTCAAAACACTAGCCACTATACAAACGACACTAAAAATATAATATCCACAACACAACCAACACCAATCCTTTTCAAAATTAGCCAACAAATATTAATTCAAGAAATGTGTGAAATAACCGCGCAAGCCGAATACAAAGTCTCCCGCCTTTTCCTGCTTCCCCTTTGTACATGTGGAAGTTTACTACCACATACCCTATTCCTTATAGTTGCTACCTTATGGAAGCATCTTCTTGGAGGGCATACAAAAAGCTTCTTTGGAAATACATGCAAATTCACCAAAACATCGAAGAATAAAATGCATTTTTTCATGTAAATCTTTACACCAATGAATATATTGTGCTAAGAAATAATGTGATGAAAAATATGGGTTTAAACTGTTCATGAATACTAATCCCAAAAAACGTAGAGTGGGATAGGATATAAAAATTAAACGATAGAAATAAAGAGAAACCTAATTTTAGAATTTTGTTTAATGTTGTCCAACACATTTTAACAGTGTGGATATTCGAAAATATCCTGTTTTTTACACGTTTTACCTGTATGTGTGTTTGATTCCTTGTAACCGATTAATTTTTTTTTTTAATAAGATGTCACATATACTTCCAGGAAGCAGACAGATGGTACATTTATGGCGTCACCAGCAACGGGTACGGTTGCGCGCGAGCGAACCGACCCGGCGTTTATACAAAAGTGTCGCACTACATCGAATGGATTGACAGCGTGATGGAGACGTATACCCCCAAACAGAACGACACTGCACCGCCATCCGATGAGGAGTCCAACGAAGACTTTTATACGGACTTAGAGGCAGCGGAGAATAAGAGAATACACAAACCATACGACGCGTGCCGAGGTTTTCGGTGTCCGCTCGGTGAATGTTTACCTGCGTCTAGCATTTGCAATGGTTTTCTAGAATGTTCCGACGGCAGCGACGAGTGGGAGTGCAGTCGTCTTGTCACGAACTCGACTAGATTCAACCCGGACTGACACTATCAACGACCATAGACGTAGCTTTCATATTTATAAGCCAGTAATGCTAGATTAAAATTATTCGATTTCGACTGATACTGTATAAGTAGACGTAAGTAATGGAATTGTAAGTGTCGAAGGAATTTCTTTTATTTAATACTTTCTATGCCATAATAAATCCTGGGCTTTGTACATATAGCTTTAAAATATTTGTAGCCCAAATTTGTATTGATTACGGCTTCATAAATTATTTATTAAATACATGGACTGCCTTTTTCGTTTGAACTCTTCATTATAACTTTAAATGGACGATGTAGACCATGTTTTGGAATAAAATCGTGAAAATAATAAACCATTTTTATTCATTTCTCATTTAACTCGTGATCAACCCATTGCCGGCTCACTACAGAGCACGGGTCTCCTCTCAATATGAGAAGGGTTTAGCCATAGTCCACCACGCTGGCCATGTGCGGATTGGCAGTCTTCACACGCCTTTGAGAACATTATGGAGAACTCTCAGGCGTGCAGGTTTCCTCACGATGTTTTCCTTTACCGTTGAAGCAATTGATATTTTAATTTTTAAAAACGCACATGACTCCGAAAAGTTAGAGGTGCGCGCCCGGATTCGAACCGCCGACCTCTGATTAGGAGGCTGACGCCCTAACCAATAGGCTATCACCGCTTCAATCATTTATTTAACTCATAGATTCGTAAATACTGCGATATTGCTAGTAAGCGGCGCTTGCGTCGCATCGCGAATCACGGTGACAGTACACAATAAGGAAGAGAGGGTAGTTGGAAATAATAACCTAGGTCATTGTCGAATTATTGAATCCAAAATAAGCCAATAGTTGGCGTTACCATAAGGTGTTGTTAAAATCAAAATAAAAAAAAATACGCTTAAAAATTATTTTAATCAGACAAATAAATTAAAATCTCCAAAATAAGAATGGCATAATAAATAATTACAATTCTTATTAGCGACGTCACAATTTGACGAAATACAAACGATACTGAATAACAATTTTTTTTCCCTATTACAATACTTCGATTAATACAATTATTAATAGTTATTACGATATTGAAATTAAAAATGTCCTAATATAAAATATTCACTTAGAACAATTACATAGTATCGTCGATGGAAATTCTAATTGGCCAATTAAAAACAATATCAAGGACAATTCTTACTTATATAGCATTTTTTTTTTCAACACATTTGCACATAAAGTTATTCATATGCCACAGTTCTCAAAATATTGACAGATTTGCGAAATAAGAATTGACAGCTTTGAGAATTGTATCGCACGTTGTAGGATTTCTAAGCTGTAACTATTAAAAGGGTGCACCTTTCAAGCTTTTAGTGCCTTGTAAGGAGTAGTTATATACCTACTTCTGGTAGTTCAAAATATTATTAACAAATGTATTACGTAAATACGTAGTGTGATATACACCTGAGTATAAACGATAAACTCTATGAAAACCCACGCTTAGAACTTCGGCTGTAAATTTGCGCGTCTATTTGCGATTATCGGCGCTCATATCGTAAACGATATTTAATAAACAAAAACGATAAAGTTTTATGTTGTTCACCTAACGAGAAGTTCCATCGATGATAGGTATTATTAAAATATTTAAATCAGTTGCTTAGAAAATAAAGTTAGAGAAAGCTCTTACGAGGTCGACGAATCGGGGTTTTAGAATCACTCTATTTAAGTTACATATAGCCACATTGAAAATGCAAACTTGCGACATAACTTCGAGACACACACACACACCTAAACATTTAGGGACCGAATTAATATCAAAGCAAATATGACAACGGCGGACCTAGAAGTGGTATGATACAATATGAATCCATGACAAATGGTACAGAGGTACATCGCAGCGGTAGTTATAATTTCGAATCAATTGTTTCGATACGTTACGCGACATTGAATGTCGATTGTTGGACCTTTTTATAACAACAGAAACGAGACGACTATAGTAAATCCTTTTTTATAACAACAGAAGCGAGGTCCTTATTTTAGTAGTAGTATTTTTTAAACCGATCGCGCAAACACGTTACCGTTCTGACTACAGCGTCATTTGAATGACGCGTATCGCTTTAAAAATGCTTAGGAAGCAGAAGTTTAACTGGTCACTACTGCTTGTAACCGGCGACGAAGTTTTTTATGTGTCAAATTTGTATGAATCATTTGTTCCTTCAAATAGCATAACAGATTAACTGTGAACTTTATGTGACGTAGTTTTCATGAACATTTAGACTAATTTACTGTAATTTTGATATCATAAACCATTCCCGCTCCACTGTCGTCATATCCCTAAAAATATAATATAAACGTACAAGTTTCAAATAATTTTTACGTATAGAGGACGTCGTATGAAGTAGATAATACCTATACAATATTAATAAAATGGAACAATACTCCCTTGTTTCCAATTCAATGCTGTCTCCCAGTTAATTAATAAGAAGTAGGCTTCAAATTATTAAAGGTTGAGAGATTCTCATAAAATATATTGGAAGTGTCATTTTTTTTTTAGCGGTATTTTCACTAATAAGATTGTATTAGTTACTTTAGGCCTTGTTAACGGAATACGCCTCTTTCCTCAGTGAGAGGTTTGCGCCGTATATTTGTGGTGGTAAATTTTTTAGTTGATGCTGCAAATTAAATAAAACATACTTTCCAGAGAGCCCTTAAACGTGAACAATCTTGTTCTCCGTCATTATTATATTATAAAGAGAGATGAGAAAAAAAAAAATTACGTGCACTCTTTTTTACAAATGAAATTTCACAAAATCCCGTAAGCAATTTGCTTTAGGAAAATCGTAGTATATAAGCACTAAAAACTTTATTACTGCAAAGAAACAATGAAATTTCTCAAACATGAACGCAAGAAAAGTAACCGTAGATAATATCAAAAATTAAAATTTTAACAGAAAAGTTTACCGGTATTTTATTACACCCTGTTATTAAAACCGAAATACAAAAAAGTATATGAAAAAGCATTCGCAAACTAAGTCGTCCCAGCAGCGACTTGACTTGTCCATTCATCGTATAAAACATTTACCATTTCCATATAAAACTCACATGTAATTTTTTTAAATTTATTGGAATAAGTAATTTGTTTCTATGATCTGCGAATTAGGAATTAATTCGGTCCCTGGACGCTTACACCTAATCTAACGCTATATTAATTCCCCGTACCAATCGGTACTCCGAGCGATTTCACATGTGACATCTAAAAAAATATCAAATACACGAATAAGGAACATCTTTACATACACATAAAGGCCAGTAAATACTTGAATGATAGTTATTTCTACGTCATATTGATTTATGTATACCTTATAGTCTAGGATCGAGCGTAATGAGCAAGAAATTATCATTTATGACAGAACTCGTATGAAGGAATTTAAGACTGATTATGATAATGAGCATCGGGAACTACATAGCATTATTTTATCGTTACAAAATATAATGCATCGAATTTTAGACGAGAAACCTATTGTTCGTGAATTAATTGAACTAATTCGTTCTAAATATACGAAATATTTGGCTAGGAAAGGTTCGATTACACTTTAAGGTCTCTGCCCATTTTTCCGAACCTAAAAATAAAATTAGAAAAATATGCTGATGCATATTTTTGCGACACTGTTCGGTTCGGACATCAGATTTTCTCATCACCATATTTATAGTGGTTAAAAGTCATTAGAGATACGATGTTTGACCCCAACAGGTAGATAACATAAATCAAAATATGTTTCTCTATTACGTGCCATAAAAATAGCGTTGGCACGTAGGCAGTGCTTTCACGCATGAATAAAACGCCTGCCAATAAAAGTTATGACTCGCCATAAAGTCTGGTACAACAATACAAATATATCGAGGCATCACAGTAAAATAAACTTTTGCTGGGGGGATCTTCAAGTAGAATGCAGACCATACATGCGTTAAGGCACTGGCTACCCTAAAGATTGTAAGAATAAATCAAATTATTTTATTTAATGCAATGTGCTTGCTGATACTACCAATGTAAATTTAATATCGGTCCAATTAAGGTTGTAGGGTCAGAGACCTTTAAGTTAGATATAAATGTATAAAATAAAGTATAGTGAGTTCCCGAGCGAGGATGAAGGGTGGTTGAGATCTAGCCCTTGCTCTCCACGGGCGTCGTGGACAGGCCGGTGGGCGGCTTGTTCAGCACGGTCTTGAACTGCTCCGGAATGGGATGCTCCGACTGGAAACAAATTGGTTTGTGTGCAAAGAGAACGCCTTCCACCACATATATGATACTGTATGGATACATCGGAACGACCCCTTGGTCATTCCGATGTACGATCCAGCGTATCTGAGTATGCATTGTGTTTTCTTAAGTATATCTTAATTTTGTAAGCCGTGCAAGATACTAAAATGTAATCGTGTTTGTTGGTCAGTAATACTTTGGGTAAACAACTAAAATTGATAAATTTAGGACAAATTAATGAGCCAAAATCTTGACAACATCCGTGCGCATTGCGTGCGCTACTGTATTCTAATGTGGAAGGTTCCGGGTTCCCAACTCGAGTCTGGTCTCAGTGGCTTCGGCCGCAGGTAGTTACTAGTCTACTGGCAACGACAAGCCGCCAAATAGCTTAGCGTTCCAGTATGATGCCAAATAAAAATTAGGAGGATGGATTCAGCCTGCAACGCATCGGTGGCTTCACTGGTGCTGCAGATGTTCATGGGCGACGGTAATCACATACCATCAGGTGACACGTTTGCCCACGATGTAAATATATATTTAAAAAAAAATGTAATATGCTTACGTAGTCGCCATTAGCCTTTGGCACGAGCACATTCATCTCCGAGGACTTAGATGAGACGATCTCCACGTCGAGCGACTCCTGGGATAGATAGATCTGGCACCCGTCTGTCTTGTCGATGGAGACCGTTGGCACCTTGCCGAGCACCTGTACAAAAATAAATCATCAACATCAACAGCCTTAGCCGATAAGCGTCAGTCAGCACGGCACAGATGGTCTCATTCGAGAAAGGGATTTTTAGCTTCGAGCCTCCATGCTGTTTTACGGACCACGAAGATAATAGCTCCGTGCTAGCTTGCCGCTAGCGTGCCGTCCCGCGACACAGTGTGGACTTTCCTGATTCCTGACTTATATACTACTGACAATATTTTGAAATAATACAACCATTTTCAAACCTGATAACGGGATTCTCCCAGAACCGCAATGAATTTAAATTTTCGCACCTTTTGTGAATATTCAGTCATTTTGCGGTGACTGATATAAAATATATAATATGATTATAATTAAAGATGTTACTGTCTCTCTGCAGCTTATAAATTAAATTTGTGTTTAAATCTGTACTAACTTTGTACCCACCGAGATCATAGCACCTGTAGGTACACCTATTTAATTAAATTCTAGAGACGACCCTCCGTTTATTTACAATAAACCAAATTTCAGTAAACTCGGTTAGATCCTATTAAGATTTGTCCGTAAACCAAATCTTAAGTCGCAATCTAACATTGTAACTTAATAACTTAACGAAATTACTGATTCGTAAGACCGTTATATAACCTTTTTTGAAAAATTTAACAAAAGATTAAGTGCAAATATAAGAGAGAAAAAACAACACAATTTGGAGATAGACAAAAAACAATAATCCTCGATAGTAGGTAGCTGCCTAAAATAATGTCGGAGAAGTACGCAACATTAATGATTACAACCTCTTCCATTGTAGTTAAGATGAGCAGAAAAAATTAATGATGGAATAATTTAAAAAGAATAACGTCACTGTGCACCTAATGTCTGTCATGATTTGATACATTTTCTTCTTGTTTTTATTTATCAAAGAGCCGATGTACCGTGTAAGAATTACTCTCTGCAGCTACTCTCCTTATGGTAATATCGGTACTACAGCTTGATACTGCAATGAGTGCTGAAAATATTCACCACGTCACCTTGAACGACGAGATAACCAACGGAGCTAAGTCGACGTTCGCGAAGTACTGGAACTATGTTTTAGATTATTACGGGATACCGTTCGGCCAATATACCATCAAAGTATTTTATGCAATGTATACACACTTCACTTTTTTAAATGTGGTACGTGTTTTTTCACAAAATAATAATTATATTTTTCATAAAACATAACTCATTCATTTTGATGATTTATTTATAATTGTTACACAGGTTTTGTTTCTTATTAAATGTATTCCGACGGTAATCTTCATACACAGATTTATAAAAGCAATTTACACAGCTTCCCAAGAAAGGATGAAACTAAAGCAATTGGAGTTGGAAGAGTTACAACTTCAGGTAATTACAATTTTTTTTTGTTTGGCGATTTTATTATATAGTTTCTTAGATTTGTTATAACGATCATGTCCTTTTGATTAATTGAGACAATTTTTGTAGACCGAATTCCAATTAGTATCGAAGTGTTTTTCGTTTTACAAAGACACACAAATTTTCACATTTACTGATATGTATCGTACGGGGTCGTCTTTTACAGATTCAAATAGTGCAAACTAAATTAAGTGTGCGCGACGCGGAGTTTGCTGAACGCGAAGAGTTATTACGCAAAAAAGCGGACAATCTTCGCAAAGTCCGTGCACGAGTTCAAGAGATTATAGCCGATGACGAAGAATTTAGAAACGCTATTAATGGCAACACATTGTGGGATTTAAACGTTTTTCCCAGCAGCAATACTAATTACGAAGAAGGTAAAGAGGCTATTCATCAGATTTGTTAAGCAATGTAACTTTTCAGACGAGTTGCCAACTGTTCGTCCTCATGCAAAACGCTTAATTTGAAAAGCGCCAGTTGGGACTCTCATCGCAAGTATTGTATGTAGGTGAAAGATTGCCACCAGTTTGCATCTATACAGTGTAGCAAAATTAGAAATTTAACTTCTGCCGGATATCGGACTCAACAAGTAATCTACTGTGCCAGGGAAGTCGTAAAAAAACTATACAAATTGATAACAATATTTCTTACAGTGAGCACTGAGAGCAAATTCATAATGGAATTACTAAAGGAACTGAAGTACGATCAGGCTATCGTACCAGGGCTGGATCCGGAAATGTTGAGTAGCGGTGAACCAACGCACGAGACAGCCACTACGGAAAGCGTCTACTCTTCGGCGACCGAAGAGGACGGGAAACAGGACTGCCACGTGAAGATAGTCAAAGTGACTAACGTGTATAGGGTTGCGTATCTACGGCACTTTATCAAACAAAAGCGATTACGCCGCGCGAATAGACAGGCACTTTTGAGGAAAAAGGTTTGTGCCGTATTTTTTGTTGTATTTGAACATAATACTTTAATGTCGATAATTGTTATTTTTAGATAATCATAATATTCGAACAGGCACACAATTCTCGCTTTAATTTTCCACTTATTTTACGTTCGGACAGGTTTCTCCGAGCTTCGGATTCGTGAAATCCGTCGGGGGCTGAACACTTTTCTAAATACCTATCATAATAAACAATACTCAGTAATGGGTGCTCACAGAGAGAATACAGCAACGTTATTTCATATTTGATTCAGAATTGATAATTTCTACATATAATCAGAGTAGCATAAGAAATAGGATAGCAATCATGAATGAGAGAGTTAACAAACATATGTTTTCACACCTTGACTTGGCACAGACCCTGTTACTGGTTGAATGTATCATTATGTTAACAATTTGTAATCAAATAATTTTTCAGATGGATAATATCAAGAGCATATTAGACGATTGGCAAAAAACACTAAGCATGGTCATAAATAGTAAGCTGTCATTGTTGCACAATTCGCCGCATGTTGAATTTGCTTCCCAGGAAGCGATGGGCGATTGTTCAAAACCCAATTTATACAACACTTCAGACTCGGACAGTGATTTCATCAACAGCACCGACAATTTCCACGATAACTACGGTGTCAGCTGGTCACAGAATCAATACTCGCCTATTTATTCTTACAACAGCTATGACGTTAGTATAAAATTCACTGTTCCATGCACTTCATAAATATTTAATAACGTGTAATTTCAGTAGATGTTTTGTGGCGCAGGTGAAGTTTGCGTCGCTTCTCATGAATTAATAGTGTCGGAACCAGAATGTTCCACGTTGTTTGTTCCAAACCATTAATAAATTACATTTCGAAATGGGCAGGTACGCTGCGCTAAATGAAATTAAAATTGAATTATTTCAGGAGTTCACTGGTGATACTGCAGTCGCGAGAGAATATTACGATGTTGGGGACTACGAAAAATGTAAATGTCAAGATGAACAGCATGAATTTCACAAAGGAACAGGAGTGCTGTACGTAGTACCAGAAGAAACGAGTAGTCAGATGGAAATAAAGGAAATACAGAGCGATGTCGAATAAAAGACGAAACGAACGTGCAATATTACTGCTATAAAAAAAAAAAAATACATTTTAATAAAATTTTACTTATTATTTTCACTGTTTGTTCAATATGTGTTAATACATAGCGTAATACAGATCTACAATATCAAATGATACTTGCAATTCAACCATATTGGAAAAATATTGACAAAAACTTGAATTCGAATGGGCACCCTTGTTCAATGTATATAGATACCTGATCCGGGAACTATTATATTGTTGACGTAAGGAAACATCCGTTCAGCTATTTTGGAGAACGCTTTCAAACGCAATGGTTAACTTTAATACCTAGTAATATTGAAGCGATGGTTCGACATAAGGTCTTTATCTACTCCTAATATATATGGGATATTAGTGCTTTAATGTTACATTTAATATTTCATAAATAGCTGCACTACTCATGTTGAAATTTCTTTTTTACTACTCGTATGTTTCAGTCTTCCTTAAACCTGTCCTTTTAATTAGCTTAATTCACTTGATAATTTATTAGGAGGTGCCAGTTTCGATCTCGTTCAGGGGCAATTTGGGAGTTCATAATTTAAGAACTTTCTCGTGTTTGGTTCGATGAGAGTATTGTGATACCGACAAAGAAGTACCGCGAAACGTCTGGACAGTCATGGACTTGAAGGGATATAAAAAAAGGAATACCAAACATCGCAGCTTGGCTTGGCTGACTGGTCTAGGCAGTTGAACGCTTTGATATGCAAGTTAACGCTTACCTGCATTTGCACCGACTGGCAGTTGACGAACTCCACGCTAGAGACGAGGTTGTCGAACACGACAGCACACTTGGTGCAGGAGTCCAGTACCACGCCGTTGATCTTCCCGCGGACGGTCAGCGCAGAGTCGCGGCATCGGAACATGTATACGACGTTGTTCATCTCGGCATTCTCGACCACCAGATTCGAGTTGCCCTTTTGGTATTCCTGAAACAATGCACTTGCTTAGGACCATTACCGTACCAGAACCTACTCTAGTATAAGATTTGTAACGACACTATTACATTAGAATTTTACATATAGATACACATAACGCATACTTTTTACAGGCAATAAAGAGTACAACTTTCAACAGAAGGTATGTATCTCTTACCGTTGAAACATTGTTATCATAGACTTCTGTTAAACAAAATTGGGGTCCCCGAAAAGCGATTTTATTTCATGGTTATATATGGGCTTTCTCCAACAATATATAAGGTAATCTATTACATACCTATTTTATTATAAATGCGAAAGTGTGTATGTTAGTTAGCTATGTTCGGCTTATATGAAGTTTTAGAAAAGAGATAGCTCGCGTACTTATATAGTTACGTCTACCAATTTTCTCGTCTCAACACATACAAATATGATGAGAAAATGATAACGTCATTATCTTTACATGACGAGAGATAAGTGATACTTCTTGAGTATATGCATATTGTTCAAAATTTAAAAAAAAAAAAAAGCTAGATAGGTAAGAGGTAGTTAGTTCTAAATATTGGTGAACGAATTTTGAAATTGGATGTTTCCTTTCGGGTATTACCGCCTACAACCTCTCTACTATATTAGTGTATTCATAATCTATTCATACTTATAATCAAAAAGGGCTTTTAGTTCGGACTTATTTATGATTAGACGAAATTGGCTTGAGCACCAACAACAACCCTTATAAATCAAATTCTCTTAGGTAAGCCATCTAAATTAAAACGTTAACGTTGTTTATGCCATATTTATAAAGTTAATATAATAAAGTACTTTTACATAATAGGGATAAGGGTTTCCGATTCAATTTGCATAATAACCTACCTAAGCTTTAACGAATATTTACAAAAAACAACAATATTGGCGGATTGGTCCAGTCCTCAAGTTGTCGCTCTTATCAATCACAAAATTAACGATTTCTTTTTGTTTAGCTACATAGAATTAATACTTTAAACTTCTTTTATTATTAGATAACATTAAGCGATAAAGAGCTATCGACCTCGAATTTAGTGTATTCATCAAATACAAGCTTTGATAGTATTGTAACTACAAATAAATAACAAACTATCTTATATATATTTAATTTTATATATAAAATTAATTTGTCCAGATAAAACTTACTCTGCAAATAAAAATATTTAATTGAATAGATTTTAATAATCTAACTACCTGTTGGTAGTCCCGACAAAATCCGTTCAGACGTTCCAAAAAATAAGAAAGGCAAACAGACAAACAAAAATTTGTATTTGCATCGTAATAATTAATCAGTGAACCGTAAATTTTTATAGATGTAGATATATAAGATTATTCTTAAATAAAAAATATTTTATTAAAAACATTACCTTACGACCGGTCCGGTCGTCCTTAGGTAAAATGGGTGAAACCGTAGGAACTGCTAGTTCGTTAATAACTACTGCTTGTATATAATAGCTTAAGTATTAACCACTGTATAAAACTATATCCTCTATTTTTTACGAAACCCATAAATCGTGCTTTAAACTCCTTACTACACTGAATGTGTGGCAAACTTAGTTCGACGCGAAGAAAGTTTGTTACTTTCGTGAATTTACGATGGAAAGTTTTTGAACATCTCAGACAGATTACTCACTATGGTCGCCTGTGGACGTAGGTCGCCTGGCCACCATGTGCATAGATATATTTAAGCGATGCAAGAAACCCAAACTTAGGGTGTATCCCGAAATAAAAATCATTAAAGCGATAGCGCATTGTTTTAAATCATCAATTTGGTATGCCGCATCACCTAGCTCAGAGTAAAAGTTGTGTCTTATCTATCTAACACAGGAGTGCTACACTGTGCTTAGCCGATATTTCCTATTAAGTAATGTATGAAAAGAAAAGTCTTGGCTCACTCATCAACGCCCAGGCTCTTAGAAATAAATAAATAAAAAAACTTTATATTCAAAAAATGTTTAAGTAATCTATTTCTAATGTTATACTTAGATAGCTTATAAAAGGGGTTGAAAGTGTTTACACTTCACATTAGCGCTATCCCATGTATTTTGTTTAAGTCGTGAGTTTGATTCGTTAAGTCTTTCTATATTATTGTATGATAGCTTAAATTGTATTTTGACCGATAATACTGTTTCCTGTAAGACACTTTGAAGCTATTGGCTAGCTTATTAATAAGAATAAGAGGGGACTGTATTGAGTTTGAAGAAGATACGATATGTTATAAATAAGAGGTTTGCTATCGAGAGACATACGTGTGTCACTCGGGAGTGTACTATTTATAAAAATATATGATCTATAATCATAAATATAACATACTTTGATTTATATTACTTAAAATTGGTGTAAGGCCTTTCGGTTACAAATAAAGAAAGACGGTTCAATATTTTACCCTTAAGGTTGTAAAATAGGTAAATACGAGTGTATGTGTGTACGAGTAGTAGTAGATGAAAGCAAATGTTGAAACTGTGTTTACCGAAACTGAGCTATGATATATATTCGTATCACGTGTGATAACAAAACGGAGCTAGAAGTAACTCATAGTTATGGGATAGCTTCGCGTTCTAAAACTTGGCTTCTGTTTGTTAGCGATCACTTATCCCTTCATTAATATACTTTATCATCCCTCCTCAGAGTATTAAAATCCTACAGCATGGCTACGACGTCTTCTAACTTAAGAGAGAGGTATCTTGTACATGCTGCTCCACATCCGAGACACATGGGAGAGTGGCCGACGCCAATTTCGTACTAAGACCTAACAGGTACTGATAATTCTTTCGCAAAAAATTACAATACCTTACAATGTTTGGCCTGGTGTTCAGGACACGTAATTAATAGAAGCGGTGATAGCCTAGTGGTTAGGGCGTCAGCCTCCTAATCAGAGGTCGGCGGTTCGAATCCGGGGACGCACTACTAACTTTTCGGAGTTATGTGCGTTTTAAAAAATTCAAATATCACTTGCTTCAACGGTGAATGAAAACATCGTGAGGAAACCTCCACGCCTGAGAGCTCTCCATAATCACAATTATATTCGTATGCATTTTAAATTTATAAATAAGAATAGATGGTACGATGAAAGAGTACTCACAATGACCCATTTCTTGTGGGTCATTGTGAGTACTTCAAATCTTCAATTCAATCATACTTCAATTCTTGCCGTCTCTCGCGAACACCGGCGGTATATTAAAAACAGTGCAAAAAGACGTGAAATCACATCGCCGGCTATTAGCCTATTGTAGATTCACTTTCCGTGAATCAAGAAGTACTTAGAAAGATACACGTATCAATCTTCGTTAATAGAATCATAGTCAAAGTTATTGGTTATCTGCGCCTTGTTCAACAAATCTATTACAAGTTGACTTTTGCATAGCAAATGCAGTTGCATTTCATGTTCTCTACATTTCTATACAAATGAAACCAGTATATGTAGTCGTTTGTCCAATTTTGTTAAGGCCACCGGTTTGAAGACAGGTTTCAAGCATTGAACACAAATACCTGCTTGACGGTGTCTGACGGACCTTTCACCGTTTTCAATGATGCGAGATGGATCTAATAATTTTGCGGTCTTTCCCCACAAAACTTGCAATTATAATTCATATTTTTTATTTTACTCATCATTATTATTACATATGCCAATATAAAAAGCTAAGATAGTTTATTATTATTTAGATCACTACGCGCTTGTACCACAATCGTCGTCAATCGTCAGAAAAATCTTTAAATTATGGTCAAACCCGAATTGGGAAATCCATCAAGTTCTGTGCATATATACAATTAGCAGTAAGAAAAACAAATTTTCGATGTCTTGGTAGTACAAATAAATACATATAGATACAAAAACGCATTCATATCGGTCTTTCTGCTTGATTGCCAAGTTGAAACAGAGAAAGCGTTGGATATTCAAAAAAAATTGCATAACAATGAACATTGCTATAATCAGCAATACCCACCCTTAATTTTATTTTATATATTTAATGGGTAAATATCAGTTCCCGCGTTTTAACCCGTGTTAAGTCCGTGTAGCTAAAGAGTCAAAAACGACTGTATTTAGCATAATATGCGCCACGCACCTCATACATTTTATACCACTTACTAAACCGACAACTTGTTGCTAAGATTTACTACTTTTTTATATCAATAGTATGTCCAAAATAAAAGCTTTTGCTTTCAGACTGATAATAATGTTATTATTAGAAAAATAACTTCATTAAACAAATTAACACGCTTTCCTTCTTACAATTTTCTAATAAAATGTATTTAACAGGCAGTATTTTTTATACGCCACACAACACAAATCATCCAAAACACGCTCTCTACGCACGCGTTATGCTCCGATAACGAAACATACACAGTAGATATTGATTTATAATCGATTGAACAATTATCTTAATACTATCATAAATGCGAAAGTTTGGACGGATGGATGTTTGTGCCTCAATCACGCCAGAACTGACGGAATAAGATTAATACTGGCAAGGAGATAAATTGTAATCTCGTGTAGCACTTTTATTCCGGATAGATGTACGGTTACCGCGGGATAGATCTTTTATCAGGGAATTTATGTGTATGGTTAAATATAAATTTCTTAAAAATAGCGGGCAATATAATTTTCTATTGTCCTTTAGATTGGGTAGCCCACGCCTCCTACTTGTAAAACCTATCTTTTTGAGTTGCCAGTTATACACCGTATCTCTCTCTTGTTTGAAGGTCGTCATCTATTTTGTTTTTATATCGTTACTATTTTGGGAGACCTAAAAACAGAGGAATTTAGAGCAGAACATTTTTAAAAAACATGCAGCGCAGCCAAAATGACCCATTTCTAGTCATCTCACGCTAATACGGGCGGCATGTCGAGTGCCGACGCCTCCGGGTTCATCGTTATAAACGGCGCGGAGCTCTGTCACAGCTGCGGGTGTTAAAAGCTATTGCAAAAACCTTTAGTGAAACTACGAAGTTTTACTAAATGTCTACACAGCATAGTTTGTATTAGTATGTAGTAATTAGTATGCAGGTTTTTGCTTATATTACTACTACTTTCTTCTACTTTCTTTGTTCCTAATCCTAAGGGGTCCTGGCAGAGATCGCTACTAAGCGATAAGGCCGCCTTTTGTATCCTGTTTCTTCTTGTTTTTCTTATTATTTCTATTAATATGTGGTGTAGAAATAAAGAATAAATAAATAAATAAAAATAGTTGTGTAGATCATCATGATCAACCCATTGCTGGCTCACTACAGAGCACGGATCTTGAGAGGACTCAATATGAGAAGGGTTTGGCCATCACCACGATGGCCATGTGCGGATTGGCAGATTTCACACGGCCATTACGGAGAAACTCTCAGGCATGAAGGTTTATTCACGATGTTTTCCTTCACCGTTGAAGCAAGTGATATTTTAATTGCTTAAAAACGCACATAACTCCGAAAAGTTAGAGGTGCGTGCCCGGGTTCAGACCCCCGACCTCTGGTTAGGAGGCGAACGGCCTAACCACTAGGCTATCACAACTTCGAATTTCGCTTCGTTATGTAGATATAAAGTAGATATTGCCGTACTTCATCTTTGTTCACAACCATTCGTGTGAAATGTCACTAATATCAATAAAAAGAAGAGAAGCCGACCAAAACAAGCCTATAATTTTTAGAAGTTGTAGGACGAACATAACTTATAGCCTTTTCTACTACTTTAATAAACTTTAGCCATAATTCACTCACTCACACTCTTCAAACACTCAATTTTACTCATATAGACATGCACATGAATATCTTTATTCCTGTTTTGCTTCAAGTTTTCCGAGATAAAGATTACTCTAGTTCGGAAAACAAGGCCACCCCTAATTTATGTTTGACGTAATTTCGTAGCAATAGGCCATTTATTATGAGTTTGTTATTTACTTGAGACTGTTTTTTCAATGTTATCAAGTAAAATCTTAGTTATTCTATATTTGCTACAACATTGTCGTAAGTGTTTTTTTAAACATGAATAGTGCGTTCGTAGTATGTAAATATAAGTTTCGATAAAATAATAGCTAATCCACAAAATGAAGCTTGTCTCGTCTTTAAGTAGTTAGGCCGAAGGTTGTATGGAACTCAAAGAAAATGTACAATAATATTCTATAGATTGGTGAAAGGCATATACAATTTCGACTATTATGACTTTATCAATAGTAACAAGCACAAGCGGTGATAACCTAGTGTTTAGGGCGTCAGCCTCCTAATCAGAGGTCGGCGGTTGGAATCCGGGCACGCACCTCTAACTTTTCGGAGTTATGTGCGTTTAAAAAAAAAACATATCACTTGCTTAAACGGGGAAGGAAAACATCGTGAGGAAACCTGCACTTCTTAGAGTTGTCCATAATGTTCTCAAAGGCGTGTGAAGTCTGCCAATCCACACATGGCCAGCGTGGTGGACTATGGCCAAACCCTTCTCATATTGAGAGGAGACTCGTGCTCTGTAGTGAGCCGAGAATGGGTTGATCATGATGACTAGTAGCATACACGGTTCTAATTGGAATCAAACATAAAATAGCAAAGAGAAAGTGTCATTTATTCTTCGGAAACCTTTTTTGTAAGGCAATATGTAGATAAAGCACTCAGTTGTAGAGATATGGGTTCAAATCCCACCGATCACAACAATATTCGTATGCATTTTAAATTTTCAAATAAGAATAGGTGGTACGATGAAAGAGTACTTACAATGACCCACTTCTTGCCGTCTCTCGCGAACACCGGCGGTTTGTCCAGTTTGCCGGCTCCAGGTGTCGGCAGCGCCTTCGAGGGCACGGTGGAGCTGCTGGCCGCCTTGAACGGCGCGGGGCCCTGCCGCAGTTGCGGGTTCTTGTGGGTTTGCATGTCCGACGTCACTTTGCGGAGAGCTGTGGAACATTATTACGCTTTAAAATTATATAAAAAAAAAACTTGTATGTAAATCAAATCAAAATTTTTTTACACACTACAAGTTAGCCCTTGACGGCATCTCACCTGATGGTAAGTGATGATGCAGATTAGGATGGTAGCGGGCTAACCTGTTAGGGGTATGTACCATGTAGAAACCAATTAGGAGTATGGGTTTACCCATACTCCTAATTGGTTTCTACGCGACATCATGCCGGAACGCTTAATCGCTTGGCGACACGTCTTCGTCGGTAGGGTGGTAACTAGCCACGGCCGAAGCCTTCCACCAGACCAGACTCGAGCCGGAAATCGAACCCGGGACTTCCAACTTAATAATGTTTGTTACAGCGTGCGCGCTGCGCCACGGAGGTCATCAGATATGATATACGTCAATTATTTCCACAGGATATGCTACGAACTTATAAGCGGCCTGCCTGGCGCAATATGTGTGTGGGCGGGTTCGGCTGAGGCTAGTTACTAGCCTACTGGTAATAACATACCATACTATCATATTTTTTGCTATATGCAGCCTGTGAAAGCGACTCCGCATCGCAGCACTGTCGATGCTTTAAACTCCAAATGCCTTTCTCAGATATGAGGGATAGCGCCCAGAAGTCGTATTTGGAGCAAAGTTTCGATATATTTCATACCACAAATACTTCGTAATTAATTAAAATTAATCTGACACCTGACAGAAGTTGCATACAACTCCCGAAGAATTACCATCATTCAATTACTGAAGGTTTCAAAAGATGGCCCACTAATTTATCGAATTGAAATGGCATCTGAAAAACGTAGAGATGCTCTATTCAAGGTTTCAATGCTTATAAAAGTGGGGAATGAATTACCGCACAAGCTTTCAACACGATGAAATGGATCGCAAACGAAGTTAAAACATTTTTTTTTCGTAGGAATGTACAGAAATAACGCTATCAGGTACATGTTTCCAATTTTTACTTGAGTAGATCAAGTGTGTTGAAACTCTGTCGAGCGAATAAATTGAAAACAACATTCGGTTTAAAAATGTATAAAATTTAACTAATTGGAAATAAAGAATCAGAATTTTATAAAATAATAAAGGCAAATCAAATTTATATTTATAGAATAACAGATCATAATGTTTGTACATAAAATATTTATCTTGACTGACTGAATAAATCTTTTAAAGCACAACGCAAACCACTGGACGGATTAGACAGACTAGACAGTTATTTGAATTATGTATGAAAGCTTAACGTGAGCGAAGCCTTGAGCATCAGTTTAATCTAGCACAAAAATGCATCGCTTAAGTTATGTAATTCACTCAACAATACTCATAAAGTAAAATAAAAAACCTCCAACAGTTACTTAACCCCCTTTTCACATATTGGCACCATGGCAGTATACTGGTAATGAATTCAAGAGTGGCATTTCAGCAGTTGAAGAGATACTCACTGTTTGTAATGGCTTCACCCTTGTTGATTTCAGCGAAAAGAGCGCTTCTGTCATCAGCGCTCATGTTGGCGAAGTCGACTTCGGGCAGCGCGGGGGGCGGCGGCGGCATACCGCCAAACGGGGGAGGCGGGGGAGCGCCCGCACCCTTGCCTGCGGGCAACGACTTCGTTAAACGAGACCAAAAACCGTCAAGGCTAACAATTTGTATTTAATTAATTTATGTAAATATAGCAACCGCTCATTTACTGTATTAAACGAATGAACCTTTTCGTAATTCTATTATTCAAACCTACCTACCTACCTACCTATTATTAAAAAATATAATTGTTTAAAAAATATAACTGTTAAGAGAAAATATATATATTTTTTTTAATATATTTTATCAGAATGCCTAAAAAATATTTTTAATGTATCCCTTATTTATTTGTACACAAATATTGTTAGCTTGTCTAATAATAATGTTAAAAGTACAAAAATACCCTAACTTAGTAACAAGTAAGTTCAACCAACAGCTTACTAATTAAAATGGTGAAAAATAGATTGTATTGTATATGAACGCCATGAATGCCTATTTTCATTTTTAGGTTTACATGAATAATTATATTTTTATTTGAATTCATTGTTATTGATTTCATTATTATTTTGATATTTCGCCATGTAACATGAATAAATGTGATGATTAGAAGTCTTTAACAGTAAATATATGTGAACGGAACTCTAAAATAACTATGAATTCTTAATTGAGCCATGATAAGGCTATGCCATACATAGATACTTAACCACCTCCAGATTGGCAAAACCAAAACATATTGAGTAAAACAAACTTATAATGCAGAAGAAATCGTAAAAAAAATTATACTAGTAAAATGATAAGAAATCTATTTAAAGTAAGAATGTAAAAAAAGCCCTTAAGCTTAGCTACTAAGCTCTATTGACTGCTAGATATTGATTTAACGACATTACAAAAGTATAATTCTTGCATTATTCAACAGTGAAACATTTTTGTATATTATGAATTAATATGATAATTCTGTTTCAACGTTTCGAGTCGAGAAGAGCTTTTGCATAAATTATGCGACGTCGTAATACGTATGACTTGCCACACGAATTTTTATGACTAGGTTTTAATGATAATTAAATTGTACGAACTTTATGACGCATGCTTCGTGTATTCTCGATGACGTGAATGATACAACATGGCAATTATTTTTATGTGTCACATCAATTTTAATTGAATAATTGATTGTATTAGATTCCCTTCATAGCTGTCCAACAAATTATCGAATAAATTGCGGAGACAAGCAATCTTTAATCAATTCGTATTTTATATTGGTTCGCGAATGACGTGAGGAGATGATAAAGTCCACATGTTTTTTTAAGAAGTTGATCTGAAGATTGGCTAAGGTTAAACCACAGCCAGTGATGCTTCACGACCTATCAAAAGACTGGACAGTTTTAGCCAATAGAACAATAGGCTTGTGATTTGGCAAATTTGGCTCGTCACCGCCGTCGTGGTTTGTATTAGTTGGTTTGGCGTTTCCTTTTAAGGGATCGTTATAAACTTACCAGACCAAACGAGTCCAGTAGTATGGTACTGCTTTACATACGCCTGCAAGTCAGACAGCAGTTGCACCCATGCGCGGCACCATTCTACGTGGGTCTTGTTTTTCTCTTTCCATTCCTTGAGCACGCGGTTCGTGTAGAACTGGCCAGCATCGTTCATCTCCTTCACGTAGGGTGCTGGAGTAGGTGCCACCGCGACCCAACCGAGAGCGGGAACGCTTTCGGATATTGCGGAGAGATGGTTGAAGAAGTTCGAGGCACGGTTCTTTTCGCGGTATTGTTGGATTGCGGAGATCTTGTCGCTGGTTGGCTTGAGGAGTTGAACCTGCTCGCCATCTGATGGTTTGGATCGAGATGCTGCCAACTGTATGTAGCGGAGCTGTTCCCTAGAAAAAAAACGTGTTTGGTTTACACGCGTAACATAGGTAATATTTTTCAAAGCGGACACTTTCAATATTTCAGTACGCTTTGTAGTTTAGGTAAGTTCTAAATTTTAGTGCGGGTAGCCCGGCAGTAGGCTTGGGCGGCTGGACGACGTCCGTAGAGGCTTGTAAAGTTCTTTCTCTTAATACATTTTATTGGAAGGGATTGCCTCAGAAGAGGCATATTTAACTTAGCTTAAGAGCGTTGTGATTTAAATTTTAACCTTTTTATAAGGGCTTCTTATTGTTTTTATGTGGCACTGATTTAGTTATCTGTTAAAGTTTATATTCACCACAGTGGAGTGATGAAAACAATTGCCCATTAAGAGTAAAAAGTTATAGATATGTAGAATTTAAAACTTACTTTACTTAACTTTTCGTACCTAAGCATATAACCTATCTTGCACATAAACCGGTTCAGCAATTTTTGTTATTGTACTTTCGCACCGAAAAGAGTCGCTTAACATTGTTTTTGTGAAACAAAATGTGGAAAAATATTATATTTAACATATTATGGTAGACAAGAACAAAGCAGTTGATCAGCTCGCAAAATTTCTTACTGAAAAGCGTCGTTGACCAGGTTGGCGTGTGTAGCGATATCCCCGCCGAGTTGCTTCGACAACTGCAAATATGTCTGCAGGGGACCCTACAACAACAGAGAATATGCATTAAATGACTGCGCTTAAAATAACCCAATAGTTGAAACTGACATGTTAAAAAAGTAATGCTGGGAAATATTGTAAAAAGAAATGTTCTATTGAACCTCTCAATTTAGTTTAGTTTAAATATTTTGGAGATTGTGTATAACATAATCGACTCTTAATGTCAATCTCTGGTGGTCAAGTATATCCATGCAAAAAAAAATGGGAGATAGTTAAAAAGTAGTTGCGTGTAGAAAAGAAGGAAAAAACACAACATTAAACAAAGCAGAGGAATAACATTTTCAAATTTTATAAAATATACTAGTCCTCCTCAGACCTTTATTGCCCCACTGCTGTGCATAGACCTCCTCTTTCATAACCATGAGAAAGGCAAAACCAGCTTAGACCCGCCACGTAACTCCAATACAGGTTGGCGGGCCTTAACTATTATTATCACATGTAATATGTAATATTATTATCATATGTTATAAGAAACTTAACAGTAAAAAACAAACACAAAAACATTACGTTGACCTCCTGACTCTTCACAACCCTAATTCTAATTTTCCTTGCTAAAGAAAATCTTGTTCACGGTAAGAAGTTTCTAGAAGAAAAACGTCTATCAATATTGATAGACGTTTTTCTTCTAGAAACTTCTTACCTATATAGCATGCTATATAGCTGCTATATAGCAGCGCAACCCTGCTTTATTCGTGTACTAACACGGACTTGAACGGTTATTGGGTTTAGTACCTTTTCTAACGGGTCGTGATCATACAAAACGTATGAAGCTTTATTCTGACAGTCGGTAACCATCGCCGCCGGTTAACCACTGTCAGATAATATGTAACACGATACGAAAGCTTGAGGGCTATGCTTGTGAGATACCCATAAATTACACCCAACTTACCCAAGATTATACTTAGTTTATAAAATCGTTTATAGTGGAGGTTATGATAAATGATCCATCGACCGTCACGGCATCATTAATCACGAGGGCATAAAGCCTTGGAAGGGAATATGCGACACTTTGAATGGTGTTTCAGTGCGTTAACAATAGCATTATTTGCAGACTTTGTTACGTTAAGAGCGACAAAAGAGTTATCTAGCTAGTTAAGATTATAACTACATATTCTAAATGTTTAAATATGATTTAAACATTAAATAAACTAACTGTAGTATCATCGCATGCTACTAGACTTTATAAAATTAGAAGTTCATGTAAAACTTAAAATAATACAATTCTATAACAAATCAGAAATAAAATTCTAGGAATGCCTCTCAAAAAGTTCAAAGTTTATATAGAACGTAAGCTAGTAGAAAAGTCCTATTATAGTATTAAGGATTATGTAAATGATAAAAAAGCTTGGGGTTTGAATAAGATAAAGCTATTAAATAGATAGTGATAACAAAACGAAAAGTTACCCGACTAAGTTTGTTGTGAGTTTGTTGTGAGCCTTCATAGCTTTAGCTTTAAGTTAACGAATGTAGTTATCACCATCAACTTTTTAATATGTAACTAACGCATCAAAAGTGCCTTTAAAATGATTATTTGAGTAAAGTTAATGATTGATTGATTAAGATTAGAGAACCAGAATGCCTATTTAACGCCACAAACTTATATTTTTGATTGTTTCCATATTGTCTATCAATAAAATATAGGTACTGCAAGATATAAGTATGTATGATGTTGTGTGTTTAACCTTCTTTCCTATGAGGCCGAAGCCTAGCAGCGGGCCTAAATAAATAAAAATAATAATAACACCTTTTTGTTTGAGTAACCGGTTAAAAAGGGGCAAGTGTATTTCTAGGGTCAAAGACACAATGGCCTACAATATAAGCCTTTGACAAATCACCCAAGTAATAAAATATGCAAAGCTGCCGCCGTTTCGTAGTTATCAGACATCAGTTACGTCGTTAAACAGACAAATTGTCCAAACGAGAGCGGCCATTGTCGACGTTAATCGATTGGCGCTTAAGCACTTCCCGTAAACATGGCGTTTTATATCAGAATAGATACCCGTACGTACGTATCGGTATATTCACTTCCTCGAAACTGTTAAAGAGAAAACAACTCTAACAGCGCTGGGTTAAACATAAATTTGCTTGTAGCCTACGTGCCTTAAATAATTCTGACATAGTTTGACTTAGTGTATATTGCTATATTCGTATCAGCTTAACCTTAACATCATACTGCCTACATCATGAGATAATGGGCTGACTGGTAACGCACGTGTGGTTGTTTAGAGCAGACTCTTGCGCGACGCTGCTGACACCATTTAACGAAAAACTACAACTTTTGCTGGCCGTTCGAAACGTACACAAATACAGTGGCTGCTTTCAGATTGACAGACATATACCATTACGAGAGTTTGCATACTTGATAAAAAAAAAGTAGACTCACTAAATTGTTTAAAAGTAAGTAAAATAATTACTTAAAAGGATGTCCCAACAACGGATAAATGTTATGTTAAAACATTTTTGAATAAATAACTTTTGACTTGTGGAATATTAGACGATATGAAATATTTATTAATAGAATGTGTCCAGAACAAAAATTGGAGCGTACATGTTCTGTTGGTAAATAATTTAAACAAAACGAAGTTGGCTTTTTAAATAGTATTTTAGCCGAACCAAATTCTTTCTCGGCTAAAATACTATTTCATTTTTATATCGCAAGTGTCAAAAATAGATAGATATCTATCTATTTTAAGAAGCAGTGAATTTACATATATAGTTCAATTTAATACAGTGGCAGAAGAATAGAAAATTTTCGTAGATATAAGTTTATAGTAAGGTAAGATAGGACTGTCATATATACATTTATTTATTTTATTATCATCATGATCAACCCATTACCGGCTCACTACAGAGCACGGGTCTCCTCTCAATATGAGAAGGATTTGGCCATAGTCCACCACGCTGGCCATGTGCGGATTGGCAGACTTCACACGCCTTGAGAACATTATGGAGAACTCTCAGGCGTGCAGGTTTCCTCACGATGTTTTCCTTCACCGTTGAAGCAAGTGATATTTAAATTTTTTTAAAACGCACATAACTCCGAAAAATTAGAGGTGCGTGCCCGGATTCGAACCGCCCACCTCTGATTAGGAGGCTGACGCCCTGACCACTAGGCTATCACCGCTTTATTATATAAGTCCTTAATAATAAATAAGGAAAAAAAAACACTTGTAATAGCAAGTAACACTACAACCAAAGAATTATTGCAGTAAACGTGATCACCACTCAATTAAGGGCTCCACTGCTGTAGTCACCATTATATTTAAAAAGGAACAATATTAAAAAAAAGGATCATTGTAATTCAATAAGTAAACAAGGTGACAAATTGATTGAACAAGAGCGGCCATAAATTGATTGCCATAATACTTCCTGCGGGGATAAACAAGGCGAATACGCCAACAGCGTCGAATATTATGCTTTCCCTTTATTAACTTCAGTTATCCGAGGGGTAAGTTTGACCGCTCTTTCTTTTTGAAACATACTTAGCGGTACAAACGTAGGGATCAAACGGACAAACTGATTTGATTGAGGTTTCTTGTGCGTTCGAGTCGTAATTTTATAGTAAAATAATAAGTTGTAAAAATAATGAAATATGTAAATTATATAACTATATATATGTTAAATCATATAACTGTTATTCAGGTGTTTCAGCTACATCAGACGAATAACAGCTGGTATGCGAAATACATAATTACTAATTTCACTTATTTAAGCGATTGGAAATTTAAAAAAACTAAGTCCGAATGATACCGCAATAGTAATATGGTATCTTTGAACAAGTCCTGCCCATTTTTAATGAGTCATCATCATCATGATCAACCCACTACCGGCTCACTACAGAGCGCGGGTCTCCTCTCAATATGAAAAGGGTTTGGCCATAGTCCACCACGCTGGCCATGTGCGGATTGGCAGACTTCACACGCCTTCGAGAACATTATGGAGAACTCTCAGGCTTGCAGGTTTCCTCACGATGTTTTCCTTCAGCGTTGAAGCAAGTGATATTTTAATTTTTAAAAACGCACATAACTCCGAAAAGTTACAGGTGCGTACCCGGATTCGAACCGCCGACCTCTGATTAGGAGGCTGACGCCCTAACCACTTGGCTATCCACGCTACCAATTTAATGAGTATTCAACATAAATAGTAGGTCTTATGCGAAAGCTTATAATAAAGGTTATAAAGGTTGTAATAAAGGTAATAGGTTATAAGCTTACAGTAAAGGTGTAATAAAGGTCGCCGGTTCCTGTTTGTTTTGCTATTTTCATTTGTGTTACATCCTATGTATTGCAATAAAGTTATATGAATAAAATAAATATAAGGTCATATGCAAGCTGTGATAGCCTAGCTTAGAGCGTCAGCCTTCTAATCAGAGGTCGGCGGTTCGAATCCGGGCACGCACCTTTAACTTTTCGGAGTTATGTGCGTTTTTAAGCAATTAAAATATCACTTGCTTAAACGGTGAAGGAAAACATCGTGAGGAAACCTGCAAGCCTGAGAGTTCTCCATAATGTTCTCAAAGGCGTGTGAAGTCTGCCAAACCGCACATGGCCAGCGTGGTGGACTATGGCCAAACCCTTCTCATATTGAGAGGAGACCCGTGCTCTGTAGTGAGCCGGTAATGGGTTGATCACGAAGGTCATATGTAATTCATCAGTGTCAATCATCAATTAGACAAAAAAAAAATATTGATGTGCCAGAGTTACACCATTTTGCTTTCGCTGCATAAAAAGATCGGACAAATCTCAGGTTTTTATCGTAAAACGAGTAAGCAACGTGCTCAAGGCGTTCTTACCGCAAATAAACAATGTCACATTTCGAAAGTGAAGAGAAAAAGCTAATTATATAACTATACAGTCCACTGTCCACTACTAAGTGAACGAAATCTTAAGATCATGACCCACAAGTCTTCATCGTAAAATCAAATTGCCCGAGCAAGAGTAGCCATTGTTGATAAAATCGATTTGCGCAATGCTTTCCGCAGATAAACACGGCGCCTCATAAAAAAACAAGTGACATTTTCACATCGGCTGTATACGTTTCAAAGAGAGCCGCAATAAAATATGCAAACTCATTCCGTTAGGCGGCTTTATCGAATTTCAGTCGACGTAGTTATGTATACAAATTCGGTTAAACAAAACGGTTGGTTATTGGCATATGTATTTTTGTTATGAATTGTGTGGATTTCAAGTAAAACGTAAATACAATTTGTAGAGCTCACTCCGTTTGGTCGCCATATCAAATTACAGAAGTAACAAACGACGAAGTAACGTTTACAAATTGCTTAAGCTTAAACAAGGGTAGGATATTGCAGATGTGAATAGATTGGCGCAAACTGCTTCTTCTGCATAAACCAACAGGCGCTTATAACCAGTGAAATGTATACATCTTTTGGACGTCTTACTTTCTTATAAACATTTGTTTAAAAGATAGTAAGGCGTACTAGGATTACCATAGTTTGCTTCATTTGACGACCTCCGTGGCGCAGCGCACGCGCTGTCTCATAAAATTGGAGGTCCTGGGTTCGATTCCCGGCTCGAGTCTAGTCTGGTGGGAGGCTGCGGCCGTGGCTAGTTACCAACCTGCCGACAAAGGCGTGTCGGCAAACGATTTAGCATTCCGGCATGATATCGTGTAGAAACCAATTAGGAGTATGGGTTTACTATACTGGTTAACAGGTTAGCCCGCTACCATCTTAGACTGCATCATCACTTACTATCAGGTGAGATTGCCGTCAAGGGTTAACTTGTAGTGGATATAAAAAAATAAAAAAGAATTATCACATATTACCACAGACAAACACACACACAGAAGTTGTGTGCAGAAGCACACAACCTGGCAGTTCACAACCAGAATATTTTTAACACGTATTGTTACGGTTTTCATAGTAAAATGTAAAAAAACTTGTTCTCTCTTTTTGGCAACAATATCAAGTAACCAAACTAGCAGATGACGTAATAACGTAAAGCGTCCAAACAAGGGAGGCTTTTGCCTCTGAAAATGGATTGGCCTGATCCTTTCTTTGCCCTCAAACAAGCGCCATATACCAATACACGTATAATGTAACACTATTGATAAATGTTTCACGGCAAAAATATTCAACTATTTCTCTATTATATAACTATCACTAGTAAGCACTTTTAATAAACTTTTTTTAATGCGACCTTTCCGTTGCTCCAAAATCACTTGTACAATCTCAAAAATAAAAAATACACAGTCATACAAGCAATTATTTTATTATTATTACAGGATATTTGGTTATATCGCAAGTATTATATGCTATTATAAAGGTCATTAGTTAGGTATTAATGTCAGTAGTAGTAAATTAGGTATAATGTTGACACTTCCGTAACAGTAACAGTATGTTAAAAGTAAAAAAAAAAATTAAAGAGGGGCGGCTACTATCTCTTGTAATGTTGGTTACTGAACACTTAACTACCTACCTAAAAACGAATAAAGTTTACATCATTAGCGCTTTTTAATTGCTAGAGATAAAATTATCAAAGCTCACTTCGTCTGGCGGATATATCACGTTTCACATGAACAGTACCGGCAATAAAATCCTACTAACATTATAAAAGCGAAAGTTTGTAAGTATGGATGGATGGATGGATGTTTGATACTCTTTCACGTAAAAACGACTGAATACATCAGAACAACACAGGTTACAATTTATAAAGATATTGTGTGAATTTTCCGAAATATGACGATAAGTGCAGTAGACGGCAAGTAGGAAAAATCTATCATCTGCGTGATAATTTTAATGTCATCATGTTAGTTCTTGTACTCGAAATACTAACCCTGCGCAGACGAAGTAGCGAGCATATTAATTAAACACATTAACAATATTAACCTTTGATAATCGATTGGTGAGATACTTGCTATCGTAGAAATAACTCCGTCATTGCTTCCTACCCACTTCGATACGTGCCTCAGAAAAAATTACGTTCACAGATAAGTTTAGAAGGGTTCAATGGAATGAAATAACTTTTTTCATGTGTCTTTTATACGCATCACCATATTGATCCAAAATATGCTCTTGCACGGACTAAAATGTTAACTGTACTTATTTTATCTCATGAGAACGCATATGAGGCATGTTGCATAGGGTTGCAGCATAGGTTCTGTGTGGGGTGTTGCGTATGAAATTAAAATATTCAAGAAAATAAAATAACAATAAAATTTTACTCGCTCCATGACTACCAAATAATGTTACAGATAACTTCATAATGTCAACAAACAAGGGTGGTAAATGCCGATGCAAATTGGTAAACACGTTGGGGGCGCAGACAAACAACTACAATTCGTGTGATTTTACTGATCTAGTGTTAGTGATTAATATATTTTGAACCTAGTATTAGAATCAAAGCTTACATCCATGACTATTTATACCTGCTAAAACCCTCTCCTCTCAGTATGAGACGTGTTTTTATGAACCGTTACATTACGGTTTCGAGTGAATCGGTAGACTTTACACGCCTTTGAGATCATTATGGAAAACTCTGAAACGTGCAAGTTTCCTCGCGATGTTTTATTTCCGCGTTAAAGCGAGTCATCTAAAAATTTTAAATTGCTTAAATTAAAACGTACACATAACTCATGAAAAGTTAATGGCGCGTGTTCCAGATATCGATTACCACTTCAACAACAACAAAAACAAAAGCGTGCCTGTTGCATAATCTTGTAAAACTCAACTTGCGCTGTTTTCAAACTAACACCCGATCTTGCACGCGCTGTTGTAACTGCACATATATTTTATTAAATTCTATAATTTTTTAATGACTATCTTGCTTAAATAAAGGTGGGTCCGAAACAAATATAAATTTAGCTATCATTATAGTACATTATTATCTTTCCGTTTAAGAAGAAATTACAAAAAATATATTATCTTTAGAGTAGTCAAATGTAACACAATAAGGGTTTCATGGAGGAGCGCTTATTCCAGTTGGACGTAGTTATGTAACAATGATCCAATTGCGGTCGAGTGCGCGGGTGTTCCCGTGACCCAGCCACAAGGCGACGCGTAGGAGCATCGCTGTGTTTTAGTGGGTATTCTGGTTTCCAGTCCGGCCGCCGGCGAGTCCCACATACCCCGTCGGAAGCGACGCAGTCAAGACTGTGTCGCTACCGGAGGGGTTGCGTAAACGCATTTCCCAGCGGGAAAAAAACAATGATCCAATGCGCAAGTCACCAAAATTGAGTTATGTCTGATATAGTGAGCGTACAGGTCGATTTATGCGGTCAGCGAAGAGGTCCCCGAGATATAAAGGATTTATACCATTTTGTCACCGAATCGCCTATTAAACATAAAATAACAACAGCGAAAAAAATTCCGTGAATACAAGACGTTTATTGCTTAACATGCTTAATATGGGTTGGATGTTTTCTACATCAATACGCCTAATTATATATTTATTTAAGGCGTAAGAGCTCAATTTGCCGGCTTAATTAATACTAAACTATTTCTCCATTGGGACTGCCAATGGCGGTTCATTAATTAAGGTAATTGGATTTCAAAGTTCGAGCCAAACTATTAATTAGCACGGCTAGATATCCAAAAATAAACTTTCTAGCTAAAATGACATATTAAATATTTTTGTCCAAATATGCTTAAGTATTAATCGTAGCTTGGAACAATATCTATTATATAGTCTATTTATAAAGTTAACGGTGAAGGAAAATATTGTGAGAGAACCTGCGTGCCCGAAAGTTTACCACAATGTTCTCAACGGCGTGTGAAGTCTGCCAATCCACACATGACCAGCGTTGCGGACTATGGCTAAACCCCTCTCTTATTGAGATGAGACCCGCGTTCTGTAGTGAGCCGGTAATGGTTTGATCATGAATGATGAATGAATGAAAAAACTAAAATCTTACTAATTTTAAATTCTAAAACTAATTATCTTTGTCTAGTTTCAGCCATAATAACAGCTAAACAGCCTGCGATAAATATTTGGCATAGAGATGGGCAAGACATAACTTTAATACATTTATTCTGGAATTCTGGAGTTCCTGGAGTTCCAGACGTATGTTTTAAAAACCGAAATCCAAATCGACGTAGTCATGGGCATCGCGGACTAGTACAGTTTATATTATTTAAAATATAGTAAATATACATATATAAACTTTACAATCGTAAACCATAGAGCCTCATCATCTGTGGTCACAGTCTATGGTCCGGTGGGTGATAATTAAGGTTCAGAATGCGTTTATACCACACAATGTTCTGACATTTATAAGAATGAGATTTATTTACGTTGGGAAGGTTATTGTCACTGTGTACCATAATTATTCGTAGTCGAAAATGCCATTCTGACGGCCAACTTTTACTGGTTGGCGAGGCATCTAAACAAGAAGACCATAATTCTTGCAAAATCTTGTTTTTCGATACCAAACCCAAATGCCTATCGTATAGCAAACTTTACGCTCATTAAATTCAAATGCCTATGATATAGTAAACTTTACGCTCATTCATTGAAACTGGTTCCGTTTACGGTACAATTTCCTTTTGCTTCAACTTCCGTTTCATCTAAGCGGTTCCTTTGAGATAAATACATTTGTCATACTTTACACATACAAAATAAAACGCTGCCAATGCATATAAGCAAAAAAATAACTATGGGACTTGTTTGTGACTTAAGAACCTTAGTACTGACAAGTTTCTACAAATATACAAAGAAATAAATTAAACCAGACGTTTCCTATATTTCCTAGTACTTTACAGTTGAAGTGCTCCTCGTTCGCCATTGGATAGCATGAAATTGGATAATTTAGAATAATAAAAAGCTTCGAGGAAATCGTATTCCAACAAGTTTTCAAGTACCCTAGCCTAAGCAAGAAAATATCTGGGGAAAAAATGCTTTGTGTAGTTTTTAAGAGAAGTTGAAAAGTTTTATTTTGCAGCATATAATACTGTGCTATTAATTAAGAGTCACATTCATACATATAATTTTGCTCCAGTTAATTTCACATCAGTTCCTTATTGCTGCTAGGTCCAAACTACTTCAAATAAAACTTTCGATCAAGAATTATTTTCGATACTTTTGATGTCAAATGTCATGGAGTTGACCTGGCCATGGATCTTATTTATTAACTTTGCTATACGTCTTAAATACAAAATATAAAGAATATAACAGTGTGCCTAGCGCGATATTATTCGCGAATCGAAAGAGCATATTACAAAAATTATAGCAACCTTTCGATTTCAAAATCAACAAATCGAATATAACTTTTAAGCGATCGAATAAGTAGAAAATCTACACAACCTGCTCAGATCATCAACATCAAGTTATCAACAAAAAGCGCATACTGTACGGAGATATCAACATCGCCTAGCAACTGTTTGCAAAGTTTAAAACAATTGATGGAAAGTTTTTAGATAACAACATTCATGTTTCGTCTTTCGCTACGAAGACATAGGTACTATATTTTTATGCTTAGTTGCAGTTAAAACGCTTAGGTTAAGGAATACGACTAGCATTGTATACGGCCAAATTTATAAAACGTATCGTACTTAGTAATTCTTGTACCTTAATTATGTATAGTACCTGTGATAATTAGTTCAAAAAATGGGTTGACGTCAGGCCGATCGTAAAATCGTCATTCCTAAATCGTCAGGCCTAAATTAAAACATGTCTTCCAGTTTCAAGAAGATATTAAGTTATGCTGGATAGCAAGAAGATTTATTTCCGATTTAGGAAATATTCAGCTAAATAATCTGCGATAAAAATTCTATTGAGACCTTACAAATTACATTTTTTTTAATGTTACTACGTTTATTGGATGGAACGTAATGGTGAACTTTTATTCATGTATCACAATGGCAATTGGTATCAGTTGTTATCCTACTTTCATATTTGTGTTACTGTTTCTTTTTTTGTTTGTTCTTAACTTACGGAGTTAAAATATATAGAATTTTAAATGAATAGATCTTATGGATATTTTTATGTTAAGCAAGACGAGGAGTTCCGAGGCATATACAATCAACCACAGGTCACAACAAGTTCTGAATGTTTGTGTTTGTTTATGTGCTGCGTTAAACTAAAAAAAAAGAAAATTCGAACGGACTAAATAATGGCCAATTATTGGATGTAGTCAATAATAAATAATAAGATAGAATAATAAGAGCAAACAGAGTCTTGTTAGGCTCTGTTTGCTTTATTATTAACGTCACGATAAAGTAATTTTCATTACCAAGCCTTAAGATATTGGCACTGTCCACACACGTGTCTCGAGGGTACGAAGGCACTCTTAATTATAAGCATCTCAATTTTTGGATGAAGGAACCACAAACCTGCATCAAATCCTGGTATCCGTTGACACTCATATTGTCACTGACTATGATCTCTACAGTCAGTGGTAACGGCGGAGGCGGCGGCGGCGGCGGGGTGTCGACGTCGGTAGGGGAAGGCGCGGGGGAGCGGGGCGGGGTTGGCGAGCGCGCGCGCAGCACTGGCAGGCGCTCCAATCGCGACGTCACTTGCTCCAACCGCTCTATCAGAGCCTCGAGATCTGCAGCCGGGCTTTGAACCGCTGCTGTGGGTTCCACTTCACTACCTTGACAATAAAACGAAAAAACAATTATAAATTTGAAGCTAGAACTGTATATTTATAAAAACTAATCCCAGTACGGTACGAAACTCATTAAATAGGTGGCTATAAACGCAGGTCCGACAACTCCAACTTTCGTGAGAAATATGTATGACAGGGTGATTTTTTGTGAGAAATAAACATGGCATAATTGAAAACAAAATATTCTGTTTTTAGAAAATAACATTTCCTATTTAAAAAGCCTGTGAAAGAGAATGTCAATTTCATGTGAACTGTGCGTTGCCATGTGCCACTCCATACTCCAACAACCGTGTACGTATATAACTTTAAAATGAAACACAAAAGTAATTTGAGAGCGGCTGGTACATTTTCTAGAAATTGAAGAAGTGGAAATTTGATACGAATATAGTAAAAATATCACGAGTACAACAGTCTGTGTAAGTGACAGTAAGATATTAATTATTTTCTCTATTCTACTCGGGTGGAGAGCTACGGCCGTAGCATGGTTGGCCACTCTACCGAAAGACCACCAAGTGATTTTTTATTCTGGGGCAATGCCACGAAGAAACCCAAATCCTCGAATAGCTTTAAGACTCCATTATGTAAGATGAGATTGTAGTCAAGGGCAAATTTTGTGAAAAATGTAAAAAAAAATTGTGACGGCGCGTCCCTGTGCATCTTTTAATTTGGTGTTGAAAACGTAACGGTAACATAAGTTGTTGACTCGAGCGCATATACACAGTTAGTTGTCCCGCCTGGGAAACTCCGTCAATTAGACAAGATATATGGTCGGCGTCCGTAACGATAATTTATATAAAATCAGTTTTTGTTCACGTTTAAAACGAAGAGTGGAATAGAATCTACAGAAAATACAAAAGAGTTAACTCCAAGGATGGACGTTATCAAACAAACTATCAATTTTGTTTTGATAATCCAATTTATTTGCGGTTTAACCAATAATATTAAAATTTCATCAGTGTTCATACCAATAATAGTTTCATCAATATCCGAGTGCTCTTTATTAGTTTCGATGACTACTTCATTGACCGCACCCTCTTCTTCATCCGCCATGTTTCTACGCGCCTCAAACATCTCTATCAAGGTTCTCATGCTTATACCATTTTCGTCTGCCATTTTATATACTAAATACCATTTATTGCACCAAATTTATTAGTAAAATATTATTAATTCACTGTATTTTAACTGAATATGTCTTCAACGGACACACGCTATCTAATGACTAAGCTGCAGATATGATGCGATAATAAGACCGGGTACTGACAAAAACGATGATAAAGCAAAGTTAAACGAAACATTTACAAATAATGCTCTCGAAATGAAAGGGACAGAAAATGATAACTCATTAGTCATACTGAAGTATTTAGTAAATAATGAGTGTTATAAAATTATTATATTTGAGAATGGGTTTGTTAGGCAGCAACAGACTGATACACTTGATTGAGACTCAGAAAATAACATAAGAATATTTTTTATTCGGATATTTTACGCAGACATAAGGCATCGGCAGAGTTTAAAGGTAACAAACTTCACACAACATATGTAGTCTTCATCTTGTAAGCACAGAGAAAACATAGACGGAAAGTAGGTACTATACATAGTACGTAATTAAGAAAATTTTCCTGATATTTTCGAGATGAAACGCGTGTCGTTATCACTCTAACTTTCCGGAAAATAAAGGAATCATACAGACATCATTATATCAGAGCTATAATAGTAAAACGAATATGTTGGCAAACTGTCAAGTCTTGCTTGGATACCTCCATCATAATAATGTTTACGGCCTTCTTCTCAATGGAATGGTCTAGCGTATTTTAGAACATATTTTTTTTAGTTAGATTTATCTAGACCAAGCTTTTCAGCTTATTTCCGGCGCACGTTAATACATTTCTCTTTAATTTAACCTAACCGTCATTCTGGTATCAGATCAATAGTAGATCTAGTAGACATAAATAGAAGGTCACCTATTTCACACAATTTCACTAACTTTAAAATGTAATAATAATGACTTAAAGAAGAAACCATATATATCCAATATCTCCATTTTTTATTTTATGTAACTTGTAAGCGTCAAATTTTCGTAACAAAGATAACATATCTGCACTAAATACACAGTAAAAATAGGATTTTGAATGTTACTTCTTTAAATTAATTTAACCGTTTTTCTAAACTTTAACTAAAGAAAAACATTCAGAATTAAGGGTTACCGCATACCGCGGGTGAAGCAGCGATTAAAGTTAATTCGATGAAGCAACCTTCGAGGAAGAAAGCAATTTCCAAGAAGTTCGTTAATACAAACATATACGTCACACATAAAGTTATTATTGAAATCTAATTCTAATAAATGCAACGGTGCATCCATTGTAATAATGCATGTGCGTTAGCATGCGCTTCATTAACCGGAAGCTGTCAAAGCATGTTTGCCGTTTTGTGTTAACTTTCTGACAGGTTCTAATCATCTGCATACAGACGGAATGTTGTAGAAATTAGCGTATTTTTAGAATCATTTTACAATTCAGGGAACTTAATTTAAGCTAGCAGTTATTTTGCCAGCATATATTTGCACGCTTTTTCCAGTTACTGCGTCGAGTTCAATTACATTCCACTCGGTTTAACTTTGTAAGTACATATCCTTTGATTATTTATTCTATTAAAACGACTTAAGTGGCGCAGCGCGTACGCTTCAAGCTGCATTTTTAAGTTCGAGGTCCTGGGCTCGATTCCCGGCTCGAGTCTGGTCTGGTGGGAGGCTTCAGCCGTGGTTTTTTACCACCCTAAAGACAAAGACGACTCGCCAAGCGATTTAGCGTTCCGGCACGATGTCGCGTAGAAACCAATTAAGAGTGTGGGTTTACCATACCCCTAACAGGATAGCCCGCTACCATCTTAGACTGCATCATCACCATCAGGTGAGATCGCCGTCAAGGGTTAACTTGTAGTGTACAAAAAAAAATTGGAAATGACGCCTGCATTTATTAGTTCAATAAAAAAGTACGTACGTTAAAATAAAAGTTAAAAAGAAATAAAATTTGTATGGGCAGAGGATATACGCAGTCGAGGCCATTGCTTTTACATAATACATTATTTACGTTGCAGTAAAGTAAGGCTTTGGGGAATACGGCTCGAAGGAGGATAATAGTTTTAATATGTAGAATCCGGATCGATATCATGTGGGTCGCTACTCGCTCATGTTCAGTTACTTCAATGTGAATTATTACCTCCTCTCAAAACTACTTATATTGAGTATACACTTATTTATTAAACTCATACAATAACATAACAGTATTGACGATTGGATAGAAGCATAAATTGTTAAAATATTATTTTTGCATGCCTACCCGGCAGATGGTAAGCATCTCATCTTAAATGTTACACCAATATACCGACTCAATCTATGCAAAATAAATGATTTGATTTGATTTGAAGCATCTGTACGTGAAAGCAACGTGCATAAAAAGCCTTTTTTGGAATGAGAATCAAAAAAATTAAAAAAAACTTAAAGCAAATTTGCCTAATTTTCGCAGATCATACAAATATAGTTACATTTCATCATTATCAACCAATATTTTATAAACAATACACAATTACATAGAATACTAGAGAAGCATTTGACACAATGATCAAATTGACCTAAATTACATTTCGGTACGTAGAAACCGATTAAGGTAATGGGGGTATTCCAAGAATGCATTAAAAGTGAGATTACAATACTCGGCTAACTTGGAAGTGAAAAGAAGTACTTTTCTGACTCGCTATCCGGTTGCCACCTATCATCTAGTAATCTTACTGAATCGGGAATCTGGTATTCATCATTTATGGATCATCATCATCATCATCATGATCAACCCATTGCCGGCTCATTACAGAGCACGGGTCTCCTCTCAATATGAGAAGGGTTTGGGCCATAGTCCACCACGCTGACCATATGCGGATTGGCAGACTTCATACGCCTTTGAGAACATTATGGAGAACTCTCAGGCATGCAGCTTTCCTCACGATGTTTTCCTTCACCGTAGAAGCAAGTGATATTTTAATTGCTTAAAAACGCACATAACTCCGAAAAGTTAGAGGTGCGTAACAGGATTGTAACCCCCGACCTCTGATTAGGAGGCGGACATCCTAACCACTAGGCTATCACAGCTTCAGATTTATGGATATAAAAACGTAAATAAAAAAAATATCACCTAAAAACTCAGCTTTGCAGCGTTGGAAACGAATAGAAGCTAATTACACGAGAGTGCTTGACGGGCAGAAGGCAAAATCGAGTGTTATTTTCGTATCGCTGCACGGCCAAGGCCAGTTCAAAATGACTAACGCTCTTACGTAATCGTGTGTATGAGTGTAAAACAAGACCAATCACAAATAGAACATTATCTAAATACGATAACCTTTTCTGTTACTATATGTAGCCGCGAATTCACCCATGTATCTGTTTAAAAAACCTACGGCAACAAACTGTTTTCTTGGAATAAAAGCGACTGTTTCCAGAAAGCTATTACCATGTAAATTTCGTCACTATCAGTGCAATGGTGGCCTGAACCTAGGCATCAAGTTTATAATGCAATATATTTTGTTAAAAACTGTGCTTATTGGTTTATCCTTCAATCAAGCAGCGGCCAAGCACCGATTGAAATTGTATTTTTTTTTGCATAGAGATAGTTTATGGACGGGACATACATTTCATCCCTTTAAATGCAAAGTTCCTGTAAGATATGGCTTAAACTCAATTACGTTACAATAAGTTAATACGCTTTGGCATTCAATAGATTACTAAGGAATAGGGATACGGTCTATGTGTTAGTCATGTGTAAGAATAAATGCGGGCGATAAAGCCGGGTACATTTAGTAATGTATATAATAGTGTACAGTGAGGCATTTGAAGAATTCATCGAGTGTTGTTCGTATTCTGGAGGATTTAAATACCTGATACCATTTTGATAATATGACACAAAACAGAAGCTAAGATGCTTGATCAGTATATAAAATTACATGATGAATTATCCATACCTTATACTATTTATATACTAATAACGTAAATATTAGATAGTATTAGGTTCGAAGAAATTTTATACCAGAAAAAAATGCGTATAGACTTGAAATGAGTAGGACTATGACAATTTTTAATTTCTAAGGATTTTTACTATTACTAAGTACTTTTTATTTCTAATTTTTTAAGGCATTACGGTAATCAAGAATGTTGAATATCTATGGATTTTTATTAGTACTACTGAGTACTATTTATCTCTAATTTCTTACGGGAACGAGAATTACTAAGTTACAATTAATGTCAGAAATTGTCACAGCAAAGCGTGGCCGGGTTAAGGTAGTATGAAATAATAATAATCATTAGACCACGTTCGCATACAAATTACATATAACGTAACCACCTATTATATTATATACGTCATTATAATATGATATATGTGAGGATGGATGGTGGTATGGTATGTTTTTATGTAAGAGTAACAATACTCTTACACAAAAACTATAAATTATAGAATTGATAAATCTTTACACTTGTCAAGTTTCATTATATTTCCCAAAAATGACGAGTTTTATTTTTATATAATTTCATTTCCTTTTTTTTATATTATAAGGTAGGTATTATTAGTATATTTATTAAATATTTATTACTATATTGTGTTATTTATGTAATCTGGTTTACGTATTAGTATTTAGTTATTTGTATGTAGGTTTTTTGTTTATATATTACGCCACCTACTTTCTTCTTCTTTAACTTTTCTTAATCCTAAGGTTGCCTGGCAGAGATCGCTACTAAGCGATAAATCCGCCTTTTGTATTCTGCTTCTTCTTTATTTTGTTTTCTTGTTATATCTATTTTTACTTTACTTGTTGTAGTGTACAAATACAGAATAAACTGGCAACATCTTTTACTTTGACGTTTGGTTGTAATCTATGGTTACTTTCTTCCGTTTCACCGGCTGTAATTACCTAATGAAATAATTTAATAACTTATCTAGTCGAGAGTTTAATTTATAACGACACTATTATGTTTAATATTCATCAGAGTAAGTTATTGCCTATCTTTATAGAGTATTTATATTATGGACATTGAGTAAAGTAAGTCGGTAAAAAACCTACTGAGAGCTATTTCGGCGTGCGGTGCATAAGCCGTTAGAACTACAGTCTACTAAAACTTTATATTTATTCTATGTCAGAGTACTTTTTCTATCGAGAACAAAAATAACTACGATAAATAGCAACTAAATTAACTAAAAAGCGAAGTGGCGTGTTAAAGCTAGTGTTTCATAACTTAGCGGATGGTTTATGACAAAGGCTGGATATTATAAGTACCTACTTAGGTAAAAGAAACTCCCCCCGGAAAGACAGGCTTCTATACAAAGCCCGAGATGAAAGACTTATTGATCGCGATTCAAGAACAGCTCGCTCTTAAAAATGATACGCGACCAATTTATAACTAGCCCAGTTTACCGCTTTATCATAACATAGAGGACGCTCTTAAAGATAAGACTACAATGATGAGTTTTTACTATAACCAATTCATCAATTTATTAGGACCATTTTCCTTTCCTTGATTCCGGAGCCACCATCAGACAGTTCTCACTGTTTTATGCTGATGCTGGCCATCGAGGAGGTTTTAGTGTGTAGAAATCCCACATAACCCGAGATATTCCCCAGCAAATAGTCGGGTATCTCAGTAGGAGATTTAACCCCGTAAAAAAAGACCCCTTGCTTTGGCCCCCTTTATAAGAACGTTTCTTAATTTAAGATTTTACGGGCAAATGTGGGATGGCAAGTCAAACGCAAACAAAAAAAAAATTAAATATCTTTATGCATCTTAAAAAGATTTTTATTTGCGAAAACTTAGAAAGCCCCATAACAATCTCGTGTCCCTTTTCTCTTTACGAGCGAAAGAGAAATAAGTGTATTAGGAAAGGTGTAAAAACTTGATAAAATGAAATTTTACGAGCACGAAGCTTTCACAGCTACTTTACTGCTATCATACAAATGTATCTATGTGGGGTTTATTACTTACCCCCTCCTAACTATAACATCGTTTTCTAGCCTTTGTGACACAAAATAAGAAAAAAAAAAAAAAATTAAAAAAATCTAGTCCCCCCTGAATCATAGTCTGACGTTCGTACTGACGTATGATACACAAGCTGTTGTCCGCGACTTCGTCTGCGTAGAATTGCCCATTTCCCATGAGATTGAGGTCTCCTGTGCGGCCAATGCTTTAGAAAGTAAGCTACAAATGAAAAAACATAGGACTTTCATACAAACTTCAAACCCCTATTTTACCCCCTTCGGGGTAGAATTTTCAAATATCCTTTCTTAGCTAACATCTCTTAACTATCAACTACCTACTTGCTAAATTATAGCTTTATACGTACAATAGTTTTTGAGATCTCGTGTTTAATCAGTAAGTATGTAAGACCTTTCGCTTTTATGTATATAGATTTGGAAATATTTTTGCAATAATTTATTCCAGTTCCATTATTAACTTGTTGCCTTTAATATCATAACAAACCGAGTGTCTCGTTACAAGCTGTGGGCTGAATGAAATAACAAAACTAGACTAAAAGCTTGCACAATATACAATCGATAATAACCACCTCGCCAATTACAAACCACAAACAAACGTATTTGTGACTGTAACATAATAAGCGAACCTTCGATCTTTAATGTATGAGATATGCAGTGCCAAAACGTAGCTTTTTTTATTGTGGGTAAATCCTCATGGATACCTCTGCGCCACGGGAAGGCACAGAGGTTATGCCTGACTAAAACCCCCACGTGTGTCTACTCACCGCTGTATGGTGAAGCCAAAACGTAGCAGAAAAGTTCTGGTCGTAATTTTTAACTAATGGTTATCTACCGAGTGGTAAAAAAATATTGAATTTATATTATCATAAGTATAACCTTACATAATAAATTCCACTAGCTTAATTTTCTTTACGGACGCTTAGAACGTACACATTGGCTTTTTCTTAACTAAAGTAAATGGACACCAAATTCGCGAGTAAACGTCTTCTTTCACAAACACTTTTTGCAGACTATAAATCAGAAGCATTTGTTTCTTCGCCCACGGTAATATCAAAAAACGACTGGATCGAATTGATTTTTTTCGATTTTTGTACTATACGTTTTATACATATCCTATATCCAGTACACTCATATATTATAGTAAAAATTTTACATAAGTACACTGTATATGGGATAGGCATAATCAAAAGCGAGAAGAGAAGCTTTACGAGGCACTCGAAGTCATCAGTTAGCGTTTCATTAAAGCAAAGTTTACAAACGAATTGAAATGTACAAACGAATTGAAATGTAAATGTCTCCTCGTTAGCGACAAAGGTACATATTAGCTCATGAAGTTGAAAGAAGTGGTTTTTCTTCCGCTTTACAGTTCGTTTACCGAGAAACAGTAAACTTCCGTTTTACTGCAGTGTGAGTCAATTTACCACTCATATTGATAAGAGATAATTATTGATAAATAACTTTTGTTGCGTTTTATCACTTCTTACTTTTCGTCGATTGTACGAAAATGTATGTTGTAATTATCTTATTGTGTGTCAATTAATTTTTTTTACGGCTTTGCCCGCTACTTCGTTCAAATGTAATTTCTAATAACGTCAAAAATTCAGGAACACTTATGAGTGTATGCAGAGTATGCTCTAAATCGGCCTTTTGAAAAGGAAGCTTTTCAAATTTTAAAAAATATCTCTGTAGTTTTTGTTGGGGTTCCGTACCCGAAGGGTGCCAATGTGAATCTATTTCTAAAATGTCGTCCGCATGTCTATCAGCTGGCTGTATCACGTGAACCGTAAATTATTACGGTAGCTATTAAACTAGAGAGTTAAAATTGTACAGAATGTGGATTACAATTGCCGGCAAACATAATAAAAAATAATGAAAGTTTATAATTACATCGCAACATAAGAATCCTGCTTTGTTTTTTTATTTAATTTTAATGTCAATACTAGCGTTGCACCCATATATTGGTGCGAGTCTGACTCGCTCCTAACGAGAGCGGTACAAGAAAACCGAATTTCACGTCGATGGGTTATATCAAAACACCTTCTACAGTTTGCCATGGAAAACTTTCAACATTTTTATGTTGGAAAATGGAGCAGAAACGGCAACGTGAACGGGAATGAGATATAGGAACGTCTTCAAACAAACACATTGCTTATTCCGCAGGAATTCACTTCACTTACTGACTCATCACTCTCATCACTTACCATCAGGTGAGATTGCCGTCAAGGGCTAACTTGTAGTGTGTATCAATAAGTTCAAAGTTTTTATACAACGAAAGTTTGTAGAAAAATCAGCTTAGAAAAATAAAGCTTGGGTGTGAATTGCTCTATCTCCATAGGTACTATAGTTTATTATTCATTATGTCAGATGGTGATAACGAAAAAAAAATCCGGCTAAGTTTGTTGTGGGCTTCTTCTTAGACGCGTCAATAATGTACATAGTAGTTATATCACCATGAAGTGCCTTTTTAAGGACTATTTAAGTAAAGATTATTTTGAATTGAATTGAATTGTATAAAAAAAAAAAACAAAAAAAATAAAAAAAAACCATAATCGTAGTACTCTTCAATGTCATTATCATATATTGCATCGTGGCACGGAACCCTTCGTTAGAGAGTCTTAACACGCACTTAGCTGGTTTTTTGTTTTAATCATATCAACCCTATGAGAGGCAGTTATTAAAAAAACACCAGCACACTCTTATATTGCATTTGTTTGTATGTAAAGAAAAGCATTGTGCACTCTTATGTACGTACGAATGTAGCTATCAAGATGACCTCACAAGTTATAATAATGGAAAAAACATGTATACACGCCTGCCTGTGACTAATAGATCTACATGAATAAAACATTTTTGAACTTGAATTCGAATTATGTATGTAGCTAGCCGTATTAGGAACATGCGTGCATGAACTATATAACAGTTAATATGGAAAACATCTGTTCATGGTTCTGTGCCATGTGCTGTGGCAGCGAATAGCCATATAGGGAATACAAACTGTTCAACTACGATAACTTGTAATAAAAAATTACCTTAACCAAAAAACCTGTATCTTTATTTAATTTGGCGGGAACTTGTACCTAAAATACGGTATAACGACGTTTTTCCAACTCATAAAATGACAAGCCACACCAATAACATTTTGATAGATAATAAATACGTAACATTGAAATTGTCAAACACAGATTGCAATCGATTGATGGATGCTTTAAAAAAAATCCCTAGACTGTGAGACAACGCACACAATACTATTAAAGTTTGACTATACTTTTAAAGATGCGTTCGACCTGCGCGCACGCCTATATCAAAAGATATCCTTTCGGCCGGTTTAATGCTTAAATAGCAAGGGTATGGTAGACCTAATTGGTTACTCTACTAATTGGTTTCTACGCGACATCGTGCCGGAAAGCTAAATCGCTTGACGACACGTCTTTGTCGCTAGGGTGGTAACTAGCCACGTCCGAAGCCTCCCACCAGACCAGACTCGAACCAGGAATCGAACCCAGGACTCCTAACTTTAAAATGCGACAGCGCGCGCGCTGCGCCACGAAGGTCCTCATTTTATGATCTTAATAACTCTTTTAATGATGATTTCTGTTTAATGAAATACTAGCTGATACCGGTTGTTGCGTACTTCACCCGCGTTTGCGTCGGTTTTTGTTTTCCGCCCCTAAAAGTTATCGTTAATAATTATGAAAGTTGAGACTTGCTCTAACTCCAAACACCAGACTTTATAATATAATTATCTTTATTCCGATCCACAAAGTGATATTTACTAAACAATTAATTATTCTTAACAATTATCTATCGAAAGTCCATGAGAGAGTCGAAGGCTACAAACCATGTGTTAGATCGCCCATGATACATAGTCAGAATACAAATTAGTCCATCGTCCATTATTTACCATAGTGCACGAGACAGGCAGCTCGGTGTAATCTAACGTGACGACCACTACTGTTCAGACATCACGACCGCACAGTGGTGGTCGTCACGTTAGAATACTCCGTTGTTTTTAAGAGTGAATAAACTTATCAAAAAACAGAGCATCGGCTCCTTTGTAAAATACTCCTTAAGAAAGAAATATTTCGTTTACTAACAAAAAATGAAAAAAATTTTAGGAATGCAAAGAAACTGTTTCTTAAAAAACTGTTTCAAGAGCTGGCGCAGAAACGGAAAAGTTTTAGTTTCAAAATTTATCTCGTAAATCAAAACACCTCCTGGTACAAGAAGTACTTTATCATATTAAAATAGAGATCTCAGCTAAACTAAATGAATGTAATTGTAAACGGAATTAATTTTTGTTTATTATTATTAAAATCTATCCAGCGCGATTCAACATAATATAAATATAACGGTGTACAATACATCCCTCAACCTTTGAATGTTTTAGAAGTTATTTTAGTATAATTCCGAGTTTATTTTATTATGTTTTCAGTGGGACTGCTGCCAGCCAGGTCAGAGAATATTGCTCGGCTCAACGCATACGTTTCTTTCATAGACCTAAATATTAACTTGTTTTATTCTGGGTAGATTCTAATAGGCACGAATAAAATTGTTGCAACGATGTATTTGATTGATATAGATCAATTATTTGGAAAGCTATATGGGTGCTTATGACCTCGCACCGAAAAACGTAGCGTTTGTGGTGAAGTGCACCGGAAGGCACCTACTAGTTAAACGGAAGACCTTGGAAGTCACCGGTGTCACTGCACAAAGGTAATACCCCCAAATAAAGTGCTACACAACAGTGGACGTCCATGGTTGAATGATTTGAGTGAAACTTTTAGATATTACTTGCTTGCCTTTCCGTTGAACATACAGAGTATACTTTTTTTTAAGAGATTTTTAAGAGATACCCGTCATGTGATAAACTATATCTACGAAAGCTGTTACTATTAGATACTAGTATTGCTAAAATTCGTAAAGAAAATATGTGGTTTTGTATGTACATACTTGTAATTATTTATTCTTATAGAGATTGGCAATAACATTAATTACCTACATCCTGATTTTAAATTTGAACCAAATAAATTTTATTTGCTTTATTATTACTTCTTAATTAGTACGGAAGTGAAGCGGTGATAGCTAGGTTAGGGCGTCAGCCTCCTAATCAGAGGTCGGCGGTTCGAATCCGGGCACGCACCTCTAACTTTTCGGAGTTATGCGCGTTTAAAAAAAATTATAATATTACTTGCTTCAACGGTAAAGGAAAACATCGTGAGGAAACCTGCACGCCTGAGAGTTCTCCGTAATGTTCTCGAAGGCGTATGAAGTCTGCCAATCCGCACATGGCCAGCGTGGTGGACTATGGCCAAACCCTTCTCATATTGAGAGGAGACCCGTGCTCTGTAGTGAGCCGGTAATGGGTTAATCATGAAGTAGGGAAGTATGCATTAACAGAAGATCTAAATATGTATCTCAATTGCAATGAATATCAATAAAAACTAGGACCAATTTTTGTCTGTAAACTGTGATATCAACAAACATGTGTAATCAATGCAAATAGTTTTCATCAACAACTTACTAGTATTAAGCTTGACGTATTAAAAAATTATTCTAAAGGATTATGAGAATAAAGTTTTGAATCGATTGATTGATTGGTGAGACAATCAAGGAGTGTGTCATAAAAATATACATAGTAACCATTTTAACTAATAATTTATTTTAATTAACCTCATCCGTAGGTTTATAGATCTGGATCTCATTAAAGTATTCAAATTAATTAACTAGTTAAGCTCGTTAACTGTAAGCAAATGTAAAATTCTTTGAAACGTGACGGAGTAACTGAAACATAGCCACTTAATTTATCATTCCAAAATTGGTATAATTAAAGAAATCCTCTCTAAAAACAATGATGCTATAAAAATGTAGCTAGATTCAGATTATCATCAGTTATCCACTAAAAAGTTTGTAGGTACGTTATAAACCGGAAGTTATACGTATAATATACTACAGCTAATAGTGATGGTTTTCATACAATTAAGAAAACGGACCCTTAGTCTACCACTCTACCACTTACCTACTATGACTCTGGACCCTACTAAAGATTAGTGAATCTATTTTAATGTTAACGTAGGCGTAAATTGCACGATTAGGATCAGGCAGACTGAGCTACAAACGCCGCTCGAAATTTTCTTATTTATTATTATAAATATCCGCACCTATTAAGTCAAGTCGAAAGTAATTAAATCACGAATGAATATTAATACTTCTTAATGGTTAATTTATTATTGTTAGCTAACTAGCTTGTTGACTAAAGTGGACTTACAGGTCATCGGTGCAAAACATCTAATTTATTCCTCAATCAACATTTATTAGGCGATTTAAAAATGTGCCCTAAGTTTTATATATACCCGTTTCATATTATCCTATCATTCATACATAAGTTTCTTTTGCAATGAAAATCTTTGTAATTGTTTGTCTTCAGCAGCGGACTCCGAGTGAGAGGCACGTAAATTGTGACTACAATTGATTAATTCTGTTCGTTGAATCAATATATATATCTACCCATTCAAGTGGGAGTATACTAATAAAATTAATTCAACAAATATAAAGTATATTTGTTTATTACCTTGTTACGCTCAAATAATAATATTATATAGCACATGATATTATATACTTTGCATTCTGAATACGGGCATAGGGTATATACACATTTCGCTGGTTTGCGAGAATAGCGACGGAACTAAAAATGATTGATTTTTGAGAATGACACTTTTTAATTTCTTTGTAAATATTTTAGTGCATACCGCAAAATGTAAATGATTTATTGAGGAACCGACTTTACTGATTAAAGGAAAATTTATCGTAGTATCAAAAATCATAAAAACATTTTGGAACTTTTATTAAAATTATTTAAAAAATCGTCATAGGAAGGGGGGTTTCAGACATCGGTCTTTATTCATGAAACTCCAAATTATAAAAATCCACTTATGTCATTTATTTAGCTTTAAAGCTTCTTAAAAATAAAAACATAAAACACAACAGTGTTCAAAACTTTTGTACTAATAAGTATAACAAATAAAAATAGTTTTATAACATACAATAGTAACTCCATTTTTATGACTTTGTAAGGAGATCCTTTCATTTTTACAGTGCGCATAATTGAAATGTACTGATCCGGTGCACAGATAGGGCCCGAAGTCATAGTCTTTTTGACGCTGCTTTCAGTGCACACTGTCACCTTCGTATTGAGTGTGCCCTTTTATCAGAAAATTATGCGTGATACTATTAATATGAGCAAAAGTAGAAACAGCGTACATGTACATACTATGATAGTAATAAATTTATTCTTTTGCTGTCTCCAGCACTTATCAGAATAAAATTATATCTGTTTGGCTTGAGTTATCTTTTTCTCTGTGTCGATTTCTGCCAAGACTTTTTAAACACAGGTCTCTATTTCTATAGCTCTTCTATTTGCTTCTCCTTCATGCCACACGTAGCAGAACGCATTGTTATTTTTCATCTCATAAATCGTAAAGTTTAAGGTAATCACTTTGAAACATAGTAAAATTAGACACATCTCCCTTAGAACATGGCATCACAGCTTGTGAGTCATAAACTGCTACAATAGTTGATCCTTTATCTTCTGCTTCTTTCTTGTCCTTAAGCCAAAAGCTCTTTTTCTTTCAGATGGTTCTCATATTTAGACTTCAGTCGATTATTATTTTCTCCCTTTGCATTATTGTAGGCAACACAATCCTTGCACTGATCCTTTTTAGGTTGGTAAAATGCTATATTAAATTCTCCATTGAATATTTTATTAAACATGATATAATTAGCATTTTTCTCTCTTTTTTCTTCACATTGCAATAGTCTTACTTCCATCAATATCTGCGTATCTGCTCGAAACGGCAAACTGCTTTTATGTTCATTGGAACCTAAAATATTTGTAATAGTTAAAAGAATAAATAAAATTGAGACAAACTGCAAATATACCAAAATTGTAGGCTAACCTTCTTGTTCACTATTCGTTAAATCATGTTGATCCTCATTTCCTTTGTTTTTACTGGCCGCTTCTTTAAACTTTCTCAAGAACAACTTTCTTTCTGCCATGCTGAATAACTCTGATAAGGATAATTATCTAAAACAAATAATTTAACGTAGATAATAAATTATCAATAAATACCATGCAAATAATTAACTCAATATTTCTATCCCAAAATTCCATAAACACAGACGCATTTCGTAATAAAAAGCCAAACCATGCCCATTTATTTTTCAAAAATAACGACGTGTCTTATTTACGACAAAATAGAATCTGTTTATTTTTTCGTAAATATAGACTCAAGGTACATAAAGTCGATATAAAATACAATATTACGAGCAATCCCCCATATTTATTCAAAAATACAGGCGTAACTAGAAATAGGACATAAAAAGATACTTACTTCTATCTGGTACAACGACGGATCACTAAATATGTCACTATTCTTGAAAAATATCAACAATTCACATTGGCTCAACTGAGATGAGTCTTTATTTGTGATTACACTTCGAGTGTTTTGTCTAAAATGAATAATGACGCTCTCTCTTTTTAACAAAAACTGGCGCGAAATTGGCGTTGCGTCTCTGTTCAGGATAAAATATAATAGTTTTACGATTGTTTGGAATACAGAGTTCAATTTGACCGAATTTTGAGTTACGTCGATATTCTCGCAAACCAGCGATTTGATCCCGTAAAGGTATCTACTTGGGAAACGTTCCTGCGACTTTAGACTAGCCCTTATCGCGCTGAATTAAGAAATGATATTTTTACTAAACAATAAACAGCAAGTATAATTTGCTATATTCCGCCGAAAACCGGGAGATTTGTATAATATAACACCACACAAAAACTTCCACTAGAACCTCTACGCACGTTTCGACCCGACACCGGATCATTGTTTATCATGGACTTCCGCAAAGTAACGCCTGCTTCTATTCATTATTTTTACTAAAGTTACATCTATCTGCTTCTATCTAAAAATTAAGAACCGCTAGGTCTGCGCTAACCCTTACATATAAAATGTATGATGTCATATGAGTATTTGGTTAAAGTAAAGTGTGTCAAATATACTCTGACTGCTTCTAGGTTTGTATAGCAGTTAAAACCAGTTTATCAATTAAAATACACAGCGAATGATTTTTGAACTAGCTCCTCATAGAATACCTGAACAGTAAAACGTCATAACAAGTATAAAGACATGATGAGATGAATAATAAAGTGACCGGTGTGATATGGCACCGCCCGTATCGAATTTAGTTAAAACAATAGTCTTGGCTTAAGTTTTAAGAGGTTCGAATGTAGTTATCACCATAACTTCACAAACAGAAATAATGAAAAGAACGATTCATGTGAATAAAGCTATATTTGATTTGATTTGATTTAACAATATTTGCAAATGAGTCTCTCAAATTTCTTGCATTATTATATAATAAAATATACAAAATTTAACGGTTCCCACGACGCACATTAAATATTGATAGTCAATGGATATTTTACGAGTTTATTGCATTGCACCAACGTGATATTAAGGGTTTTAGTACCAGAGTAATTCGCGAGAAAAACCGATCATAGCATCTGCTTACCAAATGAAAATCCACGATCCAAAGTAGATATTTTAACACAGCTAAAAAACACAACGTAGAGACACCGAACTGTTTTTCACGCACTGATAAAACAGCACTATCCGTGTAGGCGTGCGCGTACGCTGTCGGCCGTCCAACACTGACTCCAGCAAGTTTGTGGACGGATGTTGCTGTGATTCAGATCGACCGGCCGCTTTGCAGTCACTCGTTCTCTAGAAACTCTACGGGCAAAGGCCGACGCGCCGCAAACATACACTCGCCTCGCCCGTTTTGGTACAACGATAATGAGTCACTTATTGCGCTGACGTAGTACGAGTGACATGTTTAATGCCATAATCTCTAGAGCAGTCGGCGGCACTGGCCCGCAAAAACATTTTAACCTAACAGATGTTCAGCTCAAGGTTGAATCGTGCGAATAAAATACAATATACCAGCCCCAGTCTTAATATGTAGAATGTAGATGGTAGATATAGTATTCATAAAATATAAAAATCATCAGCAGTCACTAATCATTAATGATATAGAACGAACGGAATTCAGCATGAAAACCAATATCCGCAGAGCACTTTCGTAGTTCATAACGTAAATATAAGTCTGAGATGACATCTGTTCTAAGCTAAGTGATATGTACATAACGTAAATTTAAATTTATCCTCTAAAGACAAATCTGCTTAAATAAGCTTCTTTACGATTTGTAGGTTAAGTTAGTCATAGGTTTAATTTCAAAGGTCCAAGTAGTTTCTAAATTGATATTTTTGGTAGGCCCGGTTTTTTTTACGCCAGATAATTGTTCTAAATTTCTTCACTCCAGGGAGTTATAGCAAAATACTGCAATATGCGATCCTAACCAATGAGATATTCCAATCGAATACGCTATACAAATAACATTACAAACAACAAAGCGATGACTATGAAATTGTAATGAGGTAAACAGGTATTTATTTATTAATAGAATACTAGAACTAAAATCGATACGAGCGTTGCATGCAATACAAACAAAGATATATACAAATAATAAAAATAAACAGTAATAGGTGTTTTGCCGAATCAGATGAGAAGCTTTCATGGACAAGATTGTTATTTTCATTGAGCTTTGATTATGCTATTGTTAGATTGATGTATACTTTACTGCGAAGGAATCGTAGGATGGAAGGAATTGCTCATTACCTAAACAATATTAATTATAGTTAAAGATTTTTATTAGAAACAGAACACAAGAAGCTTAAACAGATGAAAACGATGATCCCACAGAAGAATAAACTGTGTAGCAGTAATCATCGTTGGATCAAATTGGATACTGCTAATATTAGAAGCAGGAGTTACATTGCGAAAGTCCATGAGGATACAATGAACATTAATAGTAATTAACGTGGATTACAGATTAATTCGCTGTCGTCATGATCAACCCATTACCGGCTCACTACGGAGCACGGGTCTCCTCTCAATATAAGAAGGGTTTGGCCATAGTCCACCACGCTAGCATGTGCGGATTGGCAGAATTCACATGCCTTTGAGAACATTATGGAGAACTCTCAGGCGTGCAGGTTTCCTCACGATGTTTTTCTTCACAGTTGAAACAAGCGATATTTTAATATATTTTTAAAAACTCACATAACTCCGAAAAGTTAGAGATGCCCGGATTCGAACCGCCGACCTCTGATTAGGAGGCTGACGCCCTAACCACTAGGCTATCACCGCTGTAATCCGCGTTAATATTATATTCTCACTACTTTCTTATATAAAGTAAACACTAGTAATTAAACTGCATTTGCTTTAGCACTAACGCCGCGTATCCCGCTACAGCAGTTCCGCCTGGTCAAATACTAAGTTTGAAGCGAGAATATAGCTAGAAGTGCAATTTCGTTAATTAAGACAGTTACTCTTTGAAAATGTTGAGAACGAAATGTTACGGTACACCGACAACTTTCAAAGTTGAAGGAGCTGTAACGAAATTAAAATTTTCCTATCTTAACTCGAGAAATTATAGTCATAATTATCTATTCATTTAATATAACTATTAATATAGTACCGACGATTGGAAATGTATGAGACTAAATGTTCTCACACACGATTTATTCAACAACTAACGCTATCTTAGATAGCGGCAAAATCTCGATTTTTACTTCTAACACAGGTCCAAAAATAAATTCAGTGACAATTCATTGTACTGCTATTAAAAAGATACAGCAACAAACAAACATACATTTATTATTATAAATGTATAAATTTTTCAAGTCATTCAATGTCAGATGAGTGGCAGTAGAAATTACGGCGTCTATCTTTTTTATAAGTTTTTATAATGTTATCATTGGTTTTATGCTTATACTTCTTGGTTTTTTGCACAGACAATTCACTCGGTGGGTTGATATCCTCATTGATTTAGTTATTAATAAAACATAACTTTCGTGTGATCAACAAATATATAACAAAAACAAAATTGAAAGTGCCTCCACCTCTTAATAAGCTGAAATGATACCAAACGTTTAAAAACATTTGCCTGTCAGTCTTTCTATCGATCTGTTTAATTGAGCTAATCTTAGGCATGTATACTGACTGGACTTTCATAGGCAGAGAATAACGTAGATTCGACAATTTTTTATCTTCCAAAAAAGTTAGTTTACGAAAGAGTTTATTACCATAGACCACATTTATACGATTTGACAGATAATATAGACGACCAATGAGTATAATCAACCACTTAGCTTAGCGTGTGGACTATAAAAAATCCTTTAATACGTCGAAATGTTGGACTGTGAGGTCACTATAGCGATGCCGCACTGAATATTGTATGAGCGGTCATAAAATATTCCATGAGAGTCGCTGGCAATAGCTAGTACAAAATACACATTGTCGGGAGAATGTGTCTTAGTTCAGATAATATATCGAGAAATATTTTAGCAGCACGCAGTTTTCACTCGTGATATCATTGTGTGACTTAGGTTATCTCTGGTATCTTACTAGATTATAGATATCTGAGATAACGATGATCTTAATACTGGGGTATCAAATACACACATAATATAACACGTAGGTTAGATATGTTATGTTTAATTAGAATTAAAAAATATTGACATCTGATTTTGATGACCTATAAGAGTTTAAAAAAAAATCTTTGATTATAAATACGCATTTCGATCGATTCTATTATAACATTTTTCTTGTTTATTTGCATGATCAACAGTTTTTCGTTTGCCAATAAACGCCTCAATTGGCCATAATAAAGGCTAAATAAATAGCCTTTCGGTGAAAGAACCTCCAGTTTTTACACAGAAAGAGAATGATTAATCTTTTTTATTTTTATTATTCGCTCAAATATAGTTTCTTTTGCAACAAAGATAATCGGAGTTGTATAAACGCCGCTTATAAATTGGAATATGATTACGTTTTTATGATTACAATGCTGGATTAGGAATATTATAATGGAAAACAGAGCACTCACTTGGGGATCCGCCAACCGCATTGATTTTCAGCGACCCTAAAACTATAAAGTTGGCGTTGAACAGGGGGAGATCACTAATCTACCGTTCTTTTTTAGTATCACGGATGTGCTACGAAGATTGTTCAGATTTATATCTGGTCTTACTAATATTAATGGTCTTACTGATATTATGCTATTATGGTCTTACAGATACTTCGGCATACTAATGGTCTAGTAAAATGTCGTGGTTATTTTTACCTGAATCTGCTACAACGGGTCCCAAAGGATCAAATCGTACGCGATGTTCGACCGCAGCTCTGGCAGCACACACTAAATCGGAAAAGAACCGGTGCCTTCTTAATGCTAATTCATCACGGCCTACGGGAGTAGCCGGAGGTTCTCTAGGTCCTTCGTTATCATTCGCAGTTGCATCTTTTTCGAAAACATCGTCATCATCTGAACATGATTCATGCCGCATTCTAGGTAGCTTCTCACTGATATCTCCACTGTCGGACGTGGATTTCAATATCCCAGATGATTTACGTCTGCCTAGACGCACATCTAGATTCTTCCGAGCTAATTGCTGCTCCAAATTTACGAGTTCTTCTAAAGTTGCAACATTCCTACTACAGTCAACCGAGAATCTCTTGAAATCAGAACGACTTTTTCTATAATCAACTGAATATCTCTTTTTCGCAAAATCTGGCTTCACAAAAACATCGTCTGTATCTTCCTCGCCCTTTTCATTGCTGCAAATATTATCGTTAGCAACTTCGTCAACTTTTTGCTCTTCAATAATGTTATCAGTTACGAGAACACTATCAACCTTAATTTCAACATTAACCAGGTTCACACATTCTTTAGATAAATCACTTGTGCTTTCCGCCTCATCTTTTTTTTCTGAATCGCTGTTGGTTTCAAAATGTTCTTTACATTGCACGCTATCCGTGGGAGAATCCATGATTTCAGATTTGGATTTACTTTTGTTTATTTTTTTACTTGGCCGTGCACAACAACTTTTAAACATAATTTCAAATAACAAAAGTGTATAATGTTATTTCTTTAACGATAAACATACGTTAAAATTTCATGAGTAATAAATAACATTAAATATGAAAACTATACTATACTTTCAATTGTTGATAACATTTAACGAGTTCGGTAACGTTAATATATCATTTCCATGTGATAATTGCGTGTACTGCATAACAAAGTATTGTGCGATGTAAGCGTCGTTGAGGTCGGCGGCCGGCCGTGCGCACGGCGGCGGGCGACTGGCGGCACTGACGCAGGGCGGATGCGCCGGCTGCCTAGCGCATCCTGCCACCCGCGCCCATACTCTCAGCTCTTGAGGAGCCCGCAAAGCTCTTTGTACACATGCGTTATGCATACTTTCGTGAGGAATATATCAGGGATTTGGGCCTTAGGTATTTAATTTGTTATTTAATATCTGTCCACTAAAAACATTCGTCACTAGACGTAACAAATATATACATTACTTGGTTAAGATTTGTATGAGTTTCTCTCTAGAGGTTTTTTAATGGTGCTGCTGTTTTTCTTGGAAAACAATAGTGGTTCGGCAGTTTGCAAGTAGCGAGATGCACGAGTGACACGCTTGCGTAACATACGGGAAAGTAATATTTCCTTTATACACACAGTAGATATATTCAGTCATATTGCCTCAGCTGAATAAAAAGTATACAAATCTAGATTTTTACTTGGAAAAGCGTAGGCAAATGAGTTATACGGCTCTTATGAAGTTAATATACCAAACAAACAATTAAACAACCCTAACCTTAATAATAAAATAAATATAAATAAGTAGGTAATTTAATTAATTACTAATACTTTAAATAAATAATAATAAAATTTATTGTCTCTAAGAATTTTCTTGTATTTGGTTTTCTCTACCCTATGCACCACCAGGTGTTAAAGGATGTAAAGAAGAGAAAAGAACTCTCTCTTTTAGATAGAGAAAGCTCTTTTCTCTTCTTTAGTCTGGTAGATACCAGCAACATGGCTCTGGCATTATCATCTCTGTTTATGGGGATAGATGTAACTGAAAACACATTTAAATTTTTTACTACTGCCCCTGATTGATTGATGATTTTGATTGTGTCCCCAAACCTTCACAAATAACTTCAATTACAAGACAAAGCAATGACCATTTATAATAAAAAATAAAAAGAAATCCCATCAGTTAGGTTAGGCACTGAGAACCACCATGAGCATTAGTTCAGTTACTCAGACAATGCATAAAGTGTAACCTCTATATATCTTCATATAAACTTAAGATAAGGTTATAGCCTACAAAGATCATGATTCAGAGGTGGTCAATTTTAGGCTTTTAACAGACTTCACATACCAACATGTGTACATACGTAGCAGAAAAAGTCTAGCAACCTTTTGCACTGACAGCATGAACAAAGTTATGTAAGGCACTAAAAACATAGTTTTAACCAAAATTATCACCTTGAGTATAAACAACAAAATCTATAATATAATAAAACTGTAACATGATGAATTTTGTACAATTAAATATATTTTGACAATTTTAATTGGAGGATGCTTTACTATCGATACCGAGCTGCGCATCACACTGAAACTACTGGATGGATTTGAAATTAACTTTGGTTAACATATAGCATAGTTTTTATTATAGAACTCAGCACGGTTCCCTTGGGAGAAGCGATGAAAGTCAAAATGTGTATTTAGTTGTAATTCATTAGCGCTTACTCGTATTTCATTCATTCTTTGTTTGTTAGAAAGGAGATACTTTACAGATTATCCTGTAATTATTTCAAGGTCGTCAGTTTAGTAATCCATTGCTTTGTGATTGGAATTAGATTGGTGAACACACTTTCACACGCACAAACTCAACTCGGACAAAGTTGTGTGCATCAGCTACATGGAATAAAAGTTTTCAGCTTTAACAACCCAATGAAGAATAATACAAAAACCCTTCACCATCATCATTAGCCTCTCTGCTAGCCACAGGCCTCCTCTCTCATAGGATATCCCTACTTGTCATATTTTCATCTAAATATACAATGTTCAAGTTAAATAAATTTTCATTCAATGTAAGGTTTATTTCAATATGTATAGTCCTTGTATAACCTATTAATTAAAACAGCAAAACTTTAACAATCACACAACCTGAGAAAGAGGCTTACATTGTCAAATATAATATAATTGAAATTAAAATACCTGAAGTAAAATCTTAAATATTATTTGTCTTCAAATGTATAATAATTGACAGATTGATGAACAATTGAGTAGATTTTATAATTGACATAAAATCTTATTAGACATTATAGTAAATAGTTATTTTATAAACTGCAAACTGTACAAGAAAAAATATAAACAAGTAGGTCTGCCACAAATTAAGCAATTGCGTAGTGAATATTTTGTGGCTTCTCCAAGATGTACTGTTTGAATTTTGCTAATATGTTAATACTATCTTTAGTTCACATTATAAATGTGTTAGGCAAACCTTCCAACTGACTTTTATATTTATTCCAGAATGATGCATTTGTTTAGGTTACTAATATATAAAACAGATGTATTTTCCTCATAAACTATCACTAAGCTAACAGACTAACAAGCAAACTTTCATATCTTAGTATTACATGGAATGGTATTGCAGTCTAACATAAAAAGTAGAACCATGCTAAGCTAGAATCAAGTAAGTACCAGTATTAGTTAAGTCCTCACCCCTAAATAATTAGAGAAATTGTAAAAGAACCCAGTTAGATCTATTAATTCAGGTTAAATTGCTCGGATGGTTCTGAGATCAGAGAATAAATACTTATGTTAAAGGTTTTTATAGTTCCTTGTTATAACTTTTTTTTCACAGGTGTAACAGCTTTTTTGAGTCCATTTCTATAAAATGTATACTTCTGGAGGTATTTACTAATGAAAATCAAATGGATTCTAACGTCTATTGCCGAAATGTGATTAATATAATGATGTTAAGAAATTACGAAATGCTTTAAAACCAATAATCTAATAATGGATTCATAGTTCTTGGATGTTAAAAGTGGTATTACAAGTAATAATTTACCGTTAAAATAGCACGATAAGGTGGCAATAGCTTCGACACAATTTTTATATTAATTAAGAATTAGCCCAGAAATGAAGCCAAATAATTATGATTCCAACATTTGTATTCTGAAATACTAATTTAGAAGGAAATAAAAGTTTGATCTATAGCCACAACGAGTATTTTAGCTAACAACAAACTACTTTATTAAGCGTTAATTATAAAAGTCAGTGATATACTTACGGCTCCGTTTAAGAATAAATCAGCAACTGCTAATCTATTCAGTAATCACTATTCACTTATTATTACTATTTGGATACAAAATAATAAAAAATCAGTCTTTTATTGTAGATTCATTAGGTTACTTGTCAAAATATAATACAAAACACAGCCTATGTAATGTTACTCCATGACACAGCCCCACGAAAAAAAGTGATGTACCTACTCGACATGTCTTGAGAAACAAATATTTATACCTCAGAACATAGATTTAATTCGACTACATCCAATCCCAGTCTTTTTTTAAACCGAATTCGTTACTGAAAATGGTTCGTAATCTTAATTTGAAAATAACTGAATTCGATTAGAAACTACGTTACTCGTCTATGAATTTCGGTTGAATTATAATGATATAACAAAAGTAATCAGTATCGATTATTCAAACACAGAACATGCACTTCTCTTTTTTTATCTACGCTGGATTCATTACCTATTCTTGAAATTCTCAAAATAACTAATTTCGTAGTAAAGTTATTATCATGTAATAAAGTAAATAATCCATTTTTTGACTACTATCTTACCTATACTATAGAGTGTATAATATACTCTATAACATAAGTATTTTTTTTTAGTATATTATTATCAGTATTATTGTAATTAAATCGAGATCATTCTCTGAAGGTGATATTATTTAGTCCTATGATCAAATCAAAGTTATTCTTACATTACATTAGGACGACCAAAGGACGACTTATTAAAAGTAAAGCAGGAGTAGAAGAAGATCTAGCATTTACCATTACCTTTAATATTAAAATATATATTTTGTGTAATTAGAACACAGTAAAATCTCTTCATAGCACATTGTAAGTTCCATAAATATGCCGCGAATACACAAACCGTAAAACGTGAATACCGAATGGTAATTTAAATTAGATTATCGGGGCTACGTTCCTTGACAAAATAAAAAAATATTTAATTAAAGTTTTTGAACTTGTTTTATTTAATTGATTAATTATTTAAGGAAATGGATTGAAGAACTTTGTAATTTTCTCTTGCTTGGCAGTTTGTAAAAGCTCCTTCAATACGTTTACAAAACACCGATCGCGGCTCAAAGTCCTCGGCGATATCATTTAACATTTTGACGGCATTTACAAAGAATATTGGGTTGGATACCTATTGGAATCCTTTTATTATTATGTATGTACTTATTAGATCTTAGATTAATAAAGAAATTGGGTAGCATTTTTTTAATCCGGGAATAGTGTAAACTTCTATTAAGAAAGCGCTAAGGAACTTTTACTGCATATCCTTTGAAATAAATGTAGGTATTTAAAAAAAAGACAATTATTAGTGTGATTTATTATTTATTTCACTTTTCGTGATCGTAGAGGCAATTGAAAATTGTATTACATCTTACGTATAAATATATCGGTCGGAATGGTGGGTGTATGATTTTCAAATAGATCTAAACTATGCTGAAAATATACTTGTACTAAACTTTGGATATATGTACTAAATCGCCAGTTCAGCATAGTTTGCATCTATTTGGAAACCATGTGTCCACCATTCTGGTCGATAACACATATTTAACGAATATTAAATAGTGCAAAATATTATATTGCACTGAAGGCGCACACATCTTTCTTATTAGGCCAGCTACATCTTTATGAATAGCAGTAAAATTATCCACAATAGTATTTTTTGTGCAATACAATATGATGGCTTATTTGCCTACATCAATGTTAATTAATGTACATAAATATTAAAAATAATCATTAAGCACTGTTTGTTTACTAGTTGTGTACTGCCGAATTAGAATGAGTGACACACACCCACGACGTGTATTATTTTATAAATTATTTCATCTTAAATATGTGGTAATAACGTTTCAAATAATCTAAATATTTTAGATATATAAGGTACAAGAAAATAAAACACTAAATATAGCTTAAAACTATTATAAAATATATTCTTATTTCGATTGTACTGTGTACCAAATGTGATCGGCAAGAAAAAAGAAAATTTTCGTTTATTATTTTAATTTATTATGCAATAGGTTTTTCACAAAATACATAGGGCAAGCTAGTCACTCTATAGTTAATTGTATTGTTTTTACACCGATAAATTAAACTTGTCTAAAATAGCCTGCATCCTTGCCAATGAACTTAAATTTAATATTAAGTTCACTTATATATCTTGATCTGAGATTTATTATGCATACGTTGTTTTAATTATTATAGCAACAAACTTTAATGTTGATAAGTTCTTAAAAAAATATTATTTAGTAAGATTTTGTGCTTGATACAGTTATATAATATTATAAACATTTAAACTCTATATTATGAACATTTAAACTCCATTTAATATAATAAAAATAGCTTATTCTTTAAATGTGTACCTATTAGTATAAATATTATTATTTGTCCAAGGAGTAGATTCACGGAATAAATATATTTCCAAAAGTTAAGATGGATGGAGGCTTACTTCGCGCATTTTCTTTTTCTCAAATACATATTTTAATATATATCAGCAATTTCTATGAAATTCTAAACCTTTTTCCTTTTTCCAAACTCTATATTAACATCTTAATTTACCACCTTTCTCAAAGGAATACAACGCTTAAATAAAACCCACAGCGCAGATTGGTGGGTTAAAGTAAACGTCATTGGAACCTTCGAGACCGAAACTATTTTGTTTATCTCACTTTACTATTAATGGTCAGTGATTACACAATAATTAAAATGAAAATCATAATATCTATTTATATTATTATTACTCAGACGCGCTAAATAAGCCTCCAATGCTCCTTTAAATTCCCCATTCAATTAAAATAATTGATATACGTAGTACTTGCTTACTTTTACTAAACTTGTTGTTTTCAAAAAAATACTGTCGACTATGTTCTTTATAACTTTTCAACTAAGTATTTCTATCAGTAGTGTATTTGTAATTAGGCACTTGATTATACAGTTGTGTATTTCTTTTTTAAATTCATTTCTCTTTTGTGATCCCAAATTTTTAAAATATACAGATATATTACATAAGGTAGTAATGAAAAATATCTGGACGTCTTCTTATTTATATGACGTACACGAACTTGTTTACTAATTATTTGTAACTTACAGGTCATGTAATTTTTACAATTGTGACATCAAAAATAATACAATATATAATAAATATTCAATGTTTCATGTAGTGAAATGCTTTTTGTTCATTTAAAATACGAACCTCTAGTTTTAGGATGCTTTTTTAAAACATAAACTAATATTATTATTATTTCTTACGCTTTAGTGAATATACCTAATTGATATGGCTTATAATATTTTAGGGTTTATTTTGTAACATAAATTTAATGTATCAGCAGCCATTAATTTAATGTTGCAAAATAAAATATTATGCTTTTGCTGACGCAAACATAAAATCTCACATAAACATAAAAATATAAAAGCTATTTAGTCTTAATAAATCGTATTTTTTTAATTTTATTGTGAACGTGTGTTTGTTTGAAAGATGATTTTTTAATAGTAATATTATCTTTCTTAGTAGGTAATTAAAGTTTTCAATGCGTACCTTACTAACAGGTAACTCGAACTGGGAGAATTCCTACGTTTCATTGGTTTTAATTATATAAAGTTAGATACCGTTGTAATTTTTAAAAAGGAACGAAACACCAGTTCCAAATTTTTTTTTCATCAAATACACATCTAAAATTGTGCCCATTGCAAATTTGTTGCAGTATAATTCTTTTCTAAACCAGTTAACAATGCCACCTGTCTTAGAAACCATAAATTAACGATCACTGGTCTGAAACCACAAGAAAACCTAATTAATTTTAAAAACATCTAAGTTCAATAGCCAATGAAAAGCAATCAACACTATTTAAACGCTAGCGAAAAATTTATAAATAATTTTGACTAGCCACTGGTTCTAGTAGAAAAATTCTGTTTGGATATCTATCACAGATTATGCTATCGCCGGTATTATTTTAAAAACAAAAACCTCTAATTTTATATATAATATTTAAATTTCACCGTGCTATTCTACTCAGCATCACAAATATACATAACTTGAAACATCCATTACGCCACGCCCTTATGCAATTATTATACAACTACAAAAATCCCCGAGACATTTACAAATACGCTTACAACTCGTTCGATTGTACAATACTTTTAACAGACTGCAAACTGGCTATAAAACGCCTAAATGCAACTAACAATAATTCAACCCTATACAAACCACAATCTCTCTGGAATTTTTAACTTCTTCCTTTCATTTAAAACATTGTTATACATATACAAATAGCATTAAACCTCTCCGTCTTGGACCCATGTCCCCACATAAGCTTTAAAAAGCCAAATTTTCCAATGACCGAGACTACAAACACAATAATGTACGAGATGTGATACATATATTTTGCCAAAAATAGTTTTGAATACATAATTTCCATCACAATGAAAGGCAACTCATGTTAAATTTCGTTGGCTGAATACAACTCAGTTTAAAAAATTATAAAGTTCCATAAGGAACAATTAAGTTCATATTAATAATTAATATTACAACGTTTTAAAACTTTAGTATCATTCGATCAAATTAAATGATACAGACAAATACACTAGTGTGAACTAATTGTCTATTGTAATTATCATACAGTTACAAATATGTGGACACTAGTGATATAATGAATTTAATTAAATTTTACTTGCTACTTAACAATGGATGGAAGCAAACGTCACTAAGCAAAGCTCTATACTTAAAATTTATTATTCGAAGTTCTTCATACAAATGGTATTCAAAACATAGTCGAATTAATGTAGTCGAAATATTAAACAACGTGTAGTCAGAACTAACACGTTACATGCCTAGTAGTGTTAGACATAGACACATATAAATAACCTAGTTTGAATTCCAGGATAAAGCCTATTGGTTATCTCCCGTTGGATATGGCTTAGGATTTGAATGCATCGCCGAATTATAGCCAAAAATAATTCATTGCTTACGTATTTCATGATAATTCACCAATAGGTGCATTTTGAAGCCACAGTTCATGGATGAAGGTGTATAAGTTATCGCTCACGGCTACCTGAAAAAAAATAATTTCAATTAATTTCTATATCATTTAACATATCGTTACCTAGCCTATTGTTGTTCTGAACCTGGGCATCATACTTCCTCTATTATAGGACAGGGAATTGACAAGCCATGCGGCTCCAATAATAACCTTAATATTCCGGCCCACTTGGGACACGTAAACTCTTTCATTATGTAAGGCTTCAACACACTTTTTAAAAAAGTTTGTGCAAAATTAGATTTTACTCACAAGTTCGTTGCATTGCTAGTGGAAACGCCAATGTTCTCGACATTTATATCCGAAAAACAATACAAGGCACCAAATATTTTCTTTTAGTTAAGGAAATACACAATCATAACACAAATAACAAATATTTTTATCCACTTAATAGATAACTATAATAATCCATTGAATATTCAGTAATAAGGGTTCAGCCCTTTTACTGATAGATTTTGTATGACTACATATATTTTATCACTATTATTTTTCTACTACAAGCCCTTGACGGCAATAAGGGTGGTAAGTGAGGATGCAGTCTAAGATGGTAGGCAGACTAATCTGTTAGGGGATTTTTAAACCGATACCACCAGATCAAAGAAAATACAGAAAAGGTAAGCTTCTAGATTGTTCCTGCCGGTGATCGAACCTATTGCTTATGAGACTATAGCGTTAAGCTCTACGCTAGGCAGGTATTTAAGAATATCTAGTACTTCGATCGAAGCTCAAAGGTTTCTAAATACAAAGGACATGGTCTTCGTCCAACAAGCGTTTTTTCCACATGGTGCACGACATATTAACTCTCTTAGATACCGTTGAGCCAAGTAAATAGTGCAAAATGTTCATTGCGAGTTTTGATAGGCTATAAAATTAAACATAAAGTAATCCCAACCTTGTACGGAGTAGGGTTCAGGTTTCTCTTGATGTCCTGTCTTAGAGTACGCAGGGATGACTGCACTCTCTCCCGGACCTCCACTAGTGGCTTAGGATAGATACAAATTCGTCCTTCCTTCCAGTACACCTGGAAATAAAGAATGATTAAAAATAAGTTAAGGCTATGGCTAATAATTTATGAGTTTTTCTGTAAAAATATTGATTAGTATTTAAGTAAGTATGTAATAAGTGCAATAATTTTTTTTTTCTTCCCTTTTTGAAATGAAATGTTTTTATTGTCTGTGTATTATAGTATTAAGTGTGCCAATTAATAAAATTGTAATATAAAAAGTACTTAATAGATATTGTTATCAAAAATTAATAATTCAAAAAGTGAAATATAGATGAAAGAGGAGAATTTTATTTTATTTAATACTAGTATTTTTTACATTCGCTTAAACTATAGTTACATAATAATTTACATGCTTATTGTATGTAAAATCGTCTTGAAGTAAACACAACGTGCAGTTTAAGGTACTTTATATAATATAGCGATAGTTAGTAAAAGTACAAAACTTTATAGAATTAAATTTAATATTTCTGTCAAGTCTGACGAAATGTTTTTTTGCAAATTATATGCTTAGAAGTTGCTAAATCAGAATAAAGTGTGAAAAGGCATAGTTGGTAGGCCAAAAGGCACGAACACTGACGCTGTGAAGGCAGGAGGGAGGGGTTTTTATCTGGTATGATCCCGGAGTTTCTTTGCGCTCTAAAGTTGTGTTATGCAGCCTGGATATTTGCAGAGAATACTTAATTAGGTACCTTATAAAGGTGTTCCACTTTGCTCGGTATGACATAAGCCCTCTTCGATTCCTGAAACGGATGTCGACACAGAACTTTCTGTCCCACCTCTGGCGCTGGCTCCGTCGAACGCTGGAGCAAATCTATCAACGCGTGTCCATCGGCACCGAATAGCCGGTAGGCCTGGAATAAAATCGTCTCATAAAGTCTCATAGAATAGATTTCTATTACTTTTTAGTTTAATTTACTAAAATCAATCAAATTTATTACTTTTCAGTAAACCAATTTTTTAACTATTTATTTTATTAGTAAAAATTGTTTTGTTGATGACTGACGGGTAACGACCTCTCATTTCCATGCAATATTTTGACGACCTCCGTGGTGCAGTGCTTTCGCTGTTGCATTATAAAGTTGCGAGGTCCTGGGTTCGATTCTCGACTCTAGTCTGGTCTGGTGGGAGGCTTCGGCCGTCGCTAGTTACCACTGTACCGACAAAGACGTGTCGTCAACCGATTCAGCGTTCCGGCACGATGTCGCGTAGAAACCAATTAAGAGCGTCGGTTTACCATACTCCTAACGGGTTAACCTGCTACCATCCTAGACAGCATCATCACTTGCCACCTAATTGCGGGCTAATTTGTAGCGTACAAAAAAAATAGTATTTTCGTGTAATTCTACTGCTGCATACATTTCACCTTTATTCACATAAGCTACCTACATATGACTTGGGTGGTTTGAATAGTCCTAAAGTGAGCTCAGGTGGGCGGAGTGATCCACTGGTGTTCATCGGACGTCGGGTTCGACATCCAACAGAGAGTTCTTACAAGTCACGCAAGGAGAAAGGGTCCAGGAACACAAGAATGAAGAATGAATAGTACTGCCAAAAATATGCATTTAGTATGAGAGTCGGTCAGTTGGCAAATTGCCAGTAATGTTTCAGAATAAGGCAGCAATGTTGGGATTCGCATGGCAATTGTAACAACTGTTGTAATTAGAGACTTGGCTAATAAAAGTATAAGCTCTATGTAATGCAATGAACTATTTAAACTTGCATAGTAATGTAATAAAACTGAAGCTACAAGTAAAGATAAACATATAAATTTATATAATATAAGATAAGAAGCTAGACAGATAAATACTTCTATTAATATACAATTACAGACGACTTATTATGATATTTAAGTAATTACTTGTAACACAGAATGACTAGAAATATGTTTCTTTTATATAGCACTTTATTTATTTTATTTCTCTTTAAAAACAGTTTGTGAACCAACAATGTTTTAATTATACAAAATCGTGCTACAGTTTGTATTCATCATCATGATCAACCCATTACCGGGTCACTACAGAGCACGGGTCTCCTCTTAATATGAGAAGGGTTTGGCCATAGTCCACCACGCTGGCCATGTGCGGATTGGCAGACTTCACACGCCTTTGAGAACATTATGGATAACTCTCAGGCGTGCAGGTTTCCTCATGATGTTTTCCTTCATCGTTGAAGCAAGTGATATTTTAATTTTTAAAAACGCACAGAAAAGTTAGAGGTGCGTGCCCGGATTCGAACCGCCGACCTCTGATTCTGACGGGGGCTGACGCCGTAACCACTAGGCTATCACTGCTTCTATATATATTTATACAGTTTGTATTGTTTTCTTTAAAATATATATATCGTGCATATATTTTAAAGAAAACAGTTTCGATGTTTCACATTTTTTTAACGCTGGGAAATACGTTTACGCATCCCTTCCGGTATATGAAATTCCCCGGCAGCCAGCTTGGCGACCAAAATACCCACTAAAACCCAGCGATGCTCCTTCGCTTCGCCGCTACCAAGGCAGAACCTAACTCTGTAATGGCCTAATGTTTCACATATGCTAGGAGTACCGTCATACAAAATTTTTCATTTAGCAGTTTTATGGTATAATTGAGCGTGATAATTGATCACCTACCTCTTTATGGCCAGGGATGGTTACTTTGCCCACATCCTGACTCAGTTTGATGCGAGGCTGTCCATTGATCTCCACTAGTTTGTACACACATCCTAGAGCTGGTTGGCGTTGGCAAGTCACTGTAAAGAGTAAGACACGAATGATATGCCAAAATCATCATCATCATCATCATTTCAACCTATAGACGTCCACTGCTGGACATAGGTCTTTTGAAGGGAGTTCCAATGGCCACGGTCCTGGGCCGCTTGTATCCAGCGGCTCCCTGCGACTCGTTTGATGTCGTCTGTCCACCTTGTTGGGGGTCGACCAACGCTACGTTTACCGGTGCGGGGTCGCCATTCCAACACCTTGAGACCCCAACGTCCATCGGTTCTCCGAGCTATGTGCCCAGCCCATTGCCACTTCAACTTCGCAACTCGCTGAGCTATGTCGGTAACTCTGGTCCTCCTACGGATCTCTTCATTTCTGATTTGATCACGTAGAGATACTCCTAGCATAGCTCTCTCCATTGCTCGCTGAGTGACTCTGAGCCTTCTTATGAGGCCCATAGTGAGCGACCACGTTTCGGATCCGTAAGTCATCACTGGCAACACGCACTGTTCGAAAACTTTAGTCTTCAGGCACTGAGGGATTTTGGACGAAAAGATGTCGCGAAGTTTCCCAAACGCTGCCCACCCGAGCTGAATTCGGCGGCTGACCTCCTTCTGGAAATTGGACTTACCTAACTGGATCGTGTGTCCTAGGTATACATACTCGTCTACAATTTCCAGTGCAGAGTTCTCAACGATTACTGGGTAAGGCAGAACATTAGCGTTCGACATGATCTTCGTCTTGCTCATGTTCATGCGCAGGCCTACCTGTTGAGAAACTCTGCTAAGGTCATTGAGCATTGCGTCGAGGTCTTCCAGAGTCTCTGCCATTACGACTATATCATCGGCAAACCGAAGGTGATTGATGTACTCGCCATTGATGTTGATGCCCAGTCCGTTCCAATCCAGAAGCTTGAAGACATCTTCCAACGCTGCGGTAAACAGCTTCGGGGAGATCACATCTCCCTGTCGCACTCCTCGCTGCAGTTGTATCGGCTTCGTCGTCTGGTCCTGTATACGGACTGACATGGTGGCGTTTTCATACAGGTACTTCAACACTTGGATGTACCGGTAGTCGATTCGGCATCTCTGAAGTGACCTCAAAACAGCCCAAGTTTCCACCGAATCGAAGGCTTTCTCATAGTCCACAAATGCTAAACAAAGTGGCCGGTTGTACTCTTCGGTCTTCTGTACAATCTGCCGCAGTGTATGGATGTGGTCTATGGTACTAAAGCCCTTCCGGAAACCGGCTTGTTCGGGAGGCTGGAAGTCGTCGAACCTATTAGCGAGACGATTCGTGATAACTCTCGAGAACAACTTGTAGACATGGCTCAGCAGCGAGATGGGTCTGTAGTTCTTCAGTAAGGTATTGTCACCTTTTTTGAAGAACAAAACCACCACACTCCTGCGCCACGCCTCTGGCGTTATGCCTTGCTGAATGACGGAATTGAACAATCGCTGAAGGACTTTAAGTATTGGTTTTCCACCCGCTTTCAGGAGTTCTGCTGTGATTCCATCATCACCTGGCGCTTTGCCATTCTTAAGTTGTTTGAGAGCCCACCTAATCTCATATAGGCTGACGTCCGGGATATCTTCGGTGTAGTGTCGGGTCAATTTAGCTCTCGGATCCTTGGCCAAATTCTCAACAGGCTTCTGTGTTGTGGTGTACAACTGACCATAGAACTTTTCAACCTCACCCAAGATCTCAGGTTTAGAAGAAATGAGACTACCAGTGTCCGTCTTCAGTCGCATCAACTGACACTGTCCGATAGACAGATCTCTCGCAAACACTTTAGAGCCTCTGTTTTGCTCGATTGCAATTTTAATGCGCTCCGTATTGAAGTGCCGCAGGTCACATGTCTGTGATTTAGAGATCTGTCTGTTAATCCTCCTATAGGCGGACGCGTCGACTGAGGATTGTAGTTTCATCTCGTGTCTCTCCTCCATGAGCTTGAGTGTATGTGTTGAAAATTTTGTTAATCTATTTTTACGGTGAGTCTTATAGAACTTGGACCCAACCGTATGGACAGTTTCCACCAGCCTGTTGTTCAAATCGTCCACTGTGTCGCAATCTGCAAGGCAATCGAACCGGTTCTGCAGTTCCAGTTGAAAGCTCTCGGGGTTTTGTATATGGGCTCGAGTAGGTCGGAGCGTAGACTTTACCAGTCTAAACCTTTCCAGCTGAACGTTGATATTCAACGTGCCTCTTACCATACGATGATCGCTCCCGGTTTTCACCCTGTTGATCACAGAGACATCATTGAATATGTGCCGCTTTGTTGACATGATAAAGTCAATCTCATTCCTCGTGCAACCATTAGGGCTCATCCAGGTCCATTTCCTGTGTGGCGACTTCTTGAAGAAGGAGTTCATCATATAGAGGCCCTCCTTCTCCATGAAGTCGGCCAACATTTGGCCCCTGTGGTTTCGTTGCCCATATCCAAATTGCCCCACTCTCAACTCTGAACCTGTGCGCTCACCGAGTCTTGCATTGAAATCCCCCATCACCACATTGTAGTAGGTGTTTGAGGCATGTATGGCTTTAGAGATATCCTCATACAATACCTCTACTTCCTCGTCCGGGTGTGCTGAGGTCGGTGCGTATACCTGTATTACCTTCAACGAATACCGTTTGGTGATTCTGAGTATAAGGTATGCTACCCTACTCGACACACTCTCGACTTGTACAATATTGTTGACGAGGGACTTGTGGACGATAAATCCAACACCACCCTGAGATTGTTGGTCGCCCTCCCGGAAGTAGAACAAGTTGCCAGAATTCAAGATTATGGAGTCCTCCCCCTCTCTTCGGACTTCAGATAATCCTATTATATCCCAACGCAACTTGCTCACTGCTTCTTCCAGCTCAATCATCTTTTCGTCGGTCCTCAAAGTGCGTGCGTTATAAGTTGCCAGGTCTAGTCGTCGGGGTTGGCAGCGGAATCTCTTCCGGAGATTCTTGACACCCCCTGCCCCGCCGTTACCATAACCGCTGCCAGAGCCAGGGATAGCGGGGCTGCCGGGGACTAGGGGCTGTGGCTTTTTTGTTTCTACCATTCAAAGGAATGCCAATAATCACCACGCTTGGCATGCGGGTTGGTGATCGCAGTGCTGGTCCTCTCGCACCAATAACGCTGCTGCCCGTTATTGTCAGTCAATTTTGGACCAGTTAATGTTTAATGGTTATACCGCCATTGGTCGGTCGCCAGAGCCTCGTCGGTAAGTCGGCAGGGTGCACCACGGGCAGGTGAGGTTGGCAATTGGGAAGGCCGACTGGTACTAGTCTTCCCCATACACCCCCTGCCAAAATAGCAGATCTATTTTCTTATATGCCATTATAAAATCATTAGGTCACTTCGAATTTAATTTTTTAATCTTTGAATATTTTTATAATTAAAGATAATCAAATATGTACCTAAAAAATATAGATATGATAAGAAAATCACGGTTCCTTCGAAAGTTATTTAGATGTTCTTCGCTAGCCGGAAAAGGGACACATATATTGAAGCGGTACAAGAAACTTTTTGAGAAATAACCTAACCCAACAAAGTTATCATAGAAATACGCGGTGACAACCACGACCTCAGCTATTTTACATCAAATAGGGTTAGAGATTACTATGGCAACGGAAAAACGACATTCAACAATAATTCATACATGCACAAGCACAAAATGTAAATAACATTATTAAGGGTGCTTATTAAGGTTTACTTTTGAATAACAACTTAAAAAAGTTTTAATATTTTTTCAACTAAAGTATATAAATACTTTAAAAATATTAAAATTTCTTTCCCCAAATCGTGTCATAGTGATAAATTTTACATCTGAATCCGCTTTTGAAATTGACTGATGGTTTATCTCTAATTAGTTTTGCCCTGAAATAGCGAACAACAATATTTTAGAGCCACCGCACACTAGTTTAAACGCAACGCAAGATATCAAAGTCCTGTTGTTTCATAACAGGATAAATTTTATAGTCTACTAATAACCATTATATATTGATGCCAGCCGAAGATTAATATGCCAGGCTCTAAAGTATACAGACTCTTTTCCTTTAGCTTAGTAGAACAATATTCTTAGTATAAGATTCGCATTATCAGTCGTTTTCCATGCAGTATTTAAATACAAAAAAAAACTAATTAAAATCAACCTTATATTAATGAGCTACGTTTTAAAATCGAATAATATTCAAAATTTTGTTGAATTAAGGTGTTTTACTTTCAAAAAAAAAAATAAGGTAAACGAAATAATATCACTCAATTAAACGTCATGATCGACTTTTCGGTACAACCATGTTATTTAAGTATCATAAATGAAGTTTGTAATACTAGGTACAAATGTATGCGTACTAAGAGTGATAATTTTATTCTTTAATGGGTTACATTTTAAAAATATCTTTAAAACAATTAAATTCAAGGCTCATTAACATACATACATAATTGTTTATTTATAAAGACTACATAAATGCGGATGGCATCAAAACCTCTTATTCCCAAAAAAAGTCATTAAATATACGTTTCATATCTTTTAAATCAATTCCAATTTGCCAACGCATAATTTTAAACACAATATTGTAAATGTGTTAAAACTTAAAACATATATTAAAGCGAAGTTGCTATAGGTAAACCTGGTTATTTTTTTAAGTAGACCTTTTTTCGGTTCAATTGTCTAAGGCTATCTTGGATAAAACGTAAAAACTAGTAAAAGTCGCTCATACTACATTGTTTACTATATTTAAAGTAAATACTACTTCGTACCTACATGAATTTAATAACTAAGCGATAAGTTCCCATTATTGTTCGTCTTTCGGCGTATAAATTAAGTGTTTAGTTTTAATGAATACATTTAGATATAATTTTGGATTTTTAAACTCTATATTTATATATTATTATACATTGCAACTTTTAGTATCAATTGAGTTTAACTGGAATTGTCGCTGAATGTTTAAGGTTTAAACGAGATATTTTCTGATTTCGATAACAAAATAGTTAATATTTATTTTTAAAAAATGTTAATGTTAACCATTATTTAAAAACATAATATGTCCATAGGAACTGTCTTACACCAATTCATATTTCAGTTCTACTATTACACAACTTTTATGAAATTTGGAAAAGTGTGTGTTAAATTTTATTATTGTTGATAAAACTTGATAGCTCATACAATTTGCCCATTGTTAAATTATTTTTTTTTAAACCTCACAGTTTTTTACCTATCCGTGCGTGCATTTTCATAGCACGGAAACTTTCGAACTCGGTCTGGAAGCCTAAAACATAGGCTGTTATTTTAGGCTTCCTCTACTATCCGATAAGATAATGGGGCTGATAAATATTTTTATTAAATACGGGAGTAGGTTTCTTTAGTGTACCAGATCCTACAGTATTGGTATAACAAATATCTGTTACTATAATATTACTAGCTAATGACCGAGACTGGAACCCTCAACTTAGAAGCATAAGTTTTATTAAAGATAATATTTTCCTATTTTCGTGAAACATTGTCGGTTTCTTCGACAAATCCAGCAACTCTCTCCATAATGTAACCAACACTTTTAAAAAGCAATTCGAAGCTTCCAGTCACAGTAATATAAAGAGAAATAAACATTATATACCTAAGATAAGCAGGAAATAGTAGTGGTCAGATAATGTTTATTATTGCATAACAATCTAACTATTTAAGTTCATTGAATTATGAACCTATAATCATAGTCACATATGACTAATTTCATTTATTGGTAGGAAAATACGTTTGAATTAAACATTAATTTTCATAACCTAGATACCTCGCTAGTACTTTATTTCAAAATATTTTTTTTATAATGTAATTTTTTGGCGAAATTTATAGATGCAGTATACGTAGCCATGATGTACGCGGTAATGTATTGGAATACTACGATATATTATGTATTTCTAATGATTGCTAAGTTATATTAAAAAAATAAGGAATCTTAACAGTTATATAAATAATAGGCTTAATAAATAATACTTATTCAAATAAAGTTTCACAGTAACATAAATGGTATTTGTTGGGGGGAAAAAAAAGATTCTTACCCAAATGAGTTCCAATTCCGAAACAGTCGATAGCATGGCCTTGTTCGTGTAAACTGAGTATGGTCTCCTCGTTGATATCGTTGGAGGCTACAATCGTCAGGCTAGTGAACCAGGGCAATTGGAACTTCTCCGCAACCTGGTGGAAAGTGTCTCGGGCAAGTACGGATAAGTAGGCCAGGTCACCGCTGTCTATTCGGATCCCCACTGCTCTATATCCACAGTCGTTCAACGCAAGCGCTACTGCGCAAAAGTTCAATAGACCACTCCTGTTAAGAAACGCGTAGCTGTAAATTGTATTGCGTTGCAAGACGAATACAGGATATGACGTAATTTGAAAAGCATGTTTGGAAATTCACTACACTTTAAGATACGGGCTTTACTAAGGATCTTAGGGGTCAGGATTCTTAAGTTTTTTTTTCTTATTCTTATGCAAAAGAAGGAAATTTGATGCCGAACATTTTATATGAAGTGGCACAATTTGTTGAACTTCTGTTGTATCTGGAGGTAGGTCTTCATTTGTTTTTTTAAGTACTTAAAATTTCAAACCCAGATGTTCTCGCTATCACAGCCAGAATTATTTGCCAATTAAACCACGGTTTATAGATCTGCCGTCGTTGTAAGCAAAGTGTTTGGATATGCATTATAAGCAATAAAAGCTACTATTAGAGAATAGTGCCTTAAATAGTTGTAGTAATGTTTTGTGGGTCGTTTCAGATAAATTAATCTACAATTACAACATATACCTACAACTATTCTTATAATTTAGTATAGGTTATGATTACACATTCATTATTATTTATCTATGACCATTTTACACTCAAAGAGGTGGGTAATTTTACGTACACGTCGTTTATTTACCTAAGAAAATCTTTTATCTAAATTTTTCTATGTGGTATGTTTTTAGTGTCTATAAAATCGTGATGATTAATTGTCCCATCGTAAGGTCACTCGGTGCCATGTTACTGAAGAGGTAGTCGTTTTTGAGGTGTGCCAACAGAACCCTATTACTAAGACCAAGTTTAAGAGTTCGTCCATTCGTCCGTCTGTTAGCGAGCTGTATCTCATGAACCGTAATAAACAGTGTCAAATATAGAAAACGTGTTTCTATTCATATAATGGTAGAAAATAAAGAGATACTAGTAACGTGTTTTTGTGGTGTTTTTTGTTCTTAATAACGTTATTAGTACATAGTGTTTCATATTGCACCTCGCGCAAGTCTTCATGCGTATGTCAAACTAGCATCTAATTCTTTTTAAAACATGCTTATTGGAGTTCCATGCTCGGACGAAACGGACCCTATTACAGAGCTAACGCTGTCTATCTGTTTGTCCGCCTATCGCAGCGGTTACAGCCGCAATAAAAAATAAAGACAATAGAATTTTCTCACCTAATAAATAAGAATTTTAAAAACCCAATGGAATGAAATAGCAAGATACTTTATTCAAAAACCCGAAAAAAATAATTTATCATAAGTTTTAATTTTCAGCTGTATCATAATCAAAAACAGATTGCAACACCTAATTAATAAAAAATAAAAATAATCAAAATTATGTATCGGTAGGTAAGCGATAACGAGACGGACCGCTTTTTTTATGTTATCGTATATTGTTTGCATTATTTTGTACGGAACCATTTATTGGGGAGTCTAACTCGTACTTCTTTTAACTAATGTTTTTACTATAATAAAATTAATAAAACAAATATAATAATAAATATAAACAGTAATAAATTATAAACCTGCATTAAAAATATTACTCAAAAGTATGTAAAAACTAGTTTTTGTTTCAATTCAACATTTGTGTCTTTATTTTAAACCGTTACTTCAATCCCATATAAAAAGGAGATAAGTATAGATAATGACACAAAGAATGATAAAAACTTGTTTCATGGTTTAATTAGTTAGGCTAATTTTTGAGGGAAATTTCAAGTACAAATTATTAAACCGACACGTTATTACTTGGCAAGTTTTTGCGCCATGGCTTAACCGATATATTATTCTCTAAAAATTATGCTATAATTCCCGTTTTAATTATTTAAGAATCTGGTGCAAATTTTTGGAGGTTGTGACGTATTTTGCATATCTTGGTCTCCATGTCGTGATCATAATGATAGGTCCTGATCTTTTTGGTCGCGGATTTTATAAGAAAACTTGTTTATATTTATAGTTTATAAACATGTAGTCGTAGAGTCTAAATGTCTTCTCGGTGTTTAACCTTGTACTCATTTACACTATCTAAGTCTATCATGATGATAATTATTATATTACAACCGCAACCAAAACATTATCTAAGCGAAAATAATATACAGTGAATTTGTCGGGTCTGGATATCATTTACGTAATATAATGTAAACATTCGAGATAAGAAGATTAACTTCAAAAAAAAAAATACTATCGATCACAAATGTGAATACAGTTTATTTCTATAAATTGATAGAATACTGTTTATGGGACAATAATGCTGTTATTGTGGTTGTTTTCCGTTGAGTATTTATTTATGCAATCTCCAAAGATTTTCCTCAGATCGTCAACAAAGGGGTTGGATTACTAAGTATGGAGCCTGACTGGCTTAACCTGGTTAAACCTTCAATGTAACCAAAAGCTTAAATAGAATAAGATGTGTATACGAACAACATCATAAATACGAGTACCAAAGCAAAGTTTTACTTGCATTAAATAAATAGATATATATGAAATATTGTATTATAGGACACACTCGTCCTGAAAATCAACCGTTTAAGTTTCAGTACATATAGTTATGTGTTATTTTCAAGATGGGCTTTGATTATTTTAAAGTACGTTTGACCGCCTTTAGGCACTTATGGGGAAAAAATACTTGACTATTAAAGTACATTTCACTATAGTTTTTACAATCAATTGATTAGTACTTTACTAAGGTAGGTAGGGTACATTTCGATAACTAGACGATTTTGATCTTTCGTAATACTTATTTGTGTCAATGCCTGCTATTGATTGCGCTTGATTAACGCTTTTATATTATATTATCTCAAGGAAGTTTTTTGTTCAGATGTTATTTGTCAACCCATGTGAAGCTAGGCCGTGTATTTTAGTCGTTAAATAATACAGAGCAAAATTTGTCTGGTGGGAGGCTTCGGCCGTGGCTAGTTACCACCCTACCGACATGGACGTGTCGCCAAGCGATTTAGCGTTCCGGCACGATGTCGTTTAGAAACCAATTTAGGAGTATGGGTTTACCACACTAACAGGTTAGCCCGCTACCATCTTAGACCGCATCATCACTTACCATCAGGTGAGATGGCGTCAAGGGCTAACTTGTGGTGTATAATAAAAAAAAAAAAACTTCATTTGCAATCAATACATTATACAGTAAGCTCAATTGAGACCAGATAACGAGTGTAAACACTGGACGTCATTTGTAGATATCATTCAAAATGCGGAAAAGTGTATATATGTTTGTCAACATGTTCAGCTCAACCGCTGCACTTGTCTTGATGAAATTTGGCAAAACAGTTTGGACAAGATTTTATTTTCCGGGTATAGCACGCATAAACCTTTCAAGAGGGTTTAAAAAACTCTAAGCTATATGTCAATGTACTGCTAAGTCGATTGTGCTTAATTTTTCTCGTATGTTTGTTCACGTTGCATCTAGTTGGTCAACAAACGATATTTTAATGGCAACCGAGGATCTTTTTTAAACTAAAATTGAAATAACGACGAAATCTCGGATAATAACTAATTATATATGTATTTCGAACTGTTCTTTACATCCGCAACCGTCTTAATTTTGCATTATATACGCATTTCTTGGACTTTAGTAAAACACTTTCGGGGTAAGGGAGATCTCTTAGAAACATGTGATACGTTTTAGTTTAACCACTTTAATTTGTCAATGTTTATTATTTATCTGTAATATACCACCTTTTCTAATCTATAACGCATAATTAACTCAAATTTATATAGTGTGTAAATGTAAATACATTCTCATTAGATAGATAGGGAAAGGATACCTATGGAATTCGAGAAATTTCTAACGCATGGCTATAATATCGACTACTTTGTGAATTTTATCACACATGCTGTCTCATGCTAGTATTTCACAATAGACTAGGCCGCATGCGGTAACTTTTTGGATAGAGCATGTTCTCGTCTCATAAATTTATTGTATAGTAAATCTGTGTTTGTGAAACGAGTGTGTAGTATTTACATTTCCGTCTCTAACTATATGTATATAAAGATGACGGCGCCTTATAATAATGAGGAGCAGTACTCGTATCGAAAGTTTAGAATGCGTATTTCAGTGTCTTCGGTGATCGTGTGGAGTAGCGCGTAAAACTAAGAAAGTTAAGTTTAAAAAACATATTAAATGGCCTTGGCCTGGGCTTGAAAACCGGTTTTGAAAATAATTGAATAATAACAGTTCGTAAATTAGTTTTCTATAGTTCAAATACCCGTAATATTAACCCGTAAATCGTTGGAAATAAAAATCAATAACTCGTTAAGTTTTTTTGTCTGATCATTGACTGGGTTGATTGACCGCTTGTATTTTCTCTAGCATTTAGCTAAAAGCGGTTAGTCGAAACTGTGTTCAAGCCCTGACTAAAGCTGCTACCACTTCTTACTTTGTCTTATATCTGACTTAGTATGCCTACAATAGCTACGCGCGCATGTATGGCATCATCCGTTAATGTGAGTAGAATGACCAATGCATACCATGATTTAACAATGGTCGATGGTCGAGCTGTTCGAGAATAGGTCAAACTATAACTAATTTGCCGTGTGATGAATATCATGCAGCAATATTAAAGGTAGTAACAGTGAATATGTGCAATCCCTATACAATGCAACTGTGCCCAATGATTAAAATTGCCCTATTATTGGTCTTTAATGTTCTAGGACAATACGTCACACTGAAGCAAAATGTAATGTCCTCGGCGGACGTGTACTGTATTTATGTAATATGTACATTCAATTGGTTAATGAAACGCGCTGTCCACTTGCGCTCCACTGCAAATGCTTGGGAATGTCTCAAAACTAGTTAAAGCGGCACCGCCGGGCACCGTATTATATAGATACATGTGCTCTCGCGTTGTTAATACCCCACCTAAGGCGATGTATTCCCTTACCAAAATGAATGTATGAAAGTGATCTGGACAACCGCCAGGTTAATATTCAGCGTATATCCACATTACAAATGAACCACAAACGAACGATGCAAAAAAATAATAATCGCATCCACACACATCACTATAAAATCTCACAGTCCATCCGAACGAGCAGTGTAGATTACACCAATCAGATCGCTTCAATGTGTCGATATCACGCGATTTTGCTACAATCTGATTGGTGGAACCAGAGTGCCGAGCGCGAGATTGCTACTTATTCTATCACGTGGAAGTTAATTGCAATTTATATGGAATCGAAAGAACGCCATCTATGGTGTAACATGACGCTCAATCGATTCTATACAAATCGAAGTTAACTTGCACGCGATCGCATAAGTAAAAAAATCCCGCAGTAGGCATTCTGAGCTATATATTGGATGCAATAAAAGACTTTATAGTAATATTTGAGATTACGGGTGTAAGTTTTTATTAGGACCTTTATTAGCTATGCCCTTCGAATCCCAATACACTCGCAACCATAATTTGGGACGTGAATTTGACAGGTCAAACCTGCGGTCACAAATTGCAATTCGTGCGTAGTCGCGATCCCAAGGTCATCTCTAACCAGGCCCCCAGACACCAAATGTGAATAGCGGTCTTGCATGTTTACCTCAGTGTGCGTTCAACCGTGCTATATCCACACGTACTACGTATAGTCGAGTTTCGAACTCTACGACCATTGGATCCACAGTTGCTATTGTAGCCGGAATGCCCATTCGTATGCTGTCTGTGTCGTGACGGTAAGCCTTGAAAATTATACCTCTTCACATCGTATGTGTCCACTAATGCCAAGAACCCCGAGGGGAAAGCTTGGGCGTAGGATATCAAGGCGGCTAGTTCGCCATCGCTCGCCTCTTCCGGGGACACGTCTATGACAGCCGACAGTTGCCTCCGCCACTCTACGGCCAGTTCGAGGAGGTTGCATTGTTTTTGTGTCTCTGCGTGTCTGAGTAGGACTGTATGTAGGTCGTCGAGGGTGCTGAATGAGGTCACGAACGAGTGTGCGTGGGTCCCTTTGACGGGTATGTGAAACATTTTCCCAGCCAGAACATTGCTGGTCCCGTCGAATCCACCTGTAACATTCAATTTGGTAAGCGGGTATTTTAAGCCTAAATATATATATCTTACTTTTAACCACAATAACGGGTAACCTGCACCAGAGGAGGCACCAATGAGTTACCAGCGGAACCCTGCATCATTCTAGTCAGTTGCTACTCGGCATTATACCGGAACGCTAAATCGCTTGGCGATATGTCTTTGCCCAGTAGTTGCGTAGTCAAAATTTATGCTTTAAATTGATTACACATTTCCGAAAAAGCTGTAACATTGGGAAGAGTCATAAGAGTGGCCAACACGAACGCAAGTACGGCAGCACTAAAGGTTTTGGGACCTTTTTAGGACCGCATCGTACCTACTAAGTGCCTGAACATACCTACTAAAGATTTATCATGCAACAGTGTACAATAACTTCTATTTCCTATACTAGTAGGAAGATACGTATCATACAGTACCAAGGTTTCACAAGTTAGTAAGTAGGTAAATACATAGCCATGGTTTCAGAACGCCTGCCAACAAAAGTTGCCTAAGAAGTTGGAAACTTCATATACCCATGAGTAATGGGTGAAGTATTCAATGTCAAGGTGCTTGCATGATACCACCAAATTAAAGAAACTTATTTGTTATTCGGGGCCCCTTGTGAGTCAATGCGCCGGGCGTGCTATGTACCAGCGGCGGCCGTGCCTGGCACCAAACGGATTGGTTTCACGGCATTAAGCTGCAGGATTACGCTAATAATCAATATATATAAAACAAAAAACTGCTTCTACCTGCGTCAATTATACACTGGAAAAAAGTGAGAATTTCATGTTCATGACGTTCCAATAAGAAATTTATAGCACCGATAAACCATACATATGTCATGTCACTAGCGATGAAGTCAAAATTCTCAAATATTATTGAAAATAACCAATTTGGCATATCACTTTGTTAATTTATTTGACATCGTGAGGCTGATGTGTCATTACATCGACACAAATGATTACTAGCTTAATTTTACCATGTTAGTGATTCGCAAATTTTTATTTCGCCCTGCTCGAGTCTGGTCTGGTGGGAGGCTTCTGCTGTGGCTAATTACCACCCTACCGACAGAGACGTGTCGCCAAGCGATTAAGCGTTCCGGCACGATGTCGGGTAGAAACCTATTAGGAGTGTGGGTTTACCGTACCCCTAACAGGTTAGCCCCCTACCATCCTAGACTGCATCACTTACCGCCAGGTCAGATAGCCGTCAAGTGCTAACTTGTAATATATACAAAAAAAAATACTAGTTGGGATTCATGTAATTTGATACCTTAGAACGAATTACACAATGTTTCGTAAGTTATGGTGAAGTTTTCAAATCAGGTTTTACTGGTTGAGAAGACAACATATTTGTCGAATACCAACGCTCTGTTACATTTTAACCACCACAGCCTAATCAATGCCTCTGTGCCAACACGAGTTTGAGCCCTGAGGGTTAATTTAAAACTATAACCACTACTAAACATTCAAAATAAAATGTAAAATATTATTCACTTACCAATATAGGAATATTTAGACGCGGAGAGTCCGCCGTCAGGACCCTGTGCTCTTCTCAATCCAAACTCAAGTAAAGATACATTCTTGCCCGCAACCATACGATAGCGGGCTGCATTTGTGGCCATTAAACTGAAATCAAAATAGTTGTTTAATATCTAATATATAAGTGGTGATAGCCTAGTGGTTAGGGCGTCAGCCTCCTAATCAGAGGTCGGTGGTTCGAATCCGGGCATGCACCTCTAACTTTTCGGAGTTATATGCGTTTTAAAAAAATTAAAAAAAAATATATATCACTTGCTTCAACGGTGAAGGAAAACATCGTGAGGAAACCTGCACACCGGAGAGTTCTCTATAATGTTCTCAAAGGCGTGTGAAGTCTGCCAATCCGCATATGGCCAGCGTGGTGGACTATGGCCAAACCCTTCTCATATTGAAACGAGACCCCGTGCTCTTTAGTGAGCCGGTAATGGGTTGATCATGATGTAATTTTTTTTTTTCAGAGCGATAATATCACTTCGAGGTAGAAGGGCGTTAAAGGCGACACAGATCGGTCGTGTAAAAACCATAGACACAATAATTCATCATGATTGAAACCAATGGGCTTCCATGGCTAGTTATGGTATTCGTGACATTCCGAGTGTTGTACTGTTTGCATCGCGATCCCGATAGAATCACTTGTCATCTGTCCAACATGTGTGAAAGTCTGCCAACGCTACATCGAAATTTGAGGCTTTTACAGGCTTTTTGACCAGACTCGATTCTGGTTTAAAAGCCATCGAATTTGGTCTGATGGGTGGCTTAGGCTGTGGCTAGGCGTTCCGACACGATGTTGCGTAGAAACCAATTAGGAGTATAATTTTACCATACCCCCAACAGTTTAGCCCGCTAATATTTTAAACTGCATTGTCATTCACCATCAGGTGAGATGGCCATCAAGTTGTATTATGTGTGTGTGTTAAAAAAACCCTATTTACGAGTTTCTATGGCAGGCCTTATGGGTAAGCACTGCTTTACTGATTACGAAACCAGCCAAAACTTAATGAGACTTAAAATTAGGTAGTAAAATTTGTAAATCTTTTGCTCATGTATATAAGTATTCTTTTGTAATAACATGTTAAACTTACCTCCATACCAGTAAATAGGTATTTACAGAAAGTTCAATACATACTTTATAAAAATGACCGCATATATACCTATAGCTGTGTTTCTTTGTTATGTTATGTCCATGTATATGGATCGTCAACGTCGTAAAAGTAAAACATTTAAAGTAATAAAATGTAAAATATTATAGTAAATATCGCAATTTTATAGACTTGAACTTTAGAAGTTCAAATTAATTATTATGCACTTAATTACTTAAATATTAACTATCCCCGCCCGCAGCTTCAATATGCGCAAATAAACTATTAAAGCTGACACGTAACTTTTTAATTTCTCAGTCAAATCTTCTTTATCTTGCCCTTATCGCACATTATGTGGGGTCGGTACAACAAGTCTTCTTCTTCCACTCACTTCTATCAGCCGTCACTTCACTACCAACACCTTTTACACGAATATCCTCTTTTAGACGATCCATCAATCTCTTTTTTGATCATTCTCTACTCCTTAGCCCTTTCACATACATACATAACACTTTTGGTGCTATTACTTTCTTCCCCTTCACATAATATGAGCATACCATGCTAGCCTATTTATTACTTCTTTTCTTTTCTGTCACTGGCCCTTCTTTTAGACATCCCCTTATATATTCAATTCTTAATTTATCCATTCTTGTCACACCACACATCACATTTCGGTCGCGTGTGAAAGAAAAGTTTCTTTCATTCGTTCCTTTCCTAAATATTCAAATTAAATGAAACCCCAAATGCTAACCCAAGCTTATCTCTTCCCTAAAAGGATAGTGTTTTTTGTGAAGACCCACAACCCACTACGCTTTTACAATGCCGGTTAGTGGAATCTTTTGTCAAAACATCACATCACTCAAATTCACATATATTGGTTCATTCAATGATACGATACGATTGCACAAAAGCACTGACAAACAGACAGAAAGTCGAATGTTTCACTATATATAAATAGATAAACAACATTGTTTTTATAATAAAGCACACACAACTAAGTACTATAGATAGTTGCAAAGTTTATTACAGGGAAATTCCTGCAATTAATTCACCCAGCAAAGCTTGACTGATAAGTAGATAAACAAACAGAACTTATCTGGGCCAACAGAGTATGTGCGACGGTTAAAATAAATAATTTGGAAAACGTACCCTTTAGAACATAAACATCAACTATAAAAACGATTTTATGACAAACCACAAAAAGTAAGTAAGGTTATGTTGGAATATTATTTTAAAGTGTAAAAAACTTATATTTTCGGAACTAGGTATCTAGGTAAAGAAACCAAATACCTTTATATACCTTTTATATGTATGTAATTGGGGATGAAAGTTTGTATGAAAAATTCACTCATATAAAACATGAAAATTAAATTTACTTATAAACATAAATTTAATATTATCATTTAGTGTGTGCATATATTTATTTTATTCCATAAATAACTTTATTGCGTACAAATTCACGATGCATGTTGTTTATATAAATACATAATATTATATCTCCATTGTTAACTTAATGTTCGTGTCGATTACATCTAAAATTATAAATGTTAGGTGTCATGCACTAGAGAAATAGTAGCTTACCTTGCGAAGTTAACTAAAGTCAGTAAGGTCGTCTCCAGTAATTGCGTGATTATGAGAGGGCCTTCAACTCTCAATAGGGGAACTCTGAAATTCAAGTACAATTTAATATTTGAACCAGGGACACGGAACTATCTCCGTTACACTATCGGGTATCCGAAATAAAACTCTTTCTGAAACAGTAACCGAAGTAATTCAACATCGAAAATTCTTGCCTATTATGAGTAGACAGTGCTTTTAAGCATATATGAAGTACACGCTAATGTATCGCAGTTTCTTTTTCAATACCACAAAGCTCAGATTTATCGCGAATACGTCACAGTTCTGCGTAGGCTCCTGGTGATGGGTGTACACTGCTAGTACACATATATGAAGTGATTACAAAGAATATATTTTATTTAGGTATCTGCCAATCCTCACATGGCCAGCGTAGTGGACTATGGCCAAACCCTTCTCATATTGCGAGGAGACCCGTGCTCTGTAGTGAGCCGGTAATGGGTTGATCATGATGATTTAGTAGGTATCGACAAACAAAAATGAAAAACTTAAAATCAACAAACAATAAAAAGAGTGACGTGATTCCAACAACTTGGTCTTCACTCCGCATGACTGCTGTGTGCATGATTTGCCAACACACACATCGCTGATCTTCCGTGAAGCCACGCGTGACGATTTTAATTGTGCAATACATTATAATTGTGTTAAATATAAAAAAAAAAACAATATAGCAATAAAATTGTTTGTATTGGTATTTTGTTGTGTAATAAATTTTATTTTTAAACACACTTAAAAATAAGTAGAAGTTTCTTTGTTCGATTGTAATGTTTTAATATTAGTAATCTAAGAACTGCACCATTTATAAACAGATTAAAAAAAAACAAAACCTTCAACGTGGTCCCATGCCACCAAAGTTTTTTTTAAGTCAACCTATTAAGAAAATAATTTTACAATTCCAGTAGAAACTCCTAAACACCCAATTACAAATTAAATACTTATTATTTACTTAAATTATTTTAATACTTAAATAATTTTATAGAATTTCTTAATTAATGTAGCTGGTAAAGGTCTCAAAATAATACGTAAATTTAATTGTTATTAATATCCTCCCATTCATTGGTTCGTAAAAATATTACGTAAGTATGCTTGAAGGCTATCTATTACAACCGTAGATTTTTCATGTTATGAGTTCGCAAAACATAAAATTTTGTTCTATCTTTTCCATTAGACACGCGATGGCCGATGGATAGACGATATAGTTTCAAGTTTGAACCTGTAGTACGGAATTGCACACCTGACAAGATATTTTTTTCAAATAAGTATATAAACAGTGAAGGAAATCATCGAGAGGAAACCTGCACGCCTGAGAGTTCTCCATAATGTTCTCAAAGGAGTGTGAAGTCTGCCAATCCGCACATGGCCAGCGTGGTGGACTATGGCCAAACCCTTCTCATATTAAGAGGAGTTCCGTGCTCTGTAGTGAGCCGGTAATGGGTTGATCATGATGATGATGATGATGATATAAACAGCGCAATGCGAGAGTACGTTGGATCTATTCTTTTCTTTATAAAGCTCGTAATCGACTAGTCATATAGAAGAGGACCCTTTTCAATATCAGAAACCTGGTATAGATTGGCTTAAAAATAATGTTACATTATTAACATTATTTTGTTATTAGTGTATCGATTTTCGCTAGAATAAAAATTCGCTAGAATAAAATGCTAGAAGTGTGATGTAAAATGCTAACCCATATGAAAACCGTACACCCCTAATCGTTTTGTACACGACATCGAAGCGAAACGATGAATTACTTAGCGGCACCTATGTGTCGGTAGGTTGGTAACTAGCCACGATCGAAATCTGATATTAATATTTTGCCTCTGCCAGGGAATTAACCAACGACGTCACCACCAGGGAGTTCGATAAAAAATCAAAAGGGGACTCACACACATAGGGTTCCTTATCGAGATGCAAGATTAAACACGACACACCTTTTTTTTCAACTTTAATGTATTATTATTATTATAAGAGAGATAGAAATAATACTTACGAGTTAAATAACCTTTAAACTATAATATGCTAAGGTAGAAAGAATATGCCGTCCAAATGTTAATTATAATTAATTGTTGAACGCAACAGAAGCAAACAGTCTCTGAAAACTTCAACGCTTTGCTTATTACGGTTCATGAGATACAGCCCGCTAACGTCGATCGATCTTCGAAATCTACGACGCGAAGTTTACAATTTCATATAAAACGCGTTTACGCATTTCCTCCGAAAGCGACGCAGGCAGAACTGCGACGTTTTTGGCGGGGTATATTGGTGTCCTTGGCGGCTAGATTGGCGACCAGAATACCCACTAAAACTAAACAAAGCTCCTTCGCGTCTCATGGTGGCTGGGTCACGGGAACGCTCGCGCACTCGTTCGCAACCCAGTCAGCATAATTTCGTGAATAAGTTGCAGCCGACAACCTCTTATCGACAACTTTGTAAAATAATCATTAGAATGTGCGACGAAAAACAATAAACTCTATTGTTTTATTTATTTAATATGCTAATCTATAATTTTAGAACCGTCCTCTTTAAGGAACCTTTAGTCAAGTTTACTCTGACGCTAAAGTTTATAGATATAAACTTCCAACGGTTGCGAAGTATACAATTTTGATACACGTGCCATCAACGTTGCATACTAAGGGAGGATCGTTGCAATATCTGTCTGCTAAACTACGATCGAGCTCATCAGACATTCGATCTATTTAAATGACGATACCAATGACGTAACATGCATTGAATGAATTACTAAACGTCCTAACACAGGCCAACCATGTTAATGCTCCTAGTCTAAAATTAGTAGGTACAGAATATGAAGAGCCAATTTAAAAAATAAAATGAGACGTAATTAATTTTATGTAGTTCTACATAAAATCAAACTTCCTTCTAAAGACTGGTCCAATAGATTTTAAAAAAACGCGCAAGAATAATATGCAGATCTTTCGTGAATATGCCATTTTATAGCAATTATAATCCAAAAAAATTTACTGTCATTTATAAGGGATAAGATACCTTTTAACTTGTATACTCTTTACTTGGGTTAGTATCCAAGAGGTTAAGGTAATGTCTATTTATAATGAACTAATATGAATCTATTTTGATGATAATGCACCATAAACTTGAATGACAAAAATACTAGGACAGATTTTCCCTAGGAGAGCTTTTCCCACATTAAATTGAAAAAAAGAATAGGAGTTCTTAGAAAGTACAATGAAATAATGGAACAATAGCTTACATAGGCATTGTCATCAAAAGATATTTAAAAAAAAAACTTAATCAAACAAAATTAAATTGTATAGAAGCAGTGATAGCCTAGTGGTTAGGGCGTCAGCCTCCTAATCAGAGGTCGACGGTTCGAATCCGGGCACGCACCTCTAACTTTTCGTGTGCGTTTTTACAAAATTAAAATATCACTTACTTCAACGGTGAAGGAAAACATCGTGAGGAAACCTGCACGCCTAAGAGTTCTCCATAATGTTCTCAAAGGCGTGTGAAGTCTGCCAATCCGCACACGGCCAGCGTGGTGGACTATGGCCAAACCCTTCTCATATTGAGAGGAAACCCGTGCTCTGTAGTGAGCCAATATTGGGTTTTTCATGATGATGATTCATGTTTCTTACCTACTATTTTCCTTAAACTAAACCTAAACAACCAATAAGATTCATTTTATAGCAGTTTTGCGTTCATAGTTATCACCTCTGAAAATGTTATTAGGTTTGTTTTGTATAGACAAAAAGTACCTAGGTCTAAAATTGTATTTATAAATTTCTGAGAAGTCCGGCTTGTTTTAATACCAACTTTCGCTGAGCAAAGATAATGTATGCTCTATAGATCTAACCCTAAGTTTTCATTTTTCTTTGTATTTTCTTTTAAGACAGTAAGAAATATACATACCTTGGAAATACCACAGAACCTTCCTCAATTGCACTCAATTTGATATCCTTACATGTTAAATCCTTCAGATATTCAAAAAACTGTGGTTCAATGTCAGCAGGCAGCGTTTGAACTAAATATTCAATATCTGAAAGAATTATTTTTTTAAGTAAAAATATCCCCTTATCAAAAATAAAAATTAATTTAATTTATAATATCTATTACATCACAGCTTCTTAGACCAGGGTATTAAGAACCCTATAGTTTAATTAACAATTGTAAAGTTATCACCATCACTGCAGAAAAATGCAAACAATATGTATAACATAATGTTTATGTAAATGTAGATTTTTTTTAGGATCCTGTGATGGGCGAATATGAATAAATAATTTTTATTATGATTTGATTTAATTTACCTGACTACTATTGCCAGGTAAATTAAATCAAATAAAATTAAAAATTATTGCGAATTGCTGAACCAATATATTTTCATTGCATGTCTTTCTTTACGACATAGTGTATTTCTGATTGAGAACTATACATTCAAGCACCTTAACAAACTTTAAATAAAATTAGTTTGCCGAGACTAAAATAGTATAGAAATAAAAAACTAATAAACTAAAATAGTATTGCTATTGCATGGTTGCTAATTATAATGTATAGATTTATATTCTTCGACTTGTTTTTCGAAATAAGATTTGATTTTTTACATTGAAATGTATGTCAAATGTCTAATACACTATACTGTAATAAAACATTCATAAAATAAATCATACCACTGTCAGAATAATGAAAGTTTTCTAAGAACTTAAGACATTCTTCAAGTCCAGCAAAAATGGTGAACTCTCCTTGAAATGGATTAGCCCGAAAAAATAAATCAAAAACTGCAGTATCAGCAACTTTCCCCGATTTCCAATAAGCGTAGGCCATAGTTATTTGGTATAAATCTGAAAAATGCTTAGAGTTACATATTTTCCTATGTATAAGTTTCTACAAGATAATATTTACACCTAGTGTTGACAAAAAATATTTCACAACTTTCAACTATCTTGTCGTTTATATCCAAACATTTACTATAGAATTAGTTGCAAGGAAAATTTACTTTTTCAAATTTCCCTCCAAAATATTTTAATCTTATGCACAAGTAATTCATCGCACTTCAATAAGTTCATTTAAAGTATAGCACTTACCAGTTAGCAAAGGTTGTACAATACCGTTCTGTCGAGCCATTTCTTTATTATTAATCAAATAGTCACACGACATTTCAGAATCTAGCTAGAAAAACAGTCGCAGTGTAGTGATTGTTAACGTGGGAAATGAACGATAACTGACGACTGACTAATGAAAGAAGTAATTTCATCGTGATCAAGCAACCTCGTATTATCAGCGCGCCAAACACTGTTTGACGGAATTCTACTTACGCATGCGCATTTAATTTTCTATTGACTGTTCAACCTTGAGGTCATTTGTAAAGGTCGATGGACGAATTCTTATTTTGAATGAATACGTCAAATTGACAACTGACGGAGTTGACAAACGCATGAAAACGTCAAAGTCAAATCTTGTACATTTTGGTTTCTTGCCGTTACATAGCATAAAACCTCATATTATGTAGACGAGTCTATGAAACAGTGAGAAATGTGTATACAAATGATGTAAAAAAATTGAGACCATACATCGTATTGTCTGTCTGCCTATTTTACTATTACGTACCGCCGGAGTTCCGTTTGGATTAAGAGAAAAATTTTGCATAACAACAAAATTAAGTTATAGTATTCTGTTTAATTTGTTTTTAATCGAAGCAGAAACTAAAAAGTACTTATGTGCAATAGGAATGTCTGCAAGTCGCGTTTTGATTCATCGCGGTGGGTCTATAACCACACACAATACTCATACATCAGAATTCAGAATATCATCAGACCAAATATTTGATTTTATGTAGAAATACGTCTGAACATGGTAATGTTTCATATTTCTAAGAAGGTATAATTTAAACTTTACCTTTATATTGACTTGTCATTGATTTGTCTTTGAAAGCAGAGAACAATAATTATTTTGCTGCTAGAACAGAAAACACCGTGAGGATCCGACATAGTATTATTATCTTTTAGAATGTTTAGGTGTATGCATAAACTACTTACACAATGTTGTCGCCTTGGAACTTATCATATAATTTTACTAGTATAATAAGGCATTGTTATTGTAACTATAATATGGAAACTACTTTAATTATATAGCCCATATATATATATATATATATGGGCTACTTTAATTCTAAAGAAATACATAGAGATAAGGAATTTCGTTTAGCATTTCCTGTATGGTTAAATTGAGCTGTCCAGATATATGTAAGTACCTCCTAGAACCGTGGTAGCCCAGCTGCTTAAGCTATGCAGTGTTTTTATCTTCATTATTAAAGCCACAGACAGAGTTGGCTAGAACGAAAAAACCAAGATAAATAACCGTTTATTTCAATGATCGTATCTATTGCTTAGCTTTGCTAGAACGTTCTATAATAAATTGTATTTGAAATTTCTAATAAATCGTTCAATCACAGACTTATTGCAGTAAAAAGACTATCACGTTTACAAATATTGAGACACCCCAAAAGACAGAAACATCAATTCGCTCAGCAACCAATCACTACGCAAAATTTCAGCCTCACCGCCTAAAGAAATGTTAATGAGTCGTCACAGTGATAACTGTTATGACTATTCAACAAAATATAAAAAATATGTGGTTGAAAAAAAACCTGCCCAAGAACATTTTGCCTCGTCAAATAAAGCATATGAACTTAAACTGTATGTTTATTAGTAGTCGCTGCCGATAGACACTTTGGGTCCATCATCACATCTCAAAATACCAAAATATAATTATTGCCATCCGAACTACATAAAATATAACATAGTTTCGATACCTACTACTAGAACTCTAGAAAATTGAGTGCTAATATTTTAATTATAAGTACATTTTTAGTTAAAAGTGAAGCTAATGAAAGTAATAAAGGTAATTATAACATCAGTTACTACTTAGGTACGATGTATGTGTTAGTGTTGCTAGTTTATACTACCCACCACAAGCCATAAGCTTAAAATTAGATTCAAATTTAGTCGTCATATTTTACTTGGACATATTGATACTGCTTTGTTCTGATATTGATTATCTTGACAAAATTTACCCTGGATCCGAACCCAGAACCTGGATATTAGCAGTCGAACATAACGTATTATTGTGTACAACCTTATACAAAATTAAAAGCGCCCTTATTTTTTTATTCAGACTGTGTTTAGCTGTAAAAACCCCTATTGGTAGTTTAACCCAGCCCGGTGACGCTGACGCAATCAATAGGGTTTTTCGGTTCTTTCCGAAAAGAAAGAAATTTTGAACTCTGGATCTCGAAGAAACTAAGAAAAGCTTCTGGCTAAGGGTCCCTTTTAGAGGCCTACCCTCGCCACAGGCGACGCTTGGGATGACGGTGGTGGTGAGAGGTCCGTGGCTAGTAACTACAACAAACACGTGCCGCTGAGAGAATAAAGCGTTCCGTTACGAATTACGATGTCGTATAGAAACCAGTAAGGGGCAACTGCCAGAACTGTCAAAAAGTTAGCCCGCTGCCATCTTAGACTATCATTAGTCATCACTTATTAGGCGAGATATTAGTGAAGGGCTTACTTTTGGGAAATTGGTACTGTATAAAATACAAATCGGAAAGTACATCACTATTTGAATATTGCAAAAATATAATGTCTTTAATTTCCGTTATACTGCGCGATTTTATGATGCCAAGCTAAGTAATGAAACAATGTCTGTTTGATTATAGTTATTCCACAGGCAGGTTCTACTATCAAGTCTTCGACTCAGCTGTTGCTCTTTTGTAATACCTAGGTGAAATTGATCTTATAACAGAGTCATAATAATATATGAGTCATAAACATATAGGAGGAAAAATAATTATAGTATTTATATTCTTTGATTGTTAACACACGCTTGAACAAGTTCCAATGCCTATTCAAGCAGTTGACCATTAGACTGCTTAAACAATCCTTATAAATTGTGCAATAAAAAATTATCAGTGCAAGCTGCAAATCCAATGAATATCCACCCTAAAATTTCATATCTTTGCTCTCTTGTTCTGATGGTATTAATAGAAACAGAAAAAAGAAATATTAACAAATAACTACAATGCTTTAATTGAAATAATTCCCACTTATCTACGTAAAATTATTGAAAATTTTGACTAAAAATATTTGTAAAAATCTTACAATCCTATTACATTGGGAGCAAATTTTCAGGATTTCAATAAACAACCTCAAATGCTCAACCGATCAAGAACTCACTAATAGCCTTTCACTCTGTATCAATAAGCATTTCACACAGGATCCTCATTATAGCACTTTTGTATGTGATTATTAGAATTTATTACACTATTATTTGAGTAAGGCATTTCGCGATAATAAAGCAAGTGGTCGTCCATTCTCTGGATGTTTCTTGTCATGGTGAATCAAAAGTCCCCGTCTGGTTACGAATTTTTCACTGCATAATGAACAACTAAAAGGTTTTTCGCCTGTATGTTGATACATATGATACTGAAAACAAAAAAATAATCAGTTATATTCTTTGTCCTATTTTAATTTTGTAGCAGCTCATAATAATTTTATTAATTTTCACAATCTATTTTAGAAAAACAGCTTTGGGGTCTCTTTCTGCCATAGCCTCTTTTGAAAAAAGAATATTAAAATTCGAACATTTCTGGTTAAGAATTTTCTATTCAAAAAAAATATAATTGTGTCTCAGTCGTCAATTATGGTATGAATGGAGAAAACTTTTATTAACAATAAAGTATTTTGCAAAAATATAGTTTCAGTTGGTAATGTTTACATATTTAGAGAACTAAATAACATTATGTATTCAAGTTGTGTTTACTTTTTACTTAGTTATCTTAATTTTTCGATTTTCGACCCCCAGGGCTACAGTTTGCTATAGTATTTCTGTCTCAGTGGCCAATCAAGGACAACATTTGTACTAACAAAAAAAAAAAAACTGACAATGAAAAAGAAACTTACATTTCATATTCAATTATAACTCAATAATTATTTATTTAAGAAGCATACACTGCTGATCACAAACAAATATTTTTGTATTATAATATGTCATTGATTGATCACTAAAACATAAATACAATAGCAGACTAGAGAAAAAAAACTGAAGATCCAGGTTGATCTTCAGTTTTTTTTTGTGATGCTACCATTACTTATTATGCTACACTACTTACATTGTAATTATCTCTTTTCAGGAAGCTATGGTCACACACATTGCACTGATATTTCAAAGAGCCTCTTATCATAGCAAATGAAGGTTTTGGTGCTATAGGCCTATATTGCATATGTGAAATGTCTTGATCTTTAACATTTGTATTTATTTTTTTAATTATTCCTTGACGCATTGCTTCTATTTTTCTAATTTTGGCTTCATCCATTAGCCCACCTATTGGTTTATTACCGACAATATATCTGCCAGGATGCATTCGACTCTTGTGTGAGTAGCAATTGCCAGAACTTGCAAAACATTTATCACAAAATGGACATTTATATGGTTTTTCTCCAGTATGTTGATTAATATGGAACTGAAATGAAAGAATGTTATAATTAACCAAAGGGAATTTTCAAATTTAGTTAGGACACTTCTTAGTTGTTCAAAAACATCAAAACTAGTAGTTAACATTAGATTACAAGGTCCTGGGTTTGTTTCCCAGCTTTTAGGAAATAAATTCTCAGTGTAAGTCTAGAGTTAGGAAATGACCACCTTCTGCTCCTTAAGCCTACAGTTGGCTGTAAGCCTTTCAATAACATGTGATAATAACTATTAGAGCTCACCAGCCTTGATTTGAATTTGAGCAGTGTGGCAGTTCAATACTCTGTCTCTTTCTCCTTCGGGGGAAGAGGCCTGCGACTAGATGTGGGACACTAATAAGCTGAAAACAATTACTGGTCAGCCATATAATTCTAAAATCTAATTAAAGCATGTGAATATTGTTTTTAACTACCTTTAAATCTTGATTTCGTTTAAAGGATTTATTACAGTAATGACACACATATGGTCTTTCATTACTATGAGTAACACTGTGAGTTTTCAAATTGCTGCTTGTGTTGTAGGAGCGACCACACACTTTACACGTATGTGATTTTCCAGAGGTTGTATAATGTGATTCCATATGTGATTTTAAATTGGATTCAGTCCTAAACCTAGAAAGTTCAATATAGTTTTGTGATTATCTTATATAAGTAGTAAAATATTCAATATGAATTGCACTATAGTAATTTATTTTCACAAATATCAACTTTTGGCAATCTGTGGGTGGGAATTTAGTTTAAAAATAAGTACATTGATTTGTACACTTCAGTAAGACAAATGGATATAAGATGCTAGATTATTTCAATAAGCAGTGATAGTTAGTGCCTTAAGGTTGGCTTAGCATGAACAAAATAAACAATATATTAATATATATATATATATATAAATTATATTATATTAACAATGAAAATAAGAAAAAATTTAAGATAAAATCTTCATCTTCAAAAAAGAATTCAAATTAAATCTTCATTTAATTTGAATTCTTGCTACAAGACAAGTCCTATATATATATATATAACCCTTTAATATCTGAAATGTTCGCTGTATTATTTCAAACTTTAAATAGTGTAATAGTTAGTGTCATTAAAATCCATTTGGAATGAATGTCTATCCCACAGCATTTTTGCATGAATACTGGACTGTATAATTGTCATGAAAAATTTGAAAAATCTGTGTTAAAGAATGAAAATCCAACTAACCCACATTTGTAACATATTTATGATTTCTTTCATAATTATAATATTAAAACTAATAATAGTTTTTGTATAATTTTTGCCTGCAGACAATTGCTTATTATTAAACAACAATGCTTACCTTCTACCGCATACTAAGCACATTCCAGGTGTACTGTGCCACTTTAAATGTTCTAAAAATTCATCTTGCATATCAAACTGGTCCTTACATCTACCACATTTGTATGGTTTTCCATCAGCAGCATTTACATTATTATGTACCCATAAATGGCCTCTCAGAGCTATCTCTGTATGAAAACTTCTATCACATGTAAGACATGGAAAAGGTTTATTATAGGTATCATTTTTTAAATCTGGTTCACCTGACTGGTCTGACCTTTTAATTAATTTTATTGTTACATCTTGCCCATCAACTGCATGGAGATAGGTAACATCTTCCCCTTCAACCACTTGGTCATGATTTACTTCATCCCGGTCAACAATATCCAGAGGATTTATGTCGTCTTCATCATCCGCATGTAAGTCAATTACATCTTCCCCATCAACCCTATATTGATGAGTTGAATCTTGTCCATGAAAAAGAGTTACATCTTCCCCATGCTGATAAATTACATCTTCCTCAAGTGGATAACTCAGATGTTCCTGACGCGGAAAAGTTACATCTTCTACATGCTGATAAGTTAAATCTTCCCCATGCTGATAAGATAACACTTCACTATTATTATCATATAGATGAGTATGATCTCTTTCTTCAGGATCAGATGACAGGGAATCTTCTGAGTTTTGTAGAATCATCAATGGATCAACACTTATTTCCATAGTTGTAAATTTAGCATCACTGTCAGATTCATACATAACTTCATTTTCAGGTTCCGGTTCCTGCTTTATTACCTCATAAGTTTCAATGGGCTCCTGAGATGGATACAATGAAACAATATGTTCATTTAATATCTCCTGTGCTTTAACAGCTTGGTCAATAAATTCACATACTGTTTGTAATTTTGCACAACAACTGATGCAAATATTTTTTGGTAATTTATCATTTTCTTCAACCTACAAAATGAGTAATATTAATTAATAATCAGTGAAATATTTATGTTAGCATATTTATCTCCTAATATTAGTATTTTCACCTCTATCAATAAGTATTTATTTAACTTTTTTGTTAGAAGCATTGCTTTAGCCTCCTCACTGAATAGCTTTATTGTCACATCCTGTTCTTCTGCGCAAAGTCGACAACGTCTTTCAAAACTGTTTATCGTTAAAGACATGGTCAAATAATAACTAGCGAAAGCATATTATTATGCCTACGGACTTGAAATATTTTATTCCAATTCAAAAAGTTATGTGGATTTTGTGTAGAGATTCTTTTGCAGTAAGCTAGGCACTTATAACGCATGCGCATTTTAATATAGCGAATGTGAGCCTTGTATAGTGAAGTATTGATATTTGAAGGTATGGTACTGATATTCCAGTGCGCAAACTCAAACACTATAGGAAACAAACGACATTACGCAAGCATCGGGGCTATTGGGCAGCTCTTTAGAATGTTGACCCAAAGGTAACGTTAAATAATTTTTAGACTAGGTACTGTTAATTTATCGTAATAAACAACAAATCAAATGATGAATGTTTAAATCTAATAATTTGAATTTTATTGTTATTAGATTATAAATAGGTAATATAAAACTCAACAAAATGTATCCTAGAAACTATAGGAATTAGGAACTCGGCTTAGGGTTACCAGAACAAAAATACAAATATTTAAATTTAAATTTTGAATTCGGAAAATAAACCCATTAATTTTGGTAATATTTTTGTGATTCTAGAAGTAATTAGAATTAGGGTAAAAAAGCTTAAATATGTGGCTGGTCAAACAAAACGCCTGCCAAAATGGTTTATCATTCATATCTTCAATGTTTCAGTTACGCTTCGAAGGCTTGTAACTTTTTTTTGTATATTTGAGTCTGTATATCAACTGTAGATCCTTAACGAATTTAAAGCTAACAATTGGGAAAAAAGACTTATTATAAGAATGCTTATGTAAATACATTAAATTATTTTTTTGATTTTTAGTTCCTGAGTCTTTTGAACGCGCGTTATTTTTATGTGGATATATAAATCCTATGGTTTATTACTTCAAATTTGGAGCCTTTGGATCTGGGTAAATAATTTGGCATAGCAACATCACCCACATACCATTTGCCTCATTCAGTCTCATAGCAAAAGCACGCACAAGCACGCCAAAACTTGGTCTATTGTCTATTTACTGTAATCAAAGATTAAATCTTATCATCTTATCATCAGAGGATAACATACTCTTTGTGTGAAAAGAGAACAGGGGCATGTAATTACTACTTGATGAAAACTTCCAAAATCTTATATTTAATCAAAGAGGATAAACACAACATTGAATTGTGTAGGTCAATCTGCTCCATCGCAACGGTTTTACAATGTAACCAAATTTAAAATTAGACTGAACGCAGACCAAGCTTTACGAATTAAATTTATGTGAAAGAAGTTAGCCAAACTCTCATTATCAATATGTCTTCATGTTGAACCTATGGAGTTTAAATTATACATAAGCCAGATATTATGTCGTGCCGACATATTGTGGGATACGAGTAGAAATAAGAAAAAAAGTATAATAAAGATAATTATTGTAATCAATAAAATAAGATTTAAGTATTTTTACGCACAAGCGTCAAGCATAAAAATGTTGAGCGAGCCTTACTCGTGGCACAGGGCGAGCCCGACTTTGCTGCCCACCGTGGTTCACGTCATGGCAGCTAGATGTCTTGCCGTCGTTGCCGCCGTCACTTCCTTCTGGGAGGAGATGATGATCCAGAAAGGGGCGGCGAAAGGACCGGTGACCGGGACCAGCGCCGGGAGGACGACCCAGACGCTGACCCTCTTCAGCATCATAGGGCGGGGCAGGCGATGCGCGCACTATCACTGCCTGCCTGCATGACATGAAGCTCCGGGTGATGGATAGACGTCACCATCACCAGTCGAGCCTTATCCTCGGGTCATGATGTTAGCCGTTGCCTGGCGCGCCTCGAACGGATTTAGGGGACCTGGATCATAGGTGGAGGGTCTTACTCGGCAGACTCTGTTGGCTGAGTTGCGCATGAGTGCGCGAGCGCTCCCATTTCCCAGCCACCAAGCAACACGTAGAAGCATCGTTGTTTTAGCGAGTATTCGCATCGTCACTCTTTCCGCCGTCTATTCCAACATAACCCGCTGGCAGAGGCGCAGTTCTGCCTGCGCCGTTTACGGATGGAATGCGTAAATTTCCCAGCGTTAAAAAAAACAAAATGTAAGTAGTAAGCACTTAGGTACTGACCGCTTATTTCAGTCTAGACATCAGCACATCTACTATGTAGGCACTCAGATAACGATGTACAAGGTGATCATTGAGTTTCCAAAACATGTTATGGGCGGATGATGCTCATGAATCATTTTCATAACTAACTTTAGAGCATATTGCATAATAGTCAATAAACATCTTATCAGGGTATTACAAATTATAGGTTATAATCAGGGAACATTAATACTCCAAGGAGGTCCAAATGTGAATAGGTAGATTGTACCAATAAAACAAAAATGCAAATTATCACTTCACATAATCTACACGGCATTCAAAAATAAAAAGGAAAGAAATACTCATATTATGTTATTTTAATATTTTACTTTGTTACCTATGGTAAATAATAAATCATAAATTATATAATATGATAGTACTCGCTTCGGCAGTACATATACTAAAAATTGGAACGATACAGAGAAGATTAGCATGGCCCCTGCGTGATCCTAAAAACGTGGTTGCTATTATTGGGCTTATAAAAAGCCTTATTCAATGGGCGTACAGAGTTTATAGGTAGGTGGATAATTCAATCAGAACTCAAGAGTTTTGAAGTAAAACCTCAGTTCAGTTATATAGAGCTCAATATATAAGAAACTTAAGTGCTTAAGCTTGCAGGACCTGTTAATATTGGGTGACCCAAGGTTTTGACACTGTACCGGAAAAGGTCACTTAAACTTACCACTTACTTAGTTTCTTCCCTTAGTTCTACTAAGGGAACTAAGGGAACGTCTGCCTAAGGGCGACTCCTGTGAGGCCAAACCTCTGCTTAGGCGATGTTTGGAATAACGGGAGGGTCTCACGGTGTGTGGACTGGATGTGTCCATATGTCGATATGATGCCATGTTCACTGAAATGCTAAATTTCCTTCAGTTTTGTAATACATATATTTAATGCAAAAGTGTACGTAAATGTATTTGAATATGTATTTGTATGTATGTAAATGTATTTTGTGTTAGAATATAGAATGTAGATTTGATATAGGGCGTGGGCTTTTGAACGTTCGCCTGAAGTCTTGTAGTGGCATACTTGTAGGCGTTATTGCTTATTTATTAACTTTTCAGACGTGTCTGGTAAAAATAATGCTTGATTTTTTGTTTATTATTTATTATAAAAGCGTAAACCTGGCTAATTGGAGCAGCAAATTTATGACCAATATTCAGTTTTCCCTGAACATGTTCCGCGATAATCTGCTGAGCATTTTGTATCATTCAATCCCTGTGGACAAGCACATGTTTTCAGATTTACTTTCTACACCCATAAACATTGGAATCCTAGATGTACCCTTCAAACGAGGTCTACTACCGGAAATGGATACCTTCCGCACAGCTCGGGGTACAACAGATCCGAAAGTAACTTTGAGCTAAGGCAGACTTTTGATCGGCTATTAGAGGATTACTCCTCCATTAAAAATTGGCCATTCGAATTTGTTGTCCTGAACCTGGGAGTCTTCAGAATACCGATGAAACTTTGGCTCCCTTTATGTTCTATTTAGATCATCGTCGCTTAAATACCTGGTATTCTAGTGTTCAAAAATTACTATCTACACGCAAAAGGCTATAGACACCTAATTGACAGAAAAAAGAAATAAGCTTACATCCTTGGTTAACCTAATGATTTCATTATGTCTTGCTTACTTACATAATCCAAAAGGGCAAAATTTTTGGTTGGATTTCGGATTTGAACATAACTCAAGCGTTATTATAGAAGTTTCTAATATAAATAAGTTCATGAATTTGTATAGGTACGTTTGGTCAGTGTTATGTTAAGGTAGTAACTAAGTAATAGATTTTCGCAGTTGCAGGTGGAAAACTTACAGGTGAAGTGCAGCAAAGGAGCCTTAAAACCTATTAATAGTAGGCAAAATGTCGTTGTTTTGTAGGGCTTTGTGATGGGTTTAACGCAAGTGAAGGATAGCCACTAGCCAGCCGCGTCGGTAGGTGCGCTAAGCGGGTTGCGGGGCATCGTTCTCGCAGACCGGTCCGCGCGGGTGGCGGGGTGCGCGTGGGCAGCGGGCGGCGCGGGCGCGGGGCGACAGTCGCGCACCGAGCGCTATACTACGAATACGTCGGGTGGCGACGCGCCGACCCGTCGCGTGCTAGTGTTGTGTCACAGCGGTGGGCCAGGTCGGTTTCGAGATTTATTCGTTCCGACTCAACCATGGCTCTCAACTCGGACGGTGAACAGAAATCGAACCTGGTCCTCCGCGTAGACCAGGATTCTGACTCGGTTTTGCAGTCATTATTCGACACAGTGCTCAAGCCCGATTCTAAACGACCGCTACAGGTGCCTCTGCGTATGCGACAGCTTCCGAAGTCGTTCTTTAACCCGCCGTCGACCGGTTCCAAGTCGCCATCTGTCTCTCACTCGCGAGAAAACTCGGCCGATTCGGCATTCGGATCGTCATCCGCGACTGGATCCGCTCCAGTGTCCCATTCCCGAGCACACTCCTCACCCGCGAGTCTTCAGCAGACTTATGCTGCGGGTCAGCAGAACCAACAGCCGCCGCTGCCACACCAACATGCCAAACAAAGGTCTTACGACGTTGGATCACATCTTCAAGATGATCTGGGCCCTTTACCAGCTGGATGGGAACAGGCACGGACGCCAGAAGGACAGATATATTATCTCAAGTAAGTTTCTTTAAACTGGAATATTTCAGAATTGTCTCCCTAAGTTTATTACAGCTTAACGCTTTATTTTCTGCTGCTATACCTAAAAATATTCTACGATGTCATCGGCCTTTCTATTCCTCAGTTGAGTCGTAGGTAAGTAGGTAATTATTGCGCATTTCCTTGGCTTCTTGGATGTGATAAAGTAACTTTATACCTTATGGCTTATACTCGTAGATACTTACCTACCTGTAGCAATCATATCAGTAATTGGCGATATGTAGCTATCAAGTTATGTATTTGATAGTAATAAATACACTATAATTTACTTAAAAAGTAAACCTAAATTAATTTATACGTCCTTGCATATATAATAAAGCTTAGATTTGTGTACTTGATGCGTTTGCATTAGAAAGAACAATTTATGAAATGGTGAAATATAAAGAATGTAAGTAAGTAGGTATAAAAATAATTGAACTTTGTTCGTCTTAGGGCAATCTCTATCGCCAAGGTGGTCTCTTTAAGCCTTTGTCTGCATATGGCTATGAACAGGTAAACTATTTTATATACTGACTAGGTACCTACTTCAATTAAAACACAAAAGTTTAAGTAATTATGTTAGGATTGAAGTAATATTGAAAGTATTATTAATTTATGGGTTTTTCTGTGCAATTCAACAATATTTTGCCAGTTCCAGTAGTATATCCCTTTCAAGCCCAATTTTTTTTTTTTTAAATTGTTGTGATTTATTTAGGAAGATGTGTTGACATGATTGAAAGGCTTGTGCAAAAAATAATAAAAAAAATCTAAAACACCCTCAGGGCCAGTAACTACCCCTGCACGAACGTGACGTTTGGGTTTAAACCTTACTAATGCACGATCGTGTAGTTGTTGGGTTTTATCTTGATAGTAAATAAAACATTAATAATAATTATTACAAAAATTGTTTTTATTAAAATATTTAATCACTTTCTTAATCTGTGACTATTAAACAATCAATTTACTTAGTCTTAACCCTTAATCTGGCTATATCAGTCTTCATGGTTGCGTCAATCACATTCATTACTATTAAAATCTATTATTTATTTTTATGGTAAGTTGCAAAGCAGTTTTGTTTTCTCGTAAGGCACAGGTATACGTCACACTTTTCACATCTTATCTTAGATCGGCTGGTACAGCCTTCCAATCTACATGAGCGAGGATTGTCGATTCCCTCAAAACTTGGGAGATGGTCATAGCCATCATATCGTTTAGCTTTAGAAGGTTGATTGGATCTTCTAAATCTTGGCACGTTTGGCACTAAATTTTCAACGGCCTCATCTCGGTCATCATCACTACTTGCAGTCCTCCTTCGGCGAACAGGTGCGTTGGTAAGTCCGTCTGCTATTTGCATTCTAAATTCTAGTAAGTCCATGGTTTTTGGGATTCCAGCTGCTGCACAATCCATCTTGTACAGGCGCCAGGCATTACATACAGCTAAATCAAAAAAATGGAGTATTACCTTTAGCGTCCATTTTCTTGTTTTCATAAATGTGCGGTAGTATTCCATAGATTGGTCAAGGATGTCCACACCACCCATGTGCTTGTTGTAATTGGCAATGGTTTTTGGTGCGGCAACGTCAATAAATCCTGTTGAATTTTTGTCCCAGCGTTTAACAAAAGTGGTGTCGTCTGCAGAAGTGCAATTTGATGCCACTAGCACCGACTTGTTGTCCATCCATTTAACGACAACCACATCGTCACAGACGAATTGCTGTGATTCACCACGTTTCATTCGACGATCAGGTTTAAAATCGATGTTTTTACGTTCTGGTATTCGGTTCATCATAAGCGTCGCTGTACCGTGCAGTCCAATGATATTCAACTTTTCAAGCAAAGGTATCGAAGAAAAGTAGCGGTCAAAATAAATACAGCTCCCTCTTGGAATTGATTTCGAGAGATGCAAGATCACCGCCGCCCCAACCCCCAAAGCTCTGTCGCCAAACGGAGTGTTAGCACCTCTATACACTTCAAAGTCTATCATAAGACCTTCACGAGTTGTGGCCACGAAAATTTTTAGACCTTGGGGACGAGGCTTACTTTTGATCACCTGTCGTAGACCGCGAGGACAAACGCCGCTAAAAGGGAGCATCTGTTCGTCAATAGAATAAAAACCTGCCTGCCTTTCCAATCGGTCACAAGCTTGTTTGACCCGGTCAATTATAGGTTGGACTTTCCAAAGTGTGTTATTACCTGGTGGAGCTGTGTCACTGTCCACGACGTGCAAAGCTGTACGCAACGTCTTAAATCTTTCTCTGGCCATGATGTTCGCCACCATGTCTAGTCGCATCCCATCTCGCCAAAACATGAACAAACGTGGGTATGGGATAACTCCCATGATCAAATGAATGCCTACAAGCTTTTTTAGTTCTGCAGGATTCGTATTTAGAATACGGCCTGTGCGACGCATGTAGTAATTATTGGTACATAAAGCAGATTGTTCATAAAAGTCATCATCAAAGTAATCATTAAAATATTCTATGGGCCCTCGAATTGTTAGTGGACGAGCTCGAGGTAGATAGTTATGCTCTTTTTGGTTGAATGGTATCTGTTTCCAAATTCTTCTTCTGACTTCCGAACGTTTATTGGCAGTAGTTCGTGCTCGACGTAAAGGCGGAGTTGCTATTGCGGATGGCGCAGTAGGAATTTCATCCGCAGGATTCGGGTTCGAAGACCTTTGGAGAGACAAATCTTCATCTTCATCTAAGCCTTCTACCTCAGAATTGTTGCCATCTCCAAGTAGATGTAAAACTAAATCGCTGGTTAGTTCGACTCCTGCCAAAAACAAAATAATTGTTTAGAAATTGAACAAATAACGGTACTTCACTAAAACCTTCTAAAGTGGAGATAGACCCATATATCACGATCGTGATTATAGTGTGTCAAAGTATAATTTTGATTGAAAAATTTTATGTACCTACAGTAAAACCTTAATAAATGCGTAAATAAAGATTATGACTACGAAATAATAACAACATCATAATGTTTTCATTAAATTTTGCACAAAAAATTGATACTTACGATTACCGCTACCATCGTTGAAAAACGCTGCCATCTTTGTCACGTCACCGATGCCAACTGACTAGCAAAACGCGCGAAAACTATTTTTTAATAGGTAGCGTAGTTCGTGCACGATCGTGTGGTGCGGGTGTCGTTCTACAAAGATGATTCGAAAAGGCGCGGGAATTAAAAAAAAATATGTGCACGATCGTTTTTGACGGGCCTGAAAGGGATATAATAAAGTTCCAGGTATTATCAGTTCCAGCTAATAATAGCTGTAATTATAAAATAAACTATGAAATTTTAATAGAACTTAAACAAGAGCAAACTTTTTCAAGAGTATCCTTCACTTACCAATATGCGAACAAATCAGACAATAATCTGATGACTCCCGAAAAAATCAGTTGTCAGTGGCCAATAATTCAATATTTTCATTTTTGTAATAATTGATAAATATACTCAATATATATCACTTATGTTACACAAGTTAACATCGCTAAGGTCCGAGGGATGCGTTAGTAAGGTTCCATTTCTGGAACTGATATTTTACTAATTAGCTAGCCTAACTATTCAGTTCTAGAACTGCCTAGTAATTATGGTTAATATTTACACATAAATTTATATTAAAAGAGCTATCGCGAAAAGAGCCAAAAGAGCATTCGCCATTTAAAAAGGTTGCTGAAAAAATCTAAGACACGAGAATCATCAAAATCTGAAGGATATCATTTTATTCCCTTTCAAGTATTTCTCCAAACGTGTCGATCTTTAGGAACAAGGTCCGGAGAATATAGTCGGTGGCAAAGACATCCCAATCATTGCAAATCCTCTAATTTCACAAGGTCACGTGGTTTTGCCTTGCGTAGTCCTCAAGCAGCAGCTCGCTAAAGAAATTTAGCAGTTATTAAACATGCTTTTCTAACATACTCGTAGTTTGAAATGCCGTCAATACATCACATACATGTATTATTAGATGATATCGCTGATCCACCTGACACTCACCAGCACCTTTTTCTGATTCAACCCTCTCTTGAGTCAAGATTTGGTAATTGAAATTAACATCTTCTTTTTTGTCATCACAAGAAACAATAGTATGCGAAATCTTCTCGTTACTATGACGACTGAGTAATGCAACGCAGAACTCTAAATTGGTTCCTTGCTACCCATTTTCTTTCTTCTTTGTCTACTTAGGTCTCCGGCCGTCATATGGAGTTAGTTCTGTAGGTGACAATTTATAATGTAGTTTTTGCTTATACACATAGCTTCCCCATACACGACATTATTGCTGGTGACAGACTGATATTTTAAGTTTTCCATATTGTTAGCAGAGCGAAAATGGATGGATGACCAACTTTAATGATTGAAAGAAGATTAGTACTATACCATAACAAACTACACCTCCTACATGTACAATGTAAAAGAAGAAGTGCTCTAGCGTTCTCGCTATAACCTGGCATATGTATATGAATTTTAAATACCTCACTTCTGATTTAAGAAACGGTTCAAACGAGACAACGTTACACAGTTAGACTTATAATTATGTCTCGTTTTAACACTAACTTTGGCTGAGCATAGTAAAAGTTCACTCTGTAGCTCTCGGCTTTCTTGACTGGTTGAAGAGCTCTTTCCTATATTTTTAATAATATTCATCAAACCTTCACGGAATTAATTTAAACTTAACCGATGACAAACCTTTCTACTTAATAAAATTAAATGGTAAATCGATGTCGAATGGCGTAAAAGAAAAAGTAACCGTTTTATTTTATAGTAGAAAAATAGCCTATAACCTGATCAATGTATCGGCTGCATGTCAACTAAATTGCATTAAAGATCCATTCAGAAACACACAGACAAACAAAACAAAATTAAGATTTGTTTTCGTGCGGTGTCGATATTATAGCCGATCAACATTTTCTATATATTTTCAATTGAAAGGATATGTCGTCACTATTTTATGATAAACTATAGATAGATTATTTCAATGAAAGTAATGAGAAAAGTATGTTTTATATATTTATACTCTATCTTCAAAACATAATTATCATTGTGGCGTCATATTATTCTCCTTTATCGCATTCTTATATCTTTCCTGATAATAAGTACTTAGCGATAAAATTAGATAAGTCTTGTGAATCACGGGGTACCAAAATGGGTAACTAACAAGTATAGTAAACAGCTGTACTTTTTTGTTTTTAGCACAAGAATACTATAAAGACTATTTAAAAAAAAACAATCGATCCAGAACTGATCTGAAATGCTTTACTGAAAACTGACTGACAGAAATGAGGAAATATTCCCATAGCCATAGAATATGCTTAGTTTGTGTGGCTTATCAAAATCACTTTTTTCTTTACAATAAAGTTGTTTCTTTTTTAATAGAGATTAATCGCTGAGCCAGTATGCCTCTCTGTAGATTCACAAAAGGTGTCCAATTAAACAAAATAATAGACGTAGTTAAGACTGTCCTCGAGAACAGAATTATTATCGAAGGCAATCCTAACCAATTTCAACAACCGATTTGCTGAAACTGACTCTGGATATGTTAATATCCTGTTGATATGTTGTGTTTCATTTATAAAATTGGCGCTGATTTATCTTGCGTGTGTAATAAATGATTTGGTTACTCACATTAAGGATAATCTACTGGGAAAATATGGTAACTTATCAAAATATAATAATTGTTTGAAGATAATCTGTAATGGCTGAACATAAGGCTGGCGCCGATGCCATTATTGTTAGGATACATTTCACTTGCGTAGTCTAGGATTATCGTATAGCGTGGGCGGTATATCTGTTTCTGTTGTTAAAGCGTCGATATTAAACAGACCATTATATATTTTATTATTTTTGAATTAAACTTTGATTTCAATTGGTTGCGGCTTAGAATCCTTATGCTCCAGTTTACCTCAATAAATTAAAGACCATCATGCGTGATGTCATTATTGTGTTGCATCTAATCGATTTTTCATTTTGCGTGTGCTTTCACACTTAGTTTTATTATTATTTATACGATTATAATGTCGGCTTTAAATAATAAACTATCATAATGTTGTCCGTAAATCTTGTGTCACATAATTAGCATATTAGTATTTGTAGGCCTATAATAATCTCGTTTGTTTGGTAACAGAGGTAGTTACCGTGTCGAGTCTGGACGACGACGCGTCGTTCGTCTCACCGGTGGACAACAGCCAATGCTACATCAAAGCTTTTGCCACCTCGTAAATAAACCATAGCGACAAAATATGTGGATAACTAAGTATCTGTATCTAAATAAAAATACTGTTCTGTACGTTTGCCATTTTTGCTATTCTAATGTTTTTAAATATAACTCTCCTGAGCAGCCGATTTTTCAATCTAATAATTGAGTTATAGGAACATTTCACGTTTTACAGTTCTCGTATAAAGGATGTGTACGATTTCTTGCCAGACTGCGAATATTCATTAGCCTACTATACCCATCATTTTAAATCACCCTTAGAGTAACCCAATCGAGGAATATCTTTGGCGGATTTCCTGTTCATGAATTGTCAAATTATTTAGTCAGTTAACATTTATTAAGCAATTGAAATATCAGAACTGAGCATATTTATAAAATATTTGATGTGCATAATTAATTATATTGAATTAATGACATTGTTTTCTGTGCACATGTGTTTCGGTTTACATAACTCGCTTCGTTAACGTACGTTGGGATGCCAAGGCGGAAGGCCCGCTCGTCTAGTCGTGAAGCACTTCACAAGCTCTGAAAATATTGATATTTGGAATATCAAAGGTATTAATTTAGATAGTCAGACGGTTGGCTCTGCTCACCGTGTTGCGTCGGGCGCACGAAGCACGAGATGGTCCATTGCAACCGGTGCGTCTCTTCCGTGTCGGCAAATAGACGTGCACATCGTTTCTTAATTGCAAGTTGGGCCGATGTTTTATAAGCTCCATAACGGCCAGCGTGTGTCTCTCTTGCGAAATGTTTGCTTTAATTATTATTGGAATGGAGGGTAATTCTCTGTGGTTTTGTTCGCCTAGACTTGGCGATGTTCCGAAATGGGTAGCGATGCAAATTGCCTTGGCGGACGCCCAACGCGGCGCTATCAGCCCGTTTGCTTTAGTGTAACACCTTACTGTTACTGATGACTCTTGACCTGGTCTTTTAAAAGTGAATACGAACGTCGTTATTTACTTATTTGTGATAGTAACTCGTTGGTGTAGTAATTAGTATGTTCGAATATGGATATTGAGGTTTTGGTTCTGTGACGAGTCAAAATTATTGATTATCTCCAATACTGAATCATTTTGACTTATAATAATTCCTGTATATATGTCTGGGAATTTCGAGATGGGCTTTTTTAACCTCAGTGACGGTGTTAAAGTGGTCTCGCCTGACATTTGATATTACGATAGACTATTCTAGTGAAGTCTGCATACCTGCATTGGAACAGCCTTGAGGGACAAGTTTCAAATCACCCTCCTACTGTGAGATAGGAGGCCGGTTTAAAGAAGTGTAACAAATAGGTTGATGGTGATATCTTTAGTTGAGCTACCTACTTGATATACAACAGAAATTGTAAAAAAACCTGTGTCGGTAACAAAACAAATAAATACTCGGAAACACCAACCAAACCCTACGTTACCCATAACAAAAGGCTCGTCGTCGTTCGTAAAATGAACAGAGTCATTTGACATCGGACAATATTTCCTTTAATGGTTCGTCCTTTGAATCCTTAATCAGAGAAACTTCTGTTGAATACAAACATACTCAGAACCTCTGATGCAAACATAGTAAGAGTTCGTTCAACTCTTATTTAAATCCATTCTAGGCATCACGTTAATTTCGTTTAAAAATCAATGACTTACATTTTAAAGGAAATGCTTGCCTCCTGGCGTTGGACGACGCTTAATACTGCGGCCGAAACCTTTATGAAAGTACGCTTCCTTCTACTTGCACTTCTAGCATTGGATCTGCAAAAAGAACAAACAAACACACGGTTTGGAGTATATTATTTATCTTAATCTCACGGGAAATGAGTAATTGTATGCGGAAGGAGTTGCGCGCAATCGCTAGTCTCTTCTACAAATCTGAGCAGTTTAAAAGGTAGCGAAGACCTTATCAATATTTTATCATTACCAACCCGTGGCTGTTGTAGATAGTTAATCTAAAATTACACGTAAATATTATGTCACCGTACCAAAAATATAATTAGTGATTTGTTAATCGACACATTAACTAAAACCGTAGTTTATGCCTACACAGTATTGCATGTGAAACGTTATACCGGTGCACATTACAAAAGTAATAAGTGAGGTAACTAATTAACTTAAAACTTCACGACTGTTTCTTAGAAAGAAGTTGAAGTAGTCACATGCACAAGTGAACTTATCGTAGTGTATTCAAAGCGATAACGTTTGAAATACAGCACACTATCGCCTTCTCAGAAACTTGGCGGCCGTTTAGTATTGCCGTCCGACGCGATAGGCAGCTAACGGCACTCTGTCGACAAAAGGATTTTGGTTTAAGAAAGAACCTTTAAAATTAGACGTCATTTAAAATTAACGTGACGCTCAACTATTAAGTAAATTACTTCTTAGTCAAATCTATATTTCTTTTATCATCATTCGAAAGAAATTATTATTATCCTACTCTACTTTTAAAAATGGTGTGCGAAATAAATACATATAATACCCAACAGAGATATAATATACTTAAATAGATAAAAATAAATAAAGAAATACATAAATACATATTTGCACCGTGCGGAGGATTACATCCCGGCAGGGTAGACCAAACGGCTGGGGGTCAGGTAATTTTATAATTATTATTTATTCTTTATTTTTACAGCATAAGATAAAAGGAAATAATAAGAGAAACAGAAACAAGAAGAAACAGGATACAAAAGGTGGCCTTATCGCTTAGTAGCGATCTCTGTCAGGTAACAGTGGGATTAGGAAATAGAAAACGAAATAGAAATTAGGTGGCGCAATATAAACATAAACCTTCATAAGAATAGCTACATACTAATATATAAACGAGATTACATACATAATACAATAAATCTATAACAATAAAAGTAGTAATTTTTGCGTTAGAAAATGAGATTTGACAGCACTTTTAAAAACAGTGAGTAACTTTGACTGACTTACGCTCAATTTAAAAGCATTCCACAGTTCGATTGCCTGCACTGTAAAAGATTGTTAATAAAATTTCGGTCTATGGAACGGCATGCTTAAAAGTCAGCGCACGACGCGATCTCAGGTCTGACTGCTCATCAAGAAATCGAAATTTATCCTTAAGATCTTATCCTATCCTTTAAAATGTTAATTTATCAAATATAATATAAATGACTACATTTCTATTGATAAGGCATTAAAATACGCACGGGAGGAGTGTACGACTATTTCTATGATACGAGGTTCATAATTTGCTTAATAACATTTCATTACTATTACCGCTAGTAAGAGTTGCCTACAAACCGCCCTTAGCGTAGGTTTGCAAATGTTCAAACTTCACGTAAAATTTTTCGGTTTAAAAAAAAAACTGCTATTAATTTAATATAACAATTCTGAAACGCGACGTCGCGTCGTTTCAGAAATGTTATATTAGTAGGCGAAGGGGTAGTGATACCTAAACTTGGGTAGCGTAATTTTATGACACAACTCAAACAATCTCTAGGTATAAGGTATTTACCATTATTAACAATTGCGTAACTGCGGTTAATCAATTAATTGCATTATTATTTGACGCATGTGTTGCAGATTCTGCAAGCATAATAAGCTTATATGTATCTCGATATGCAACATGACATTGTCTAGATATCGGTAAGATGTTTTTAGGTGTCAACTTTATTTTCTAAGGAGATATACCTTTTTTCTACGAGTAAACTTGTTTCGGCGTCGCATAAATATATTTGCTTCATTTGTATCGAGTATGGAGAGCATCAATGCAGATAATCACAAAAATAACATTAGGAATGGCTAGCGTCGTATTGTAGTTTTGTTGCTGCCAAAGTAGCTTAAGGTAATATTAAACTTACCTTAAGTTACCTTACCAGGAAAGTGGAGCAATGTTGCTCAAATAATATCCTTTGTTTATTTCCCTACAAGGATTTTTGGTAAAAGGATATCACTTCACGTTTGACAGACCTGCTTGATTGCATATATCTTGATGACCATACAATCCTTTCCCACAGTATGCCCAACCGTTTTCAGCGATTTTGCTGCGTTTTTTTTTTTTTTAGTTTTACATATAGTCTACTCGTAACCTTTCACTCTTAAACATAAACTAGTTATTCAATCATGAGTGCTCATTGACAATCTCGCAAAAGATATTTTCGTCTTTTCGGTAGAATGACGTTGAAATTTTTAGTAGTTGGAAATGAATGAAAAATTTTTCTAAGACCTATTTGTGTTCATTTCAGTTTTGACTGCAAATTTCTTCGGTCGAATTTCTCTAGTTGTAACTACTTAGGTTTAAAAGTCGATTTATAAAGTATTCACCTGCCCTAAATTCCCAATAGTGGCCTTTAACTGAACTAAATGTCGCTGTGTTATTAATTTGGTGAGATTATCTATTCAGTCATGAAGATGGCCTAGTGGTTAGGGCGTCCGCCTCCTAATCGGTCGGGGGATCGAACCCGGGCACGCACCTCTGACTTTTCGAAGTTATGTGAGTTTTTAAGCAATTAAAATATCACTCGCTTCAACGGTGAAGGAAAACATCGTGAGGAAACCTGCATGCCTGAGAGTTTATAATGTTCTCAAAGGCGTGTGAAGTCTGCCAATCCGCACATGGCCACCGTGGTGGACTATGAACAAACCCTTCTCATATTGAGAGGAGACCCGTGCTCTGTAGTGAGCCGGCAATGGGTTGACCACGATGATCTATTCAGTCGGGTAGTTTTTATCAACTTATCAACTGAAAAAAGATTGTTAGTAACAGTCATTTGTTATTTCGTGCTAGTTTATAAATTCATATTTTTCCCCATAACCAATAACTGGCGTAATTTATTATAAGTGTGAAACATTAAAAGCGATATTTGTTGTTACTTTTAAACTTGTAAGAGGTAATGTGACATTTATATCCTTTTGTGTGTAAGATAGCGTTAAGTGTTGCTCTTATAATGTGTACCAATGAAAACTATCCTTTGTTTCCATCTCGGTAGAAGTTATTATTGTTTGTGGTATAAGAAGCAAAAGCAAGGTACTCAGTTTCCACGGTCTGATTACTGGATGTTGGCTCTAGACGGCATCTTTATCGGAATCAATCAGAAACTATTATACTGTTGTTAAAGGCATTATTTGTTTGTTTTAATCTTTTGCTTGTAGAAATCATAATCGGTATAACACTAGATTAAAAATCTTCTTATGAATTTATAAGAAATTTTCAAGTTGTCTTTATATTAGAAGTCCTAAATATCTCGAGTTTATTTTTTTGCAAAAGTTTTAGTTTTAGGCCTTTTTTGTGCTTGTTATATGTATAGAAAGCAACACACAAATTAGTGATGTTATAACTACATTTATGTCGATATTTATGTCGATATTGCATGGTAAGTGAGTCTTTTTTGTATTCAATGATAACTATTACCCACAAGTAACATCTTACTTTACACGCTAGATGCGTGTTGTTGTTGATAACATGTTACCCACTTTTTATGTTGATTCTCGGTTATCAAGAACGAAATTTCTTTTATCAGTTTTATGATTAAAACTGGTAAGGTGGGCACAATATGACATTATTGATAATTCTTTGTTTACTATAATTAATAACAGTAGAAATCTAAATTACTATAATTGACATGAACGCGGCTGCGGCAAACAGCTAGTAATAATACGAGTATGTTTGGTTTGCAATGCAAAATAAACCTCTTGATTCGGGCAACTGGAGTATTAGATATATTATTCTCTTCTTGGAATAATCCCTTGACGCACACTGAAAAATATATTTCAATAAGAAATAATTCACGATGAGATGTAGAAACATAACAATAATTCTAAACTGAATTATTAATTTACGATAATAAATCGGCTGCAACGTTTGGTTTATCTTAACATTTGTATATTGGAACACAAAATTCAATACGCAGATCGCTAATGTTCCTTATTTTGGCAATGGAATTACTCATATCGTAGACTGCAGAAAGAGATCTATATAAATTGCCTTCCTATCTAACGCCCGAGGTTAATAATCAATCTAATCCAGGCGCCATTCTTATCGACAGGGAAGAGTGTCGATAAGAATGATGAAGAAAAGTATAGAACCATTAAATTCGATCTGCTATCTGAAGCATTAGTATCAGATTGATTTTTCATTTCGGCCGTTATTGTATAACAGTAGGTGAAAGGCTGCCTGTGTAAATAAAATATTTAGTTAATATCTGGGTATTTTATTGGACTTATTTGACTAACTGATATTTATAGATAACAAACAACTGGATGGATTTGGCTATTTAACAAATACCAACGTTACAATAGCCACCTGTAGATGTGGCTGTCGCCATGGGCAAATGGGCCAAGTAAACGTATAAAAAAATATAATTCGAAATATGTGTCTGTCAGTTTGAGTAAGAACAACAAAAAGACGAAACAAACGACTTAAATGATATAAAACAGAAAAAAATTAAATGTTGTTAATCGAATAATAAGATTTAAAAAATTAACAATTATTTGAGTATCAATCAACCCTTTGCCGTTTCTGATTCAGGGCACAGGTCTCTTTTTAGAATTAGAAGGGTCTAACTGCATCTAGCTGGCCTAGTGCGGGATAGTAGACAGATAAATAAGACGGTAATAGGTAAAAATAAAGCCATTGAAACTAGCTCTTAACAGATATTAAGCATCGTCAAAATATTCGCCTCATATCAACTTTTCTCCTTTTGGAAATCGTTGGACACCCCCTATGCCATTATTTTTTTTTAATAGATTTCCTACAATACTTATTTTCCGTATATTATGACAGGACAATTTTAGTAGATAACTTTAGGATTAATACTTATTAAATAAGTGTGTACTTTTGATGAAATCGCCTAAAGATGTCGTTACCTTCTGTTCAAATGTAGCGGTTTCTTCAAGGGTAGATCTTTGTGCTACGCCTACATTATCAAGCTTTGTAGACACAGATGTGTCTCATTCGACTTGTGTCATCGGTATTAATGTACCTACTCCAATAATACTTGTCGTGATCAACAAAGCTGTTTGTAATGATAACGTGTGAGGCATTCAGAGACCACACCGGTTGAATACCTACAAGAGCGACGGACGTTAAAACGTACCTTTCGTCGATAGGAATTATGTATGTGTATGCTAATTTGTTAAAGACTGGATTGTATAATCAGCCGTAATTAACTGATTTTGTTGTCAGAACTGGATCATGAAGTTACGACTCAGTTGTTGTTTGGGTATAGTCATTTTGATTAACACTTGTATCCATACGTACATGATATAATTTTCCGCGTTTAGCTTGATTTGTGTGTAAAAATATAACATTTAAATTATGTGAGTAACTTAGATATTATCCGATCTTCAAAGGGCGGATTAACAAATTGCTCAAGGGCCAGCAACGCATTGGCGGTTCCTCTGGTGCTGCAAATGTTCATGGGCGGCGGTAATCACTTACCATCAGGTGACCCGCATTCTCGTTCGCTCGCTATGTATATAAAAAAAAATATTCGAACTCCAATAGATAAAGTTAGGTAAAAATTACGCCTGTACTACATTATATTATATTTAATTCAAATCAGAATTTCGGCCCACTTTCGCGAGAGACGTAAGATATTAAAAACCTTCGATAATGAAGCTTAGTAGAACTAAGTAGCAGGTCTAAGTATGTTTAAGTAGTAAATTATTATGCACATTCGATTTGTGAATAAAGTAGAATTTTGATTTATTACAAAAAGTAAACAGTAGAAATTGACTAGATCACTGTACGCGAGTACCTCGGTATGCTGGGAGTATCGCCATGCCTAATTGTAGGATCAAAAGGGGTCAAGTGTGTACATTGACGGGCGCCTTAGGCCCTACGTCATCATCTGATGTTACAACTTGAGCAGTTCTTCAATTGGGTATTTATGTGGGGTGACGTCCGTTATTATTACCAAAGTTTTGAATAAACTGGTGCTTTCATTCATTTATTATTTGTCTCACCACAATAACCTGATCGAACTTTGTACTTACGTACATAATAGTATGTGAAATACGTGAGATCTTTAAAATAAACGATGGAAGTTCATCAAAATAGTTTGTTTTGAATAGTAGGTAAAGTTTCGTCTGTATTGTAATAGTCGTCAAGTGCACCGAAGAAGGAAATGGTGATATTATTGAATAGCACTTAATGCTGTTCTGTTAGCTTAAGTGTTTGGGAACGGAAGACTGAACTCCGTCTATTACTCATACTGGACGGCAAAATCCACGTGACGACAGATCGCCGGGGCTCGACAATCACTACAAGCGCCATTATTGAATAGATACTTTGTACCTTCTGACGTACTTAATATTTACCTATTGTCTGTCATGGGTTTTTTGCAATTTCTTAGCCTAATTCTGAAAAAATAATCCATGAAAAAAACAATAACAATTTTTGGATTTTTCACTTTTTATTTTACCCTTTTTATTGCTTTTTCAAATCTTCCCGAAAGCATTTTCTTCAAGTATATTCCTCAGTTCAGAATCATTTGATACATTGCAGCAAAGTTGACGATCTATTGATTTATTCGGGTTCTAGATAAAGTACTCCGTTATGTTTTAGCTACATCGATTTAGTACGATATACCTTCTCGTATTCTGCTTATAATATGCACTCGGCAAGGTGCGTGTGAATTTACATTTAAAGACGTTCCAAACGCTTATGGACGTCCTATTCTTTACAGTAATAGGTAGGTCCTTATCAAAAATTATTGAGTAAATGAACGGCTTTACTTTTGACATACAAACAACCGGGATTCATTGACAGACATTTTAAAATCATGCTGCACGCTATACGTATGGGTCGAGTCAATGAAACATCAAATTGTTGCGGCACATTTACATTTATTATTTTCACGATCTTCATCTCAACCAAACCAATTTAACCACGGCTGGACACTGTTCCCTGTGACATGTTTAATGCCGTGTACCCACTTAATTTCCGGTGTACGAAGTACGAACGCTGAGTTTTCCGGTACGGGAACACCGCTTCAGCAACTCGCGACCTGTCAATTTTTAAATACTTCGAGCTTGCTGGGTTATGAACAGAATAACCATTCCGACGCTATGCCACGTTTGTTTGTGATCCTATTATTTATACCCTTACAACGCTTTATAAATTTTAGAAACAGTCAGTTGTTATAAGGTATAGTTTAAGTAATATTGAGTTGGTGAAGGCATAGAGAGTGGAGCACGACGTTTCATCTCCGATAGCGGCGCCTTGCGCGTCTTGTTTACGTCTAATTTTGGCGCGAGCGCCGCAACGCCCGCCCCCGCGCCTCCCGCGCCTTTCCCATTGAACACTGTACGCATGCGGTTATTTCGGCAAGCGCATGGCGAACCCGCCGCGCCGCCACCACTATATTTCACGTCGCCACAGATCATGCTTAATCTTACGTCATGAGATATTTTACTGATCACGAGGTCCGAGGGTTATGGAGCTTTTCTGTAAAAAAATCTCAGTATCAGCTCTGAGTTAGGCAAGTGCTGTTATGTAACCTGATGACACCCTGATGTGGGGCAATGTATTAATAATAATGAGGAACCCCTATTTAATATAGGGGTTCCTCAGAGAAGGCTCGTTAGGAGCAATAAACAATAAGGTTTTGGTCGAGGTTAGTACAGTTAACATGCGAAAGTTATCGTTAAAGCAACGGCATTGGTTCGCGGGGAGCGCTTTCTTCGGGGGATAAAAATATGAAAATTAGAAAAGTAAAGAGCTTAAACAATCTGAAACGGTACGTTAAGGATCTTAAAAAGAGATTGGTAGACACCAGAAAAGCTTCTATGTAATATGACTAATAATCGAATGTTATTCCATGAATTTTAGTTCATATTTTTAAAAGTACCCACACTTTAAAGCATATTATTTATATCTCAGGACTTTTTATTTCAGCGTAATAGTATAATGAGTAAAGAAGACCGGTGTTATTGACTCGAGCATCTACCTATATTTAAAGCGCATTCGACGAGAGTCCATTTTTCACCTCCCTGGCGGAGTTAATGAGATTGCGTTCTGTGATGTTACCGCGACTTGCCCCCGAGCTTGATTCAGTTTCTTGGAATCGACCCCACCGGAGCCCCGCGTCCCGCGCCTATCGATAATCATCTCCGTCAGGACGTTCTTTATGTTCATACTAAACATCGCTTCGTCTACACTATCGACATTATTCATCTCACCTTTCAAGTTCGTCATACTAACGCAGCAATATTGAATAGTGAGATTACTGTAATACTGTTTTTTTTGGCTGAGTTATCTATCTATTAGAATATATTATTATTGAAGTATTATTTTAATTCTCTGTATATATAAATATATGTGTGCTTTTTCAAGTGTATATAAAGCTATAGACTATAAAAATACCTTATGGGTGGTTATATGAAATTAAAGGCTGGAACATGGCGTCGACACATGTTCTTTGTGCAAAAGGATCTTTGTGCAAAGAACATGTAAACACCAAGAAAACTATATTTTCAGACCTGTCATTTCAGTTAATAGAATTGTGTAGAACATAATGAATGAATTTATTGCCAAGTAATATAGATTCTGCGTTACCTTTAGCTGTTAACGTAAAAAGTGACTTGTATTTTAAAGCTAGAAGCATGAAGTTTTGCTATACGCGGGGAGTGTACATCTATATGAAAGATACGCAGCTCATATTATGCTCAATGTCTCGTATGATTTTAATTATAATTTTTGAATATATCTTAAACTTTAGGTTAGTCTAAATTAAGTGCTGTAAAAGACAAAGTTTATCTACAAAAGATTGTTTCTGCGATAAAATATTTTTTTACTACAGATTGTTCTGGGGATTTACAATGTATCTACCATTAAAACAGCGCCAGCGTCAGCTCTGGAGAGTGATTTTAGAGCAAAGAAAGTAGAGAAAGAAAAATCTAGAAAGCTTTCTAATGGGGAAAGATTTATTAAAATAAATAAAACAAACACATTTTCTATCCTCTTTATAATTTATAAATAAACAAATTAACGTACAAAGGGTAATGAAAGTTTGTACGATAATATTATAACAATCGAAATTATACGTGGCGTACGGAGTCGCGGGCAACCGTTAGTCCAAAATAAAACAACAAACAACTCTGTTAAAAATAGGTGTCCGCGATAAAATACACCTCGCTTCATTATTTATATCGATAAATTATGTTCGGCGCCTCCCTGCAAGTGCACTGTCAGTTCGCGTTGAGCTTTTTTCATTTTATTTGGTACACCTGAGTTGTTAGTAACAAAGGGATTGATTTTTTTCCCGGCTTCGCTCCGGTCTTTGAGCGCCTTGCCGCATTCTCGGAACCAGCCCCGATCATTCAGTAATCTCACAAAGTTTATCGATAACTTCTCGAATGGTTCCTCGCCCGCTTGCACCAGCTATAAAACTTTCTTGTTAAGTAGTTTGGATGTTTCACTTTTATGTGGATTTAGGCACCAAAGACGTTGTTTTATTTATTTTTAAGATTGTTAAGTTCGTAAATAATTAATGTTTGTTGGTTTGCAAAAAAATAAATGCATATGAGTATTTTCAAAACCTGGTAGTTTTAATATAATATAATAGTAACCTAGTCTTATATTTATCTCTTTAGATATGTACAAGGAAAGAAGAGAACACTTTAGATGCTTCCTTTTTTTTTAGAATATTTCGCGTACGAAGTAGCGTGTTATATATATGTAGTATAAGTTCAATAACCTATGATTTATAGATATAGATATATCGATACAATATTGAATTGAATGACAGAAAAAGAAAACTTAAAATAAACCTTAGATTAAGATGAACCTAAAACTCAAAAGCTTAAAAAATATGATGTTATTACTAAAATATATTATTAAAAGTCCCTTTAGATGGTTCCGAAGATATTGGCAGCGTTCCCCCCTTGAATAGCCAGACTAACTGTGATTTCAACTAACCTTTTTTATTTTCCGTAAAAAGCCTTATAGCGCTTATTTTGGACAAAATCGTATTGGGAGATATGGATATATCTGTATTTCGACAACTATTAAAATAGATAAAATATTAATGTTTACAACTTAATGACTATAAAGGATGTTTTTGCCATTTGATGATTAAACCACTAAGGAGTTGGTAAGCTTTCTGTAGTAAAAGTGTTCTTGCGCTTATCCGATAAATAGATGTATGCACCGAAATCAGAATGACTAGCGAAACCTAAATCGATTGATCCTGATATAAATCCGACCTTACCATATTAAAATGCTTCATGACCCGACCTTGATATATTAAACAATTGTGCTATTGCGTCTTGCGCCATCTGTATTAAAATTTCGAATGACATTTTGCATCTCAATGTCTAATCCGCTCACACCCACGGAATTTAGCAATTGTTAATTTATGAATTGCTTCATAGAGTATACATACCTACTGCGGTGTAACTACTTCTATATTATTATGTACCCTGACGCCCGTGACTTTGTCTGCGTTGAATATTGTGTGCTATTGTGTTTGTTTGTCTTCCAATCACGAAGCAATGGATTACTAAACATGCCCTCTGCCAAGGGAACCGTGCTGAATTCCGGGATAAAACTATCCTATAAGTTGAACCGGAGTATCAGCTACTCATATACCAAATTTCATTCAAATCCATCCAGTAGTTTCGGCGTGACAGAGAGATAGAAAAAAAAGTTGTTATGGGCTCAGTATGGATAGTAAAGCATCCTCAAATTCATCATCATCATGATCTACCCATTACCGGCTCACTACAGAGCGCGGGTCAATATGAGAAGGGTTTGGCCATAGTCCACCACGCTGGCCATGTGCGCATTGGCAGACTTCACACGCCTTTGAGAACATTATGGAGAACTCTCAGACGTGCAGGTTTCCTCACGATGTTTTCCTTCACCGTTGAAGCAAGTTATATTTTAATTTTTTTTAAACTCACACAACTCCGAAAAGTTAGAGGTGCGTGCCCGGATTCGAACCGCCGACCTCTGTTTAGGAGGCTGACGCCCTAACCACGCTATCACCGCTTCTCCAATTGAACATTTCAAAATATATTTAATGTACAGAATTCGTCCTGCTACAGTTTTATTATATTGTAGATTCCATAGTATTATAAAGCAACGATATCTTTAAAACTAGATAGATCTCAACACTAAGCAGTGAGCATATTAGAAAGGCATAAAGGTAAACCAGTCCTGCCAGCTGATGGAAGTGCGCGGCTGCACAGTCTTACGAAACGATCTTTTGTTTCTCCAAGTAAACAGGAAAAAGATTCCTTTATGTTTAAATATTAAGTCGAAACAAATATTTACTAAGAAGTTTGGACGAGACAGTTCAAAAATGTATGGAACATTGGTGAGACGTACATTGGTGTGGCGTACAATACAATAAGTAAATATATATTATTAGTATTATTGCGGTGCGAAGCGGTGATAGCCTAGTGGTCAGGGCGTCAGCCTCCCAATCAGAGGTCGGCGTATCGAATCCGGGCACGCACCTCTAACTTTTCAGAGTTATGTGCGTTTTGAAAAAAATAAAATATCACTTGCTTCAACGGTGAAGGAAAACATCGCGAGGAAACCTGCACGCATGAGAATTCTCCATAATGTTTTCAAAGGCGTGTGAAGTCTGCCAATCCGAACATCCAGCGTGGTGGACCCCTTCCAAACCAAACCCTTCTGATATTGAGAGGAGACCCGTGCTTTGTAGTGAGCCGGTAATGGGTTGTCTATGATGATGATGATGATTAGTATTATTTATTTATATATTAGACAACTTACAATTATCATTACAGGCTAAACTACTGCGTTAGCTCAGTTTGTTTAAATTATTTATGCTTAATATTACTATTTACTTAAAACAACTAACTAACGGAAAACTTTATACTTTAAGAAAAACGTTGTGGCCTTAATAAACTCGCCCAGTGAGCACCTGTACAGGACGATGTGTTCAGTTATATAAATAATATTTATATAAAAATTTGTATATTATTTATTCTGTTGCTTCACTCGAGAAAGACATCCATTCACACCCTCAAACGAAGTAAATTAGGATGATGCACTGTTAAGCTTTGTTTAACAATCTTCTATTCAATCATGACAATACATAGGATTTCTTTAAAAGCATCATGATGAAGACCATGAAGTTACCTGCCTTCCGCGCCGTAGTCATGTTATCGATACCTACTTCTGTCCAAGAAGGTTGGCAGTGATAGCAAAAAGACATCGAAATAATTCTTGAGGCGAGGTCGCTTACAGTAATGATGGTGCCGAAGGTGGAGCAAGCGGGACAAAGCGTTCGACCGTTGGAGGGAACGAGACGTGCATAATAACTAGGGATGTTTCATGTTAGGTGATTTAATAAAAGTCAGTATTAGTCAGACATTCTTACTGCCCAAGAATAAAACGAAAGGCTGGTAATACAAAAAAATAAAGTAATAAAATAAATGAAATATATAGCCTGTTATTTCTGTTTTCAACCAATATTACGTTATCTCAAATGGATAAAAATTTTGCGATTCTAATTATACTATTTGCTATATATATTTACTGCACTATTGGTATACTTTTATTACAAATGTCTGGATCTGGACTAATCCCGTTATTTCCAGTTGTACATTGAGGATTTCCGGGCATTCCGGAATTTAAATAAATAATGCTTTAAAAAAACATCGTTTCGGTGAAGAGCGTCAAAAATTATACGCACGTCCAAGTCAATTCCTAAAAATTGGTAATGAGATTCCTGAAGTACATATTTTATTATAATTAACAACTAAAACAATGTAACTGTATTATAAACACTTAAAAACTTAAAATAAACCTTAAATTGAACCTAAAACTAAAACTATAACTAAAATATATTATTAAAAGGAGTCCCTTTAGGCAAGGTTCCGAAGATACTGGAAGCGTTTCCCCTTTGGATTGCAAGACTAATTCGTTGTCCGAGGTAGCTGGCAGCTCTTCGGTCTCCTGTGATGTCGACTAATCTTTTTGCTATTTCCCTAATGAGATTAATAACAAATAAGCACTTCGTATACAAAACTTTAGTTTACGTACCCACCAGTTAACCTACATCAGTTCTCAAATCTAGTAGTCGCCTTGTTAAGATACCTGAATCGAGAATAAGAACCTGAATCGTTAAGACATACAACCAGACTGGTTGTTCTTAACGATTCAGGTAACGTTATGAACTCAGAAAAAATATTTAATGGTACCAACATCATTTAAAAACTTGAAACTTCGGTGTTGTGGCGTTTTGCGAAACTACATTCGTCTGTCAAATCTTAGCTGTCATGAGTTACTGGACTGGGGATCAAATTTCATGGAATGCGAACGTCAAGGGGTTATGGCTGAAGCTGTTCATTTGACGTTTGTCTGGTGGGAGGCTTCGGCTGTGGCTAGTTACCTCCTTACCGACAAAGACGTGTCGCCAAGTGATTTAGCATTCTGCACGATGTCGTGTAGAAAACATTTAGAAGTATTTACCATACCTCTAATAGGTTAGTCCGCTACCATCTTACACCGTCACCATCATCACTTACCATCAGGTGAGATGCATTCAAGGGCTAACTTGTGGTGTATAAATAAAAATAAATAAATAATATTCCACCATTCGCTAAAATATGCAATTTAAACCAAAATTTCAGCTATTAACAAGATCACCGTTAAATAACGCCTGATGATTTGTAATTAACCCGCCGGTATTACTTAATTATTACTTTTTCATCTGAAGAAGATTTTACAGCATCAAAATGTATGCAGGGACCCTAAATACATAAAGGGATATTTGAGGGTGCACGTTTGGCTTAGTTGCAAAAGCGCAAACTAATCGTTTTAGTATATAAGATATACCTACTTATGTATCTTATGACTTTGGAAGGTTCGAATTTGGAGTTTTCCGTTACACTGTCGACATTTGTCGCTAATAACATGCTGGATGATAATCTTTGATACAAAAATATTACTTTTCTTAACGATTGCAATTACGATGTACAACTATAGGAATATTGGTAGTGGAGAAGTAAGATTTTGGAGTGAAGGCAATAACAAAACCACCTTGGCAAAAAATATTTAATAACTCCTGATAAATTGCGAATCCGGTGCAGCAGCACCGAATAAATGGTGGTACAACTTCCTGCGCAATGTGCTCAAATGTGAATGGGCTCACTAAACACAACCTGTTTTAGGGCTGTCACTTATTTGATGTCCCATCATCCTCCAGCTTAATTTGCATAATATTAAGCTTCAAATACTATCTCATCTCATCTCTTTTGTTGGGCATCGTGTCCGAAAAAGTAAATTGACTTATCGTTTCTACATTTTCGTCTTCTTAAAGCATCCGTATGTACATTCATGTTTCACAATGATCAATTAACATATCAGAGTTTAATTTTTAACAGATTCTCAATTAATATAATAATACTAATATAATATAGCGTTTTAAACTATATGCTTTCAGTTTAAATCCCAGTATTAGTTTTCGAACTACCTTCAGTAGTAGGAACTAATTCTAAACAAATTGGACTAAATTTTTACAATCTTCGTCAAAATTGTCGTAAAACAATAGTTGCAAATCTAACAACTAAAACTCACGTAACTGAATACGTATTTAGAAGTTATTTTGAAGTCACGTGATTGCTTATAACACCGTTTCTAATTGCCTCAAAATGCTCGCACTTTATTTTATTTTCTATTATTCACATAATTATTTATTAAATTTAAAACAATTAAAATATCACTTGCTTCAATGGTGAAGGAAAACATCGTGAGGAAACCTGCACGCCTGAGAGTTCTCCATAATGTTCTCAAAGGCGTGTGAATTCTGCCAATCCGTACATAGCCAGCGTGGTGGACTATGGCCAAACCCTTCTCATATTGAGAGGAGACCCGTGCTCTGTAGTCAGTCGGTAACGGGTTGATCATGATGATGATGGTATTTATTACCATGAAGTGTTTTAGGAAGAAATGTTTTTCGAGAGTATTATCTGTAATATTCCGATATGCAGCCCTAAACCTCAGTGGAAGCCATATGAATGAGCAGCGCGTAATGCACAGTGAATTATTCGTGCCAGACCGGCTTCCGTTGGCGCCGGACACATGCACCGTATTCTGCCTTTTTCTGATTAACGTCTAATTATAGGACATAGCTCTCCACATGATTCCCAGTGACTCAACACACCTTTAATAACTGTACAATAATGTTAGATCTCGTTTTGGCTCTATCGTTTCTCGATTAAGAAATAGATATCCGGCTTGATCTCTTTGTTTGTTTCGATGTCAACTGCTGGGCAACTTTTGTAGAGATTTTCATGTTCTTGCACCGTTTATGTCTAACAGATTAAAGGGCAATGACTTCCAGGGACTGAATTGGTGTTGAGAACATTATAGAGAACTCTCAGGCATGCACCTGCATGATTTCTTATGATTTTTATATATACTGTTAAAGCGAGGATATTCAAATAAGACGGACTACTTCCAAGTGAGGGTTGTAAAGACACCGTGGTGCAAAATCTTACACTAAACTAGGTATTCCAATCGTAATTAAAAACAACATGACTGTAATCCGAATTTATAAATGTTTTATTCATAGTTTCACGGTTTCATCTTTGATTGTCGTACATTTGTCATAAGTAGATATCAGCCTTTACTTGTCAAAAAAATAACCTAAGCCACTTTATACCTACAACTTATGTGTTTGTATTAGAGGCCTCTATGATTATTGATTACGCCTAATACTAGATATTTCCTTGAATTGTAAGACTCATAATATGTAGGTAGAGAGGCTTATACGTATATTTAGGTAGGTAACTAATTTAAATTTGTATTTAGTAGTAACATATCGGATAGCCTAGAGCTTGGTTAGGTAGGTAAGATTATTTAATTGTCCTTTATTCAATTTTACGACTAAGTTTGGCATTTGAATAAATACGACTAATATTTTTATTGAGCAGTATATTAAGGAGCCGAACGACCTTAAAACCGGTCTCAATACGATATAGTCACAATTTATCTTCATTTTGGGAACCGTTCGGCGGTTTTGTGAATTCAATGATAACGCGTTCAGTCGACCCGGATGCTGTTTGTTACCGGCTCTGAGTCGACAACATGAGGCAGGTCACGACGCTCCGTCATCCTTGTCCCTCGCCATATATACCTCTGATGTATAGTTATATATTAAGCATTCACTTGTACCAAGTAATAAAATAAAATTAGTTCTTACTGATATAATTTGGCAGTTCCGACTGTGTGTGTAGCGGTGATAGCCTAGTGGTTAGGGCGTCAGCCTCCTAATCAGAGGTCGGCGGTTTGAATCCTGGGCACGCACCTGTAACTTTTCGGAGTTATGTGCGTTTTTAAGTAATTAAAATATCACTTGCTTCAACGGTGAAGAAAAACATGGTGAGGAAACCTGCACGCCTGAGAGGCATAATGTTCTCAAAGGCATGTGAAGTCTGCCAATCCGCACATGGCCAGCGTGGTGGCATATTGAGAGGAGACCCGTGCTCTGTAGTGGGCCGGTAATGGGTTGATCATGATGATGATGATGACTGTATGTGTATTGTTCAATTAACTACTTATGGCTTTGAATCCTGGATTTCGAATGTTCTTACGATAAACAGAGGGCTCCGTAAAATGTCGTTAAAAATATAACAGGGGCCAACGCATAAATGCGAGCCAAATTAAAAACTTACATTTACGGTCTACCTGTCCACGTAATGAACAGTTTGGCAAGTTTTAATCGCCATTCGTTTAGTGGGTCGCCAGTTGCCACAGCTCGGAGAGCATGAGAGCTCCGTAATTTCTTTGAGATAACGCGATCGTGTTATCTGGTTACTTTCTAAAGTTAGATGAAAAACATGTTGTTAACCTCTGGTGGCGAGCGGCGGAACACCTAGCAAGGCCGACTTGTTCGCCTGCCCGCACTGCCTTGTAGCCTGGCCTACTACACACATTGACATTTATATTTATAGTATACTAGCTGAGGCCCGCGGTTTCACCCGCGTAGTTTTCGTTTCCGTGGAAATACCGGGATAAAATATTGCCTAAATATAAATTGCAAATTGACTCTTTGAAGTTAGGAACACACCTACATTTCTTAGACAACAGTGAGTGATTATAATTTAATATGAACTTTATTAAATAGCAATAAAGTTCAAATTGACTCCACATTTTATTTTCTTCTTCTTATTCGTTCACTCTTGGCAGAGTGGTCGTGGTTATGATTTGGCCTTCACAGCAGCTCTTACGATCTCCCTCCAGCGATTTCTGTTCGTAGCATCACGGAAGCACTCGGAGATCGATAAATCAGTAGCGGAACGGATTGAATCCGTCCACCTAGTAGGGGAGCGACCACGTGGACGTGTGCCCTCGACTCGACCTTGTACCACGAGATGTTCTATGGTACCGGTCTTCCTGGTTATGTGCCCAAAGAACTTAAGGATTCGCAGTTGTACAAGCGACGAAAGCCTTTGATTTATTTTCAGCTCTTTGAGTATGGAGGCGTTTGTTCGATGCGCTGTCCAGCTTATTCGCAATAGACGTCTCCAGCACCACATTTCCAGTGCGTCTATTTTTCTTCGGTCAACTTGTCTGAGGGACCATGTTTCAGCCGCATATAGAAAGATCGGAAAGATCAGACATTTCATTAGACGAACTTTTGTGTTTTTCGTAATTCTTCTGTCCTTCCAGATTTTCGATAGCTTCTCAACGGCTGATCTGGTCACGGCACAGCGTCTTTTAATTTCGTTCTCGCAACTCCCGTTATTATTGATAGCGGAGCCAAGGTAAATGTAATTGGCGACAACCTCACAGTTACTGTAGTCACTTAATTTTATTTAGAAAACGTTTATATGGGAAAAAGAAAAGGGCTGTTTTTAGGGTTTTCCCGGCAATTATTTGAATTTTTCTCACTTTTTAAACCTTCCCTAGACCTCCACGAACATTTCAAGACCAACATAAGATAAATTCGTTCAGCCGTTATCGAGTTTTAGCGAGACCAACGAACAGCAATTGATTTTTATATATATAGACTATATTATACTGTTGAATAACAGTATCTCATACATTTTTCTTTTGGAATTACATTATCTATAACCTCCTTACGAAATCATGAGGTGTTGCTATAGTAACATTTTATTAAACAATGAACGTCCATTGCTGGACACTAGGTTTCTTGTTTTAAATGGACATCTTGGTTTTGGGCCTTAAATTTTATTGTCCGTATACTGACGGAAAGTTTACTTACACTTCGTTTTCCGGTGCTTGGACGCCACTCAAGCACCTTGGATCTTCGTAATTCTTCTAAATGCACATTTATCTATCTTCGAGGGAAAATGAGGAAAAACTAGTATCATAATAAGCAGATCAAACAAGGCGAACGATATTAAAGAAGATAGGTACTGTACTGTTGAATAAATGAACCAATTCTGGCCGTGACTCATTCATTCACATGAATACGCTTTACTAACCAACAAAATTTATTTACGTTAACAGCATCGAAGATCATGTATGTGTAGTTATATTCCACTAAACTGAACTTTGATGGCAATACCGAATATTACATTACGTATGGTGCCAACCCTATTTGAAATTTTTATTTCCCAAATTACAGATGATCATTCCCTCATAACCGTGACTAGCCGATTCTAGATATCTTTATCGATAACAAACGACTTCATCCACGTTTCGTTTTTTTTTTTTCTCGCTGGAACCTGGTGTTTTCGTGGTATAAAAAGTATATTTAAAAAAAAAATAGTTTTTCGGCCATCTGCAAATAACCACAACTAAACAAGCCCAAACTACCAAGTGTTAAATGAGCATTTATTTATTTTACAAAGTAAATAATGCTATTATATTAAATTTTCTAAGGTTTTATATATTTTTTTTAATGTTCGTGACGCTGCCACTGGCTTCCACGAGATGGATCGTAGGTTTTTCACCGAGAGCAACATGGCGGAGACGGCGTTCTATATTTGAATCTCGGACGAGTCGGCGCTCGCGTACGTAAATAAACGCACACAGAAGTAAATCAGTAATACTATACAAACGAGATTAACGTGTAACAACACCATAATCATTATAACATATTAAACTTGACTCAATTATATCTTTTAACTCCAAAGGTGATCTAATTAGTCGGTTAGCGGTCAGTAATGAGAAGTTTTTTTTCCAATTGGCTTGCTATTGTGTTGTGTGCCTATAGTCTATACGAGTATTATTGTCTACTTTGCACATACGTTTGCAGCTACCCACACAAACAGAATTGGACGAAAACGCCCGATGACGCATCGACTTCCGGCCGATGATTTTATTACGGGATCTACTGTTCCAGCCAAACTTTATTTTAAAATATTTTCATTAGAGATGCTTTTCCTCTCTAGATGACAATTTAATAATACAGTTTAAATTATATTATATCTAGGCACGAAACAGTTATCAACCCGTTATCAACCCAGATCAACCCATTACCGGCTCACTACAGAGCACGGGTCTCCTCTCAATATGAGAAGGGTTTGGCCATAGTCCACCACGCTGGCCATGTGCGGATTGGCAGACTTCACACACCTTTGAGAACATTATGGAGAACTCTCAGGCGTGCAGGTTTCCTCACGATGTTTTCCTTCACCGTTGAAGCAAGTGATATTTAATTTTTTTTTAAACGCTCATAACTCCGTAAAGTTAGAGGTGCGTGCCCGGATTCGAGCCACCAACCTCTGATTAGGAGGCTGACGCCCTAACCACTAGGCTGTCACCGCTTCACGAAACAGTATTAATAAATATATAGTTAAATAATATAAATATGGTTAAGGCGATGTTCCTTTTTTTCTGTCGCGGTGGAAAAGCTTTATGAGTACCTCCGTCCATTGAGTAGGATGAGGTTATATGTGGAACCCCGATTTTGCAGGAGGCCCGGTAGATGGTTTAGTTCGGGTATACTCCAATATTTTCCCAATCTACAACGTTTATTAGTAAGGCCGATTTCTAAAGGCCGAACCCACGCACAAGTTTTCTTGTCTGCCTGTCTGGGCTAACATTCAACTAAGAAAAACTAAGATTAAAAAGGTTCTTTTAGACACGTTGGAATAGAATTTTTTAATGCTTGTTCTATAATTTCTATTATTTTTTTAAGGTTGATTTATGGAGACATATTATCGATAGTCGCGACTATATTTTGAAACACAAATAAAAATAACAATCCTTATAGCTTTTTCGGGTGTCTTTGGAACTTGTAGGAACGTCGCCTTTTGCTTTTATATTATGTATTTCTTGTTGTTCTCTTTTTTCCTTTCAATATGTATGCAATAAAATTGTATAAATACTTCTGTACACCGTACCATTCTTCGAATTACTTACTACTCCACACCTTCAGAACAGCTGCTTGTTTGTATATGCAAAACTATCGAATTCAAAAATTCATTTACCAAGTATTATTTCGGGATTTTTGTCTATACCAAATAAGTCTACGAGAAAACATTGTATCTAACAGATACGTTTCATACTATCACTGCCTTAACGATAATAGATTAATATTGATGTTTTCCATACAAAATAATGTATATTATATCATTGATTTTGATATAAATATGACATGACGACTTTTTTACTCTACTCCAAGTTAGTTCTTGACTGCCATCCCACCTGGTGGTAACCGATGATGCAGCCTAACATGCAGTTATTCAGGTTTCTGTACGAGATCGTATCAAAAGCTTAATGGTGTTGGCACGTCTTAGTCGATAGGGAAACTATCCACAGGCAAAACCTCCCACCAGACGCAGCGCGGGTGAAACCACGCGGCACACCTAGTGTTTAAATAAAAGGAAAATATCTACGCGTGAGTGGCGCCAGCGTGCTCTCGAGTCGCGACAAAGGACCGACTGATTTATTTATATCTAAAAACCATACAGACTGCATCTTAAAATAACTTGAACAAACAAAAAGCTGCTCTCTTACTAAGTTTGATAGAGTGTGAGGTCTACTGGTTCGTATGTTCAGCTACGAGACGCAAAGTCCTGAGTTCGATTACCGAAACTAATAATGTTTTTAATTCACTACAAGTTGGCATTGACAGCAATCTCACCTGATGGTAAGTGATTATGCATTCTAAGATGATAGCGGGATAAACTGTTAGGGGTATGGTAAACCCATACTCCTAATCGGTTTCTACGTAACATCGTGCCGGAACGCTAAATCGCTTGGCGACACGTCTTTGTCGGTAGGGTGGTAACTAGCCACGGCTGAAGCCTCTCACCAGACAAAGGTGTTATATTATTAGTAGATACGAATGTATAATCCAACACTTTCATAGTAGCATCTTCGAAACATAACAATATTTAAAACACGCGTAGATCGAGATTCTTTTAGTAAATCCTATGAAAGTTAAAATATTATAGTTACTAATGGCACGTATGATCTACCCTAGTACCTACCCATGTCCAAACATCTTAACGTTAAAGGTAAATTTTTAGAGAACCTGTAATATATGTGTAGTATTTCCAGACATTCTGGGATAAAAAAGAGATTCAGGTACTAGCAATCGACCGTCCGTCAAATCGTATGTCTATGGAATATGTCTTTGCCCATCACTGGAACAAATAGTATGGAAAGTATAACGTAATCGTTATCGCCAATCCAGATTTTTACGACCAAGTACAAGTGTATATCTAATACATATAAATTTTAAATGAGAGTGCAAGGTGTTTTAGCCTAGTACAGTAGCCTCGAAATGGTAAGTTTCGCGAGTTAAATGCAAAAGCCTTAATGTCCCGTTTCACTTCCATAGGATATTGAAACAAAATCTTTCTTAATGACTTTGCTTTTAAAAAATGACTGACCCCTTTGCAACTACGTTCTAAACTCACAGTTTTAAGCTGCGCATTGTTAGTCAGTCAGTGTTATAAAGGATATAGTAAAGATTAGTGATTCGTTTCCCCATTTATTTTTAGTGCTAATGTAAGTACAGTAATTTTTCGAAGGTCTTCGAAAATTCATCTTATATGTTAAATTTCATGCTTCTAGACCCATGGCATCGAAGCTATGCAGTGTTTATCAGTATGCCAAATTAATAGTCTGATTAACTATCTATGTTTGTAGCTTTCATGGACTATTTCATACCTAATGATGTTTTTAAAATCCTTTTTTAGTAATCATTTTTTCGGATAATATTAATGGACTCCGTGTACAAAACTTTAAGCCCCTACAGTCTAGATCCATCAGTTTATTCGTTTTCTTTCAATCAGGAGTTTTATTAAATGAAAGACAGTAAAACCCTCGTCAGTTTAATAATTCTGAATTGCAACAGCGCCATCACACTTTATAAAGCTAAATAACCGTTGTATAAACAGCGGAGTGTTGTCCTGATTAGTTTGTTTTCCGGGGTTCAAATTGATGTGCAGTAACCGCGCAATTTATCTGGTTACGTAATCGATCTCGAGAATAAATAACCTGCTTTGTTTCGAGGTTATGCGGCGGTCTGTTCGCTGTGCTGTCAGTTGTGTATAGGTTTGGACAAACGAGTGGAAATCGCGGACGTTTATATATATATATATATATCCCGGGAAAACGGGCAGACGGGTTACTTTATGGTAAGCGATTGAATCGCTGCCCATGAACTGCAGCATCAGAGGAACCACCTGTACCTTCTGAATCTTATCTATTCAGTTTCCATGTGGCATCACCGGTACCACCAGGAAAGACTTGAGCCAGGAATCTACTACGTATACTTAAGACGAATGAGGATGTGCGTCCGACGTGACGTGCATCCGCCGACACTGGGCGCCATCTTAGGAGCGATCAGCAGTAGGTCAGGTGCGCACTTACTTATTTTAATGAGGTACAGTTACTTCAATTTATTGTAAAGGATTTCGTAATTATTTGTGCGTAAGTATGTATTCGACTTGTCTTTTAAATTATATCTGGTTACGCTGGATTGGAACGAGGTTTCAATGATGAAATTGAGATTATGCATCAAAAAGACTATTCAATTCGTGTGTGTTAATACTCATAGTCTATAGCCTAAAACTTATCAGTGTCTCTTCCCAATACTAGACCTATTGCAGACTGTAGTTCAGCCACTGACGTTGTGATATAATCATCTCTTCATTAAGGAAATGCCCTATCGATTAACGTGTTCTTCGAAGTACGGAGAAAAAGGCTTGCTTATATTCTCACCTCCATAGTAGATTGCGCATCCCGTTACTGACTCGGGTCATAACCAGGCCACAAAACCCTCATTAGTCCATACATATTTATACGTATTAGCATATTTAATTCCTATTTACAGACACGGCACGCTTAACGGTTAGTTATTTGCAACAATGTAGACACCACAGCAAACAGTGAAACAGGTTTAAAATGTTTGACAATTTATAAAAATGCGCCTTTGTATTTGGTTATGCATTTGATTGTATATGGCAGGGAAGAAAAAATGCTCACGGTACAATAAGTAGCTATCTATAATAATATTATAACTATATAGGTAATGTAATCCGAAAGTAACTCTGACTGTCCCGTTCACGCCTTAACAGCATTACATCCTGGAGAACGGACAAGGGATATAGGACATTATAGGTATCGGAAATTCAATCACTTAGTAAGTGTACATAAAAACTTGATTTCCAACACTGTAATCTTAGTGTGAAGTGTTGGTACTAGTACACCAAGGTTTTGGATAAACCATGAGTCAACATAGATTTTGGGCGTTAATGTAACAGCTCCTAGATGGTCATAAATAAATAAATCAACACTATACTGATATCGTTTTAGAGTTGAATTCTTAGTAAGGAAGCTACGTAAGACATGACGACATTGACCTTTTTGACGCATAGCGTACTATCGTGTGAATTAATTAGGCACCGTATTTGTTATGAAACATTTATAAACTTTCCCTGAAAACAAAAAATGGTTAGGGATTTACTTATATTACTGGCAAGAGACATCTAGAATTTCTATTATATATATTGATATTTTACTGGCAAGAGACATCTAGAATTTCTACAAATCTAGAAATGTAGCTTAATGTAAGAATTATGATCCCAAAGCTCTTAATTCTCAAGATTAATGTCTGACGCTGATATTTGTTTCAATACCAAGTTTAAATTTAATTGTATTTATGGCAGTAGTTAACTATGAACTTCATAGTGTAGATAAAATTCCAGAGTAGTGCAAAACCTAACATCGTTAAAACTGACATTGCGTACTATTCGAAAATCGCAATAAATTATGGTAGAAATAGTATAAAGCTCGTGTTTCTCGAAATCAGACAAAATACAAAGGTGTGTGTTACAGATTTTAAAGGTGTTCTTTGTTCTGAAGCACAGCTAGTGGTACCGGCGTTATCGAGAACTGCGAGCGCTATTGTGTAAGAGTGGAAGGCCTTCGCGAGAGAAAGACATTTTGTTTCTCAATACTCCTTGTCACCTAGTGATTGTTCACCACGTCTATTTATATTCTAATTTCCCTACGCATATGTCATGCAATATTCATACGCATTAGTATACCTCCTATTTCTGAAACTTTCTAGACTAGGTTATAGCTTAGGTTGCTTGTTGCACATAAATGAAACACAGGTACCATCTTCTCAGAGCAATCCTAATTCTGAACCAATAGAAGCCATGTATGACATAGCAGAATCTCCCGTAAAGTTGTTGAAGTCTGCAACTATATATCAAAGACAAAACAAAAATAATAATAGTTTTTAAAAACTAAAAAAACACGCTACTGCACGCATGCGTAGTTCGCGCACTAGCTCTGTCTCTCTTACTCGCATGCAAAGGATGCGGAAAGAAATTAATTAATCCTGGCGAATCTAATTAGGATAATCGGATATTTTGATCGGATTATTGCATTGTCATCGACCTTTGACAGGTGTGCAAAGTTTGAATCAAATCTGATCGTTCAAAGTAGGGCAAAATCGAGCTCAAAGGAGTCGGTTACAAACAAACATACATACATACAGGTGAAGCTAATAAAAGCGTGTTAATGACAGTAAACTTAACAAATTTCTTAAAATTATATGATCCTAGCGGAGGCATTTTTGCTGTGTACAATAAAAATTAAATATTTTAAATAAGATAGAATGGGTTCAAAGTTCCTTCGTATTTTATATGGAACTTAGTTTTTTTTTTTTTCAAATTGCAAAGTTTATTATTTAATTACATAATACACATGTGACAATTTGTTCGATTTCTTTTTGCCATCTTGGTGCTGTAACAAGATCTTGATCACGTCCCATAATATACCTTGGCACCCTTGAGAAGTGTTCAGAAGGCTCATGAAACGATAGCCAGACGACAGGTAGCGGGTTTGCCCGGAGATTTTCGATAGTAAATGTAGATGTACTTGAGTACTTTAAAACGCGTAGATTTAAATGGATCTAAATTATTAGTAACCTGGAAGAGAAAGAATTCTATACAGGTGAAGGGCTACACAATATAAATGATAGTAAGCTTGGAAGGGAAAACCAAGATAACTTCCGGTTCTTGCAAAGCAAGGTGAAGTGGTTTTGCCGTAGAAAGATCGGAATAGTGACAGCTAGTTAGTAAAGCTGATTCCCACCATTCTTATCGCAACGATAACAGCGCAACTCTTTTACAAAAGTGATTAACTAATAGGTAATTACCGATAATGTTGATGCGTATCTCGGAATGAGGTAACTTCGGTTAATTAGGTAATTCCCACGAGAAAAATAGCAATTTTATCATGGATAAACCGCAAGTAAACGCTTGCAGGTAGACCACAGGCAAAGAAAATTGCACTCAGTTGATGTGGGTTATCCCTATTCCGGACATTGTGGGCAAAAAAATAACCGAGAGGCGAGTCATGGAAATGGTCATATTACGGGCTGGTTTTGTCTGCCGACGTGTTTCTGAGTTTTATATGTTATTTTTAAAATATACTAACAACGACAACTACATACCTACATGTCAATTACTTTTTTTGTAATAAGTATTCTCTTGGCTGGTAAGCTTTGTAAAAGTAGAAAAGGCTAGACTAAAGGGTAAATCATAACAAACCGATCTATATAGTTATTTATCGAATATAATCATAAAATAAAATCATCAGTGACTTAGTTTATCCAAAATCAATCTCGACTCGATCCTTTGAGGTTCCTAGTTATTAAAAAAGTCTACAATATCTTGCTTCTAATGGTCAGTATATATTACGAGATCCTGGATATGATTTCTGGATCGGGCTAAAAGTTCAGTAAAGGAGTTCTTACTTACAGACCGGAGTTGAAGCACTTGGCGTTCTGCCGTGTGTCAGAAAGCAGGTTAAGACTCGATTTTTATCTTTTACCTGTATTACAAGAATTTAATATTAAAATCCTCTAACCGGAATTGGAGCATGAGGGTTTAAGCTTTGCTCTCAATCCCTGTATCCTATTAGAGCAAAGCAACAATAAAAGGATCATGGTGTCTGTCTTATTAAATCGAATCGTCGAATAGGTCACAACTTAGTTCTTAGAAAATTAAAGGAGAGAATAATGAGATTGTATACAAACATTTTGCTCGGGTAAGGCTTGTATAACCGTGTGGCCGGTGTTATGCAAGACGGCGGCGCTGGCAGGCTCCGCAGCCCGCTGTAATTACACACGTCCGCGCCCCGCGCACCTCCCGCGCCGCACCGCCCGCGCCTCACGTGTCTTCATCACGTATTTACAGCTTACTGTTTTATTATGTTACTATTTAAGCACCTTTCCTTAAATAAAATTGATTGATGTGTACCGAAATAACGCGTTCAACCGGCACGGTGGAGCATTTCCATGGCGCATCCATTTTTATAATAGGCAGGTGACGCAAAAATTTTTTATAAATAGTCTAGAACTTTTCATCTGTTATTATATCTAAACAATCTTTCCAATACTTTTAAATATTATATTAGTTATTTAGGAATAGAAAAATAATGTACTTTTTTAAATGTTTTCTTTTAAATATAATTTTATTTCAAGACAGGTAAGAAAGTCCGTTGTTTTGGCAGTGTTAATGATTGCTTCAAAAAAAAAAAAATTTTTTTTAAGCAATTTTAAGATTCCTATCCTAGACAGAAGAACCACTTGTTGTTGTTTGAAGAATATCAGTTATTTTATCAAGCATTAAAAAAAAATGGGTTTATAGATGCGCAGTTTATAGTGTCAAACTCACGTAAAAAAAAACTGAGTTACTGCGCAGCATGGCTCATTATTACATTGAAGATTACATACATATAATATCGTCTACTGTTTTATAATTGTCTAATATTATAACAAAAAAATCATTAGGTACCTATATTTGTAACTTATAGTATGCGAAGGTTGTGAGGCAAGAATTAGACATCATCATGATCAACCCATTACCGGCTCACTACAGAGTACGGGTCTCCTCTTAATATGAGAAGGGTTTGGCCATAGTCCACCACGCTGGCCATGTGCGGATTGGCAGACTTCACACGCCTTTGAGAACATTATGGAGAACTTTCTGGCGTGCAGGTTTCCTCACGATGTTTTCCTTCACATAACTCTGAAAATTAGATGTGCGTGCCCGGATTCGAACCGGCGACATCTGTTTAGGAGGCTGACGTCCTGACGTCCTAACCACTAGGCTATCACCGGATATTATCCGCATGTAATTAATTTTAATTGCCCCCTGTCACTGTCAGAGTTCTTTTTAGGTGAAGTTACCTACAGGTGCAGTTTGTTAGTGCGACGTCGACAATTACAGCTGATACCGCGGCCAAGTTTATTAGCGCCCCGAGCAAATCGATTCAAAGTGGTCATGCCCTCGACGGTTTTCATTGCTAAAACATTTCCTTATCACCACTTTTTGTTATGGTAACAATAATACTTTATTCTCACCACATTTCTTCGACAATACGTGTTAATACTTTTTTTTTATTTCTAAAATTGTGGAGGTTTTATGTGTCAGTGAATTTTTTTGTTTGTTTTCCAATGAATCAGCTAATTGTGGAGCGTCTTTGCAGTATACTTTTAATGTTTGAAAGGGTTGGTACATCTATTTCTAAGGTTTCCGTTGAATATTTATAGCCACGTGAACTCTTGAATAAAATAAAATCCTAAATATTTATGAGTCAAAATTCTGAGAGCTATTGAAGTCATTTGAAGTAAAAAAATGTTCAAGTTTATATTTATCTTAATTATGATGAATATTTAGGTGCCTTCCATCTAACTTATTCTAAAGTCTTAATTGTGGGTACTAGTTATCTATTTTATAAGGGTTGTCTTGATATAAAAGTAGTATTCCATTTTCTGTGTTCCCTAATGGTTATAATATGGGGATCTTCAAAGGGCGGATTAACAAATTGTTCAAGGGCCAGCAACGCATTGGCGGTTCCTCTGGTGCTGCAAATGTTCATGGGCGGCGGTAATCACTTACCATCAGGTGACCCGCCTGCTCGTTTGCTCGCTATGTATATAAAAAAAAAGTATTGTCCGTCGCATTGAAGGATACAGCTTGAAAAGTGAGAGTTCTTGGGTAGATATTTCGAAATCAGTGAGACGCGATATTCAAAAATGTAGGTAAGCGTTTTACAACTTAAACTCTCTGTAAATTGCCTACTTTTCGCTGAAAGAAAGTAAAGCCATTCATCAAGGCGAATCGACTGTGTATTCACTAGGTCGCCTTGCGCTCATACTGCGTCCGGTTTGCCTGCCAATTGGTCACATCGACCGCTAAGTAGGAAGGCTCGAGTCGGCTCGAGTCACATCACTGTTAGCAACGAATGCCTTTACCTACATTTAAAACAGTAATAAGTATATTATTGAATTCTCCATATAACTTATAATGACAGATTTATATGAAAGCAAGCGGCTATGGTATTGGGTTTCATTCTGAATGTGTCCGCATACAACTTCCAAAAGTTCCAACGGGCTTCACGTTTCAAAAGATGTGTTATGTCTTTTGGATTTTTATACAATATTTGATTTCTATTTAAACCTTCTAAATTATGAAAAAAAATTGTTTCCTGGTTAGCTGATAATATCCAGACTAAAATTATAAATACGAAATTGTGCCTATTTCTTTATTTGTTGGGTACCTGTGTACGACTAAACCATTGGACCCACCTTGACTAAAGGAGGATGATCAAGTTGGACCAAACTATATCACAAACTTTCAGATTTATACGTGTTATACTTGAACATAATTTTAAAATATGTTAGGGGTAAAAATAAAATTACTAATATGTAGCGCTTTAGCGAGAATTTTATATATTATTATTACTATATACGATAGCTATATACTATTGCTGAATTCTCTGTATAAAATTAAATATTTAACGGGCGTTTTTTTTTTGTAATTTTTTACATATCTATGAATATTTCATTTGTCTTACTTTATATCTTCAACTTTCATTGCCTTTGTTGTTAGGTTGGTTTAGTATTATAAGGTTTTGAGAAATTTTGTGAATATAGTAGTGTGTGAAGCTATATTGGAGCTCTCATCCTTCTTTAGCACTGTGATTGCTTGCCATTCCATCCATGTAAGACATACAATAACGGCAGGAATGATCCGTGAGTTTATTTTGTTTTCCGTTATTTATTTATTTTTAAGTTAACTGTTACGTATATCCTACTTATGTGAATAATTCTTTCGAGCCCAAAAAAATAATTATTTAAAACCGAAACAAACGCGTATGAAGTTGCAGTAAAATAAAATAGTCTCAGCTATGATGGGCGTATTCTTTGTTCTGTCGATGCCATGACAAAATGCCTACGTTGCGAATGTCCAATGTACTAATAAAAAATGTCCTTCTTTCAAATTCAAACAATCCTTCTCTTTCTTCGACACTTCAACTATTCATTATTAGTAGCGAATGTATAATTTTACTTTTCACTCAAGTCATATATTACATAATCTTGAGATCGTATTCATAAATTAAGAAATATTTTTTCTTAGTCACGATTTCAATTCCATAATTGTTTGTATGTTTTTTACGAATGTACGGCGCGATAGCTAAACCGATTTGGATAGAGTTTTGTTTAAAGATAGCTAATATCTGGGATATGTCCCTTATAAATCGATAAATAGATCGTATAGAAAATGAAACGCACATTAAAAGTTCATCAAACAAAGTACTGGCACTGTTATTTATTAAAAACTACTTGATTTCTATAAGTAGATTTTTTTAACAGTTAAAGCATTTTCCGTTCTATTTGCTTTCCTGTTCCATTTGGGGAAAAAATTGCAAAAACGAAGTTTTATTATTGCTGTTTCCTACGTGGTGGATTTACCTATTTTTATTTAATTAGTATACGTACATATAGTTGTAAATAATAATAGCTTGATTCGATCGCAAGGTGGGTAACGCTACACTAGAAAATGTCTTTTAACTCTTGAGTTTTACAGTCAGGGTAGAACGGAAACCGGAAGGCCATTCTACATCCTTGCGGTGCGTAAGTGCTCAAAATGAGGAAGTAAAACGCTTATTGCCAATGGAATATCAACTACGTAACGGTACAGACTCTCACGATAACTAGAATGGAACTGTTCAGGTAGGAACAAAGTTGAAAAGTTTTTAAGCCATTTTTCGAAATATATTCTTGCATATTATACTCGTACAAGCAACCACTACCTTATGTTCCAAACTAACTGGTGCCTCGAACTTGATCCGCGTATTAATGGGCGGTAAAAATGTCCCGTGGATGTGAGCAACGTTGAATCTAGTCTGCAAACGCATGACCAACCAGCATCTCGATTCAGTAACTTGTCTTACAGTTGCTAATTGGTAGCGACCTGTCGCCTCCATACATATTTGTGATGTGATGGCGCTTGTCAAATTGTACGTTTATATATGAAGAGGAACAGTTGACCAATCCTTGGAAATGTTACTGAAGCGACCTGCAGGTGACAAGCTGTAGAGCTTTCAAGGAAAACTGGGCAACTGTGGTTCGAAGTTTCTAAAATTAACAACACACAGTGATAATAATTAAATTAAAGTTATAAAATATTATATTATCGCATTGTTAGGTGACTAATATGAAGTAAAAGGAGATATTGAAGGGTTGCACTGACTGCCGCTGCGTTGCCGATCTGTCTTGGTAACTGCTTTATTGCATAACGTGTTGCAATATTAAATTAATACTTGACTTCTAACTCTAAAATAATTGTTATAAAAATTAAGTTTAGATAACCAATCTTGGTCTAGAATTAGTTTGTTAATAATTTTTCGACCATTCTTTTGTATTGCAGATTTATTATTATTTATATATGTACTTACATATAAATAATTGACTCAAGCAAATGACGAAGACGTAACTTAGCTTGAAATAATTTGTGAATGTTCATCATTTCATCATCATTTATGAAAAAGTGCATTAGCTCTTAGTTTTCTGTAATAAATAAATAAATAAATAATCAAAAACAATCCGTAGTGAATATTATACCTTTGCCCCTACCCAACCAAGGCTATACCTTCGTATATAAGTGTTAGCAATTACGCTTGCAATTTGTAGGCGACCTTCCTATCCTCGCGCGACAAACCAGTATTTTAGCAACTGTAAATATTTGCGCACAAAAGTAAAAGTACAGTTAAAAATTTAGTTCATTTATTATCTGGAATTCAGATTAAACCATATTAGAAGAAGTAGCTTTACCTAGCTGTTTGGTTAATCTATGATCTCTACAATATCTAGAACCATAGTACTCGGGTCGTCATTATTAATTTTTCATTCAATCATCATCGGAGAACCGATGATACAGGCGGCCCAAGACCGTGGCCATTGGAACTCCCTACAAAAGACCGATGTCCAGCAGTGGATGTCTATCGGTTGAAATGATGATGATGATGATGATGATTCAATCATGCTGTGGAAGTTATACCGTGTATTCGTAAATATATTAAGTGCAATTTAAAGTTTTTTTTTACAATTATATTGCGAGCAAACGAGCAGACGGGTCTCCTGATGTTAAGTGATTACAATCGCTCATCAACTTTTGAGGAGCCACGATGCGTTGCCGAGTGAACCCATCTTAATGGTTTCTACTCTTCATCATACTGCAACGCTAAATCACTTGGCGGTATGTCGTTGTCAGTGAGTGGTAACTAGCCGCAAACGAAGCCTCCCACCTAACCAAAATCAAGCCGTTAACGAACCCGGGGCATTCCACTGTGTAATATAGAGCCGGCGCTCTGCGTGACGGTCGTCAAGAATTTATGAATAATCAATAATAATCATTTATTTCAACTCAATACAATTTTACTTTAACTACCCTGACCCCCAAACTAGGATAGCCGGTATCTTGGGGGTCAGTCTCTTCCAATTGTGCAATAAAAAAATAAGTATTATGCTGAAAATAAACTAATTAAACTGTAATTTCAATTTAAATTATAAACGTTAAATATATACTGTGGTCCGTTTCGCTAAATTATAAAACCTACCTTAGTATTTAAAGTATGCAGAAATACCGAATTTCTCGAGTGTAATGCGGTTTGACTTGTTCGGATTCTTTAATGCGGATATTTTAAAAAACTTGCTTATTTATTTGGTGAAAGCTTCCAAATTAATCATTTTCGGCACTGCGGTATATTACGAATCACCATCTTACCTTTTATAGTTCGTGATACGTATTTTGCCTTGTTGGCGTTGTAAAAGTATGGTGCATTTTTCAACACGTATACCATTTTGTATTGTTCTCTCGCCAACCTGATATTGTATAACGTCCATTCTGCAGTCAATTCGGACGAAAAGCTTTTCCTCCATTTTCCTGCTACGAAATGCAAACCGCCTTTCTGTAAATCTGGATTTTCTGCCACGTATATTTATTTATTTATCTGAATAACTTAGAGTACAACTAAAGCAGAAAAAATACAAACCGACTTTAAATAATAATTGTAATATGTAGTTAAAAGTAATTTACGTCAATTTAGGTTATTATGTAATACCTACCCACTTTGGAGGTCAACTATTTGACTTTTCAAACAGCATTATGCATCTTTACTTGAAGGTTCAATTATTAATAAAAGAGTCTTATGGTAAAATTTATATTAATTGTTTTAATTGAATGTCAAAATACATTTGGAGAGAGCTATGCTCCGAGTATCTCTACGTGATCAAATCAGAACTGAGGAGATACGTGGAAGACTAGAGTTACTGACATAGCTCAGCGCGTTGCGAAGCTAAAGTGGTAATGGGAGAACACAGCTAGGAGAACCGATAGACTTTGGGTAATGTGCTGGTGTTGGTTGGTGCTGGAATGGCAACGCTGCACCGGTAGCGATTGTCGACCCCCAATTTCATGGACAGACGACATCAAACGCTGGAAACAAGCGGCTCAAAACCGTTGACCTTCGAACTCCCTACAAAAGACCTAAGTCCAGCAGTGGACGTCAATCGGTAGATAGTAGGATGATCACACATTTGCCAATTGAATTGGTGTTTATAGGTTTTCGTAATTGATAATAGTTTCAGGGTTAAAATGGACGAAATTAAAAAATTTCATAATCTTAAACGTTTTATAATAGTTACGCAATGTGAACCAGCAACTGTAACCAACGTTGTAATGTGATTTAATTAAAAATACATGCTAACTCGCAGCATTCTCTTTATTACCTTCATCTAGTGGGATGGTAAATGCAAAATTGGTTGACTTACTATTCTAAGGTTTAATACAAATTTTGTCGTTTTGCGAAGTTCGTTATTACTTAATTATTATTTGGCTTAGTTATTTAATTGTACAAGGTGTTTTTTTTGGAACCTACACTATAAATTAGCATAAGTACTTAAAAAAGTCGATTAAACAAGATACGATAATCTAAACAAGAAATCTGTATAGTAAATACTCAGGGTCTAAACTTCGTCCGTTATAATCCGAATTGAGTTTTGTTTGAAGTTTAAGCTAAAACGGGCGAGCATAAGACTTGTGAAATTATATAGAATACCCGGTTAGGTGACATAAAATCATAACAAATAAAAAATGGTTAATAAATAATGTATTCATCGACCGCTCTTGTAAAAGGCCTATTTGACAAAATCAATTTTGATATCTGTGATAAGGTCACCTCCTACTTCCCGATGATAATAAAATTATATTCATAATATATTTGTCCTTCGATTTCAGTCACATAACAAAGACGACGACATGGGAGGACCCTCGCAAGACCCTCGCAGCACAGACGATGTCAGGGGGTGTGCAGCACCAAAGCGCTGAAGCGTTACTCACACAGACTGTACCTTCCTCGCCACAGATAACTGCTGCGACCACAGGTAATAACTGTTATAATATTAATTTATTACGTCAGCATTCCCTTGATCTGGATTTCCTGGAGATACGATTGGGAATTCACGCGACTGTCGCGTTTCAGTATATTATGCCATAGCAGTACTTGTTTATAGTTTTGAATTTCCATTAATCGGGGTTAGTGCAATATTACCTCATAAGTAAGTATTCTTACTCTTTGTGACGTTAAACTATTTGCTTCCGGCAGCAGTACAACAGTCTCGGTGCAAGGGAGGACACAGATCTAAAGAAATCCACCATCCTATTAATGTGTGTGGGTTGCTACTAGGGATGTTTGAATGGATAGGAATCCTACATTGTAATAAGCGCATGCTTGGTAGTGATATTATATTATACCATATATCTTTATGGGATTGATGATTGATGTTAGTTCTGACGGTTGGAGGATCAAAATATTAATATATGATTGGAAACAAAGTCCTAATGAGAGGAGTGTTCAATTTATCACCCTATATCAGAGGGACCAGCGGAAGTAAGGCCTGAGGAGCCTTCCAATGCCATATATTTAAGGCAACCCAGAATCTTTTTTTAGAAGAAACCGGTAAGAAGTATGATATTGACAGCGCGGGTGGGGTTGATTAGTAATGTTACCATAGAGGCCCTGCGAGTTTTAGATATCATATTGTCGATCTGTTATATTATCAACGAACCAAAGATGTCCATCTGTACATAATCCAACCTATGCTTTTGCATTTAAGTATATAGCTTATTACACTTCAACGCGGGATTCCCCAAGGAAAACTAACATTTACCTACTACGTCGCATGCTGATAACACTGTCTTTAACTGTACACTTGCAAATTCCCCTCATTCTAGGTATGGGAATACCAGACTTTTCGTCATCTTTTAATATTTTTATAGGTGTATTCCTGCAAAAAACTAAAAAAAATTATTAAAATATCACTTGCTTCAACGGTGAAGGAAAACATCGTGAGGAAACCTGCACGCCTGAGAGTTCTCCATAACGTTCTCATGCGTGTGAAGTCTGCCAATCCGCACATGGCCAGCGTGGTGGACTATGGCCAAACCACTTCTCATATTGAGAGGAGACCCGTGCTCTGTAGTGAGCCGGTAATGGGTTGATCATTATGATGATGATGATTCCTGCAAGTCTTCGCTTCGTTTGACTGTGCTTTTGCCGAATCAGTCGAAACGCCCTATGAACGAACTAATCTTTCAGGATTTGCATGTGGACATCCAATTGAAGTTACAAAATCTGACTTGAAATCAAAATTTGCAATTGATTGTTTTTGCTATATTTATTATGGTATTTGAGCAAGAGTACCCAACTATCATAAATTCAACCAATAAAAACAATTGATTGATTTTGACGACCTCCGTGGCGCAGCGCGCGCGCTGTCGGATTATAAACTTGGAGGTCCTGGGTTCGATTCCCGGCTCCAGTCTGGTCTGGTGGGAGGCTTCGGCCGTGGCTAGTTACCACCCTACCGACAAAGACGTGTCGCCAAGCGATTTAGCGTTCCGACACGATGTCGCGTAGAAACCAATTAGGAGTGTGGGTTTACCATACCCCTAACAGGTTATCCCGCTACCATCTTAGACTGCATCATCACATCAGGTGGGATTGCCGTCAAGGGCTAACTTGTAGCGGATAAAAAAAAAATTGATGTAATTTTGATACACTTGGGGTTAGAAGTGAATTTTTGTAATCGCAAATACAAGAAAGTATTTTTTTTTTGAGTTTTAATTACTACATAGCATATGATTTGTAATCATATAACGTACGCTACTGTCCACACACGTTTCGCTTAGATAACACATCATTGTAAGGATATATATATATTATTAAATGTATATTATACAAGTTAAAAAGTTACCATATTATATTACATTGTAAGTCATTTACGTTTTATGTAGCAAACCTACCTACTCGTAAAAGGCGTAACATTTGTTTATTACGCTTTAGAAGCGAACACATTACCCGATTCTGTTTTCACGTGATCTAATTGGCTTCGGGGCGACGTTTAAAATTATCATGGAACTAAAATAAAAATAAGTAAATAACCCGAATTCTAAAACTGATTTTATGACGGGAATTAACGCGTTGTTTCCGTCGGTCGATGCGCGACGAGCGTTGAAAGGTGTTCGGAAAATACATTGGAGTTTCGGCGCCGGCGGCCTGGTACTGGCGCCGACTTCGACGCTTGCGACACATTTCTTGTAATATGGTCTACGGGGCCGCTTTTCTTCTTTGCCGCCCGCGAGCTCGCTCACATAAATATTCGTAGGGTTGCCAGATCTTTCAAATTCAAATTAGCTTTATTCACGTCACGATGTCGCGTAGAAACCAATTAGGAGTGTGGGTTTACCATACCCCTAACAAGATGGTAGCGGGCTGGTTAGCCCATCTTAGACTGCATCATCGCTTACCATCAGGTGGGATTGCCGTCAAGGGCTAACCTGTCGCGAACGACTGAACAGATATCAATACATTATAATTAAAAACCATCCGGATTACATCAACTCTCCCACAAAAGCCGCTTGTTTGGAAGCTAAAGCCACAGAGACAAACACATATCCAACGATATAACATAAATAAACCTAAAACCTCAATTTGGATCAAGAAAATTTCTTGAATATCGCATATATTTAATAATTATTAATTTTTCGTTAATCGTCGACAGGACAAGTTGCACAAATTAGTTTAGCCAGAAAAGTAGGCAATTACAATAAAGACCTTCTAGTATATTTCCCATTAAAAAAAACCGCGTGTTAAGTTGTGAACGGACTGTACTTTTTTCTGGAGAATAAAAAAAAAATTTTATTAATTAATATGTCGATCGTATATTAATTAATCTATGGTATAAACCATAGACCATACACCAAATACATGGTATAGTTGCAAGGACATAATCTGTTTATTCTTCAAACAAATTTAATTTAAATTGCATGTTTGCGAAAAAAAAAACGTAACTCTCTATGCCTAACCGTAGGTTAAACAGTAACAAGGCCGAATACCCAAATCGAACCCGTGGAACAGTCACGCGTAGAAACTGATTTATGCGTGGTCTGACGATAGTTTTCCTCAGTACGTGCCGTAGTCACGTTCGAAGACAGCGCACGGTTTGATCACCCCGCTCAACAAGATAGCACCTAACAAAGCTTGAGACACTCTTATCTGTGTTTTATTACAGCCGCAAACAATCCCACTATGTAGAATATTTAGATCACCTGACTGTACGAATAATGTTTTTACAGCGCATTCCTGATTATAATCTGATGTCGCGATAATGTATTACCTTTCAAACATAAAATAGTTTTCTTATGATACATTGCATTTCTATCTTGTGAGCGTGTTTTGTGTAACACCTAGGTGTCCTTTTACATCTACCTAATCATTATTGTCGCTTCGGCGTTGTTATTCGACTATGGAAAGGATATGAGTTAAGCAATCGACGTTCTATTTTCCGTTCGGTTCAGTCGCTACTATAAACACTACGAATTTTATGTTAATTTACAATAGCTATGATAATGTGTCTAATCAAAAATTAACGGGGATATTAATTAAACTAAAGAAAAAAAATAATATTCGGTGCTTTAAGAAATTTCTTCATAAGCAGCAGAAAGAGAAGACGAAGCGCGTGGCGTAACGTTTCTAATCGCTCTATCTGGCAAAAAAAAAAAAACAAGTCGAACATGCGTAAAATAAGTCTATCAATATTTTTTAATCTTGCACACAATCACCATATACGAGTAAATACTCACGGATGCTTGCACAAAATAAATTATAAAATTCAAATTCAAACAATCTTTATTCTAATAGTCCTTTAAAAGGCACTTTTGACGGGTCAATAATTTACATAGTAGTGATTTGATGGTGATAACTACATTCGTAAACTTAAAACTAAAGCTATGAGGGTTCCAAACGCGCCCCGGTCTAAGAACAAGCCCACAACAAACTTAGCCAGGTAAATTTTCTTTTTGTTATCACCAGCTCACATGCCACTTTAAATTATGTTAAGAGCTATCTTATTAGAGCAATATAGGATTATATACACTATAGTAGGACTTTTCTACAAGCTTACGTTTTACAGAAACTTGGAACTTATCGCGAGTACAGATGAAGCGTGATGTTACAAATGTGCTTGTAGGCAACATTGTGGCCCTAACTTGTTATTAGTTAGAAATATAAACAACTAGCTGGCGCCCGCGACTTCGTCCGCGTAGAATAAGTTTTTAAAATTCAGTCAGAATAAGTTAATTCCTACGGGAGCTCTCCTATGTAACTATGTTTTAAATAATAAAAACCTGTATACGCAATATTACATGTTTTTGTAATATTGCGTATACAGGTTTTAATTATTTAATAACCCCTTGGGTTAGATTTTCGTAACATTGATTACACAGATCTTTTATCATTTATACTTAATTAAAAACTTAGTAGCCAATTTTCATGTCTCTCACTTCAAAAATATAGGACTTTCATACAAACTTCCAACCCCCATTTCAACCCTTTAGGGGTGGATTTGCTCAAAACCGTTTCTTAGCTGACCTCTACTTCATAAAAGGAATCTACCTACCAAATTTAAAGTTCGTATGTTTTATATTTCCTTAAATATCGTGATCATATGTCAGTCAGTCAGTCAATCGGTGAGTGGTATTTCGCTTTTATATATATAGATACATAATTACAAAAAATAAAATACTAGGTAGGTCAAGGTAGTGATTTCCTGCAACAACTATTTAATTACAAAATATTAAGCCGTAACCGTCGAGATATCGCGCTGTTATTGAAAATTATGTATTGTTTAATTATATGGCTTTTGCATTACGTGACTCGAAGAAAATATGCTAAGCCTTTATTCACGTTTTATAAATAAGTAATTTCACTCTAATTGAGATGTAGGCGCTCGACTACAAACATTGTTTGTCATTATCATGATTTGTCAGAGTTATTAAACTATTAAAAAGTCTTTCTGGAAAAACAGCTTTTAGTAGCCGGTACTTCTTTGTTATGGTTTGTTCAAAGAGCAAAACTTATATATACCCCTTAAATATATACACTACATTTTAGTTACTTACAATTAGACTTTGACGGCAATCTCAACTGGTGTGTTGTCTGGGATGGAAGCGGGCTAACCTGTTAGGAGTATGGTAGACCCACGCTCTTTATTAGTTTTTAAGCGACAACGTCCCGGAACGCTAAATCGTTTGGCGACACGTGTTTGTCGGTAGGGTAACTAGCCACGGCTTAAGCCTCCCACCAAACCAGACTCGAGCTGGGAATCAAACCCAGGGCCTTCCAACTTTATAATGCGACAGCGCACGCTCTGCGTCACGGAGGTCGTCAAAATACCTATATGTGAAAAACCCTTAAATTAGAAAAAGTCAGACAGGTGTCAAAACGAAACCTATTTAAAGGCTTTGGTCGTACAAGAAACCGGCAATTAAAAAAACCGTGTACTGCTAATAAAATCGTTGCTCTTAGCTTTAGCGTCAATCAAACATTTGTTTAATGGAGGGCAGGTGATTATTACATGATTAAACTTTATAACGCGACAGCGCACGCTCTGCGTCACAGAGGTTGTCAAAATACCTATATCGGAAAAAACCCTTAAATTAGAAAAAGTCAGAAAAGTGTCAAAACTAAACCTATTTAAAGGCTTTGGTCGTACAACAAACCGGCAATAAAAAAAACGTGTACTGCTAATAAAATCGTTGCTCTTAGCTTTAGCGTAAATCAAACATTTGTTTAATCGAGGGCAGGTGATTATTACATGAATTAAAAGCGATAGTATACCATGTGTATGGCGTTATTATATAACAACAGTTGTGTATGAATGGCCGTTTGATTTGTTACGTGTCGTACCTGCGAGATGCGCGTGAGCGTCAGACGCGAGCGCTGTGTTGGCGTTGCATCCGTTGCCCGCTGATTCATTTTATTCCTCGTACGTACAGACCGTCCGAACAAGTGCAGGCGGCGGACTTGCTCGCGCTGTTTATAGTACATCGAAAACACTGCGAGGAAATGATTTTACCAACATACTTGTTTTGTTCGTGGGATTCAATTGCGTAGTTCGGTGGCTGACGCTACTTATGCGATCTATGACTGGGTATTTATTAGTGGTGCTACGGTTTTAGAAGTACATATTGCCAAACTAAATTAACAGGTATAAGACTAATCGATCGGTAAAGCATAGAAATAGGTGTAGCAAAACCGGTGTAGGGCAAGGGACATGCCGTGGTGGTTTTTAGTTTGGGTATACGTTCTGCCCAAGGGACGTAGCTATCTATCTATAAAGCTTTTTCAACACGACAAAAGTTTAAGAGTAATAGCAACATTTAATTTTTCATGCTCTCTATTAAAAACAGAGGCACTATTAATAAGGCAATATATAAACCTATGTATGTACAGATAGATAGATAGATAATTCAATTGAAATTTACAAACTGATATTATATCTTATTTATATAAGTACCTCCTTGAAACATCGCGTTACTATATTATTGTATTAAAGTTTTGGAAAAACAGTCTAAATAAACCATGATGAGATTCAATTGCAAACGGTATTTGTTTCACAGAAATCATAAAACCCTCAATCTATGCAAATGATTATTAGGGTCGAGATTAGCTAATTTAATATGTAAAGGTTCGAAACACCGTATATGGTCAATGACAACGGCCCGAAAATAAATGGCTCAAACAATAAGAAATTCTATTTTTTCAGCATCAATCTTAATAAACTTAAAATTACTTTACCTTATTAAGCATTGTAGATTTGTTTGTGGCATTAATTATTAATTAAAACGATGTTAAAATAAAATAAAATTAGATGAAATAACCGATAATAATTTGATTTGTTCGTTAATTGCATTTGACGCCTCCTGCAATTGTACGTGCCAATAATTGCGGGAACAAAATAAGCTGTTACAGCTAAAAATGTAACGTATTTACTAACCATGTATTTAATAGAAATCGTTTTAATGCGTTCTTAGAGTTAAAAAGGTAATACCTAAACTTGTTTAAGACGATTAATTTGGAAACTGCCAGTTCGAACAGTGTGTTTTTTGGTGTTTACCAACAAACACACTGTTCGAAAAGTACTGTAACGATTTGTAAGTAACAACTGAGGAGATAACAGTCTTAGATTAAAAACAATTAGATACAGTACAAACATATAGTGTAGCTACGTTCTTAGGCGAACTTTACAAATAGACATAGCCAATGAGTGATCGCCAAGTCGAGTTTGTAGTATCAGTTGTTTGGCGAACTTTCAAAGCATGACACTATTTTTTTTTTGTTTTTTCCGCTGGGAAATGCGTTTACGCATCTCCTCCGGAAGCGACGCAGGCAAGACTGCGCTACTTCCGACGGGGTATGTGGGACTTCCCGACTGGCGACCAGAATACCCACTAAAACCCAGCCATGCTCCTTCGCGTCGCCTAGTGGCTGGGTCACGGGAGCACTTGTGCACTCGACCGCAACCCAGCCAAAGCATGACACTACGACATAATGAGATGGAAGATACGATGCTTTGTCGTAATTTTCTCAGATAGTCCGTATAAATGCTTTTTACTTGTACTTTTCTCACGGTTTCATGGTTATATCTATTTAACTTTGAGATATTAGTAGATACTGCTAGTTATAGTGCTTGAAATCTAACCTCTAACATATCGGTGTTATCTCATAAATCAGTAACGATTCGCATTTCATTTCTTGTTCTGAAAAATACTTTTTCGTATGAAGACCCGTTGAGCGTGCCTACGCAACAAATTTCCTTTCGGCATGGATTCAGATTTTACAAGTATTTCAACACATCATCATGATCAACCCATGCTTGGTTCACTGCAAAGCATCCTCTCAGTATGAGAAGGGTTTGGCCATAGTCCACGACGCTGGCCATGTGCGGATTGGCAGACTTTACACGCCAGAAAATTACCGGAACTTTAAGGCAGGCAGGAAAATTTTAGCTTACTACTCCTACTCACGCGGATTTTGTTCCAAATGTCAAAAATTGGGCGCCAAAAAGGATGCTCTTCAGTGGCTTTAATAAGTTATAGCATACGGCAGCATTCTATCGAAGTAAAATTATAGGAATACCATCTCATTAAGCTCAAAACTGACTAGTATGTGAGATTGTTTGATGTACAATCGAGTCTTCTAGATGTGGAAGTGGCATGTGTAAAGGAAGGGTACAAAATAACCGCACAACCGTATAACTTGGGAGTATAAAAAACCAACCAAATGCGAATCAGTGCTGATAAATGTGGTTTCATTGGTTTCAGTTAACACCTTACCATTTTTGTTAGTTTAATCCTTCTGCATCCCCCGATTACTAAGTACCTATACAAACTTTCTAACTTATTTACTTACCACATATACGATAACATTAATATAACAAGACACATTGTACATATAACTTTTGTTTTTTTCCGCTGGCTTGCAACTAGTCGCTGTTGAGAGAATTATACATCGTTTGCCAATAGAACTATCAATTAAATTAATGTCAATATTCAAATCGCGTTTAATTAATTTCAGCAGCGAAGAGTACAAGCACTAACACGCCGACAGATCCTCTCGGCCCACTGCCAGAGGGCTGGGAGCAAGCCACTACACCGGAAGGAGAGATTTATTTTATCAACCATGCCGCCAGAACGACGTCTTGGTTCGATCCAAGAATACGTAAGTTCACATGTTCTACCTTAGTGCATAGGTAATAAGGCACATTATTGAGTGTCGTTTATTAAATTTTCATTTTTCTACGTTTCCAGCGCAACACTTACAGCGTACGCCAGCGTCTTCGGGCGCAGCCGGGGGTGGCTGGGCGAACGCCTCGATACAGGCCTGCCAACAAAAGTTACGCCTTCAGTCACTGCAGCTTGAGCGAGAACGGCTGAAGCAGCGCCAACAGGAGATACGGCTCCAGGTAAATAATTGCAAACTAAAAAAAAACCTAATCTTTCTCATTACTTTCCTACCAACTTAATTTCGTTGTTGGCAAATACCAAAGTAAATTAACAGTAACAAAACGTAAGATTCAATAGATCCAAGCAGTAGAAAGGAGGACCACGAGCAAAGAATGAGAGGTGATTAGGCAGGTCAATTATATTGTCTTAGTGTCAAATATATTGTTTTTTTTCCCTCGTCATCCGAGGGAAATTGGATACAATAATTCTAAGTTAAAATTTTCGTAGAGCATTTCCATAGAAGTAAAATTTTGCTCGATTGTGATCCAGCTCATTGACGAATGTGATAAATGACCATCAATTTCAGTTTTGGGGTTTGATAGAGTTTTCTTGAACATTAAGTGCGTACTTCTACTAGTACGTGTTTAACATACGAGTACAATGCAGGTTCAATGGAGCAAAGTCTTGATGGAAAATCATCGACATGTAAATTATCGAAAGCTGCGAATGCTCTCGCGTGGCCTACTAAAAAATCATATAACAAAGAAAAAGTCAAGGTTAATCAAAGGCCATTAAAAAATTTTTTTTAAGATAACCTTCTTCCAATGGGAATACTTATATCGTCTTCATTGCATACTTACGTTACGTTAATCTTACACTATCAATAAAAGTTTATAAAATGAATCCAAACAGTTTTTTTTACTTACCAATCGATAGGCTATGGACTAGGTTGCCTGGTACATTTGTGCTCTTTTCGTTTGTGTGTATTTCTTTGCTATCTCATATTTTTTATATTGTATGATGGACAATAAAATGCAATTTAATTACATCGATAAAACACTTCGATTAATCGAGTCCAAATAGTTAATCTTCCGCATCGGAAGTGCAAAAAGATTTATTTACGAGACATAAGTGTACACCCCCTGAATACATTATTAATGATGTATAATTAAGCCATTTTTTCGCAATCAAATTATCATCGGACTATGCTTATAATACCGTGACTATAAAGGTTAGCGCACACGGTGTCAGACCGCGTCGCAACTAAATGCATTGCAACATCCTCCTACAATCACTTCTATACCTTTGAGAGACCTTTGTCGATTTTGTTTCCTTTACTACAACTAAGCCCTTGTCTGTAATCCCACATAGTGATGATGCGGCCTAAGATGGTAGCAGGCTAACCTGTTATGGATATATGCCATTTATATTAAACCCCGTCGGTTTCTATCTGACAACGTACCGGAACGGTGGTCTAGTCAAGCCATCGCCTCCGACCAGACCAGATCGTAGACAAATCAATAAAAGTAAATACCAAATTAACACAGGGTCCTTCCATTCATCAGATAACTAACAGCACTCACCAATGCGCCAGGATGATACAGTTTGACGCGTTTGTTTTTGACCTAAACTGTCAAATTGGTTGCTTTACAAATTTATCAAACTCATGTTATTTGAAAGGGATTTCCGTCTAGTTTTTTCCCTATTCATTGAAATGAGGGTTTAAGGGAAATTTGGGGAGATCCTTATCTAGTAGTTCAATTGTGGATTGTTAGAGGATCACTCGCGGTAGTTTTGTGCATTCAAACGTGCGTGCTTACAGACGATCTCTATAGCTTTGTAATTCTTGTATGGGTTTACATTGCGCTGCTGTGTGGCCGGCCAGCCGCAAAAGCATTATGCTCTCGTATAAATCTACGTTGCTCGATAACACGATTAAACTACATTGAAATTCGCCCGCCAATTATAATATGAGCGCGGACGCGTTCACCGTAAAATAAAAGCAATACGTCGAAAACGTAATCGTAATTAAATGAGCTCAAGATGCATGAAAATTTCTCCAGCAATCTTTAATGGCGCGGCAATCTTCGTCCATCGTGTCGTCGCTGGCGAGTAGTGCGGGCGCGGCGAGTACGGAGCTGCCGCTGGACCCGTTCCTGTCCGGCCTGACGGACCACCAGCGGCAGGAGTCCGCGGACAGCGGCCTCGGCATGGCCGTCACGCAGTCCTACTCCATGCCGCACACGCCCGAGGACTTCCTTGCGGGCATGGACGACCGGATGGACTGCACCAGTGAAGCAGGTGCTAACCTCGACAGCGCGGACATCACGCTCGGAGACACCGACGATTTGGTACCCTCATTGCAAGTAAATAATGTACTCTTTAGTGTGTATGTGTTCGCAACCTCATTTCCTCAACAAAGTATTTATAATTTTATTATGCATCTTCATAGATTATGTAGGGTTGCCATCTTGGATACCGGTGAAATAGTTGCATTGCAAGTAAATAATTTACTATGTAGTATGTAAAGGTAGTTCAACCTAATTTCCTAGCGATTTATTAACTTAGTAAATAACGTTCTAAAAGCTTGTAAGTAATACAAGTAGTTGTAGTTGTAGTTTAGAGATACAGCCATTTTTTGAAAGAATAAAGAGCTATACTTTTTCACAATGTGTAAGTGTAAAATATTTTTCATTAAAGTTGCTCTTTTTCCCGTGTTGCTCTAGTCTCTTTTAAATAGTTAGCTGCCTCTTATAAATATTTTTCTACAAATAAAATGTTCAATAAGCATATTTTTATAAATAATTTTTGATGAAAATTTTCCTTTAATTAAGATAAATGGGAACGGTATTTGAGTTGATCGTATATTTTTATCCATTACTAAACGTAGAGTTCTATGATATTTCCTTCATATAAGAAGCAAGAATATTAAAATAAACACAATAGTTTTCGTTTGATATAGCTTTATAGTTTCTCCTTTGATTTCCAACCTCTATATTACAGACTTCTTTACCAAAAATCAGTCATTGCCGCAATCAATTTACTGATTACATGACACTTGAGTATGATTTGCGAACCTATCTGCCTATTTTTAATAAGATAGTATTTTATCAAATTTAAAAGAACCATAAGAGTGAATAAGGTAATATTTCATTAGTAGCTAGCATAGTTACCATAATTTTTGATGTTCTGATTTCACATGATTTTTTTATTGTTGTCATGTTTATCCAAGTTGTGCTATGTGCGAAAAGTAAATGAGGTTGCGATGTGTTTTGAGATAGTCGAAAATATAATACAGTATTATCTTTACACGATGAAATGCAGGTTAAAAACGTGCTTTTTCCCTTTTTAACATTAAATAAAACATTTCCATTTCGATCATTAGATTTGTGGACCTCCCTGGGTGTTATAGGCGGACGGTACCGGGTTCGATCCCCGGCAAGGACAATTTAGAAATTCATCATTTCTAATTTTCCTTTGATGGCAGGCTTCGATCGTGGCTAGTTACCAGCCAACCGCCTAAGACGTTCCGCCAGCGATTTAGCGTTCACGCGAACATCTAAATCTGTGTGGGGGTATACAGAAATTAAGATGAAATAAAAGAAACTCATATAAATGAATGATTCATCATCATCATGATCAACCCATTACCGGCTCACTACAGAGCACGGGTCTCCTCTCAATATGAGAAGGTTTTTGGCATAGTTCACCACGCTGGCCATGTGCGGATTGGCAGACTTCACACGCCTTTGAGAACATTATGGAGAACTCTCAGGCGTGCAAGTTTCCTCACGATGTTTTCCTTCACCGTTGAAGCAAGTGATATTTGAATTTTTTGACTACATATACTGCACATGACTCCAAAAAGTTAGAGGTGCGTGCCCGGATTCGAACCGCCGACCTCTGATTAGGAGGCTGACTCCCTAACCACTAGGCTATCACCGCTTCAATGAATGATTACGGAAACATAAACATCTTCCAGTAACAAATCAATCGTGTTATTAAGAATCTATGACAGTTACTTTAAGTATGGACGCCTGTAACATATTATAATTGTTTTTTTTTTTTTCATTTCAGTTGGGCGAATTCACAAATGACATACTATTAGATGACGTGCAGTCGCTAATAAACTCGACGCCAAACAAACCAGACAACGTGCTTACATGGCTGTAGACGTGCAAAGTATCGCGGACCCATGTCCCAACCCGCATTGTGCCACGCGCCGCGTTCCGCACAGAATGCCCACAAACTTTTGAATTAGGTATTATCATAAATATAGAGTACTTACCGCTTCTGACGTCGACTACGCGCAACAGCGTCGACGTACAAACGGTAATGGTGTACATTTCACTAAGTAAATGACAGTTTATAAATGTGTGTAAATGAACGGACGGTCATATTGTAAGCTTGTTTGATCCGGTGTCGGAAATTGGAACTAATTGATTCCGTATTGAAATGTCAATTAACTTGCTAGTCGCTGACAGTTCGCGTGCGAAATCAGCGAAACTGACACCGTGTCAGACTTTAATAGGACTATACGACAGTATTAGTTCAAGTGTGTTTAATTTGTTGTTGTTATCCGCCATTAAAATATAATCGTGCTAATTCTAATGTACACAGGTCATCCTCAGATTGAAAACGCTGCAATTAATACTACGCCTAAATCGGCGTACTCGAGTCAGTATTTTACGTATTTATGTTTTGTAAGTTACATTCGTAATTGCAGCTTAACTACTAGACCGTATAAATTGAATTCCCCATTAATTAAAACCCGGTCAAGATTCTTCCGAATTCATATCACTTATATGTTCATCGTAGCAAAATGGTCAGTACAAACTGCGATATAAATTTCTCGCTTTTTAATATCTACTGTCTTTTAAGATTCTCTTGAAACGCATTGAATTATTCTATGCAGAAAACGTTACTATTAAATAATCACTGATAGTGCTATTTTTTTTTACTGGATTGAAGTAAAAGAATGGCAATTCGTTTAGACCTACAAATTCCGTTTAAAGTATTGTGTACAACTGAGTTAGCATCTATTAAAGAATTCGAATAGAAAATATCTAGTAGAGTTGACATCCCGCTTATTAATTGCAGGATTGGATTTCGCGTCTCGGCATTTATCTGAATGAGATACTGACGAATGCAAATTCTGCATGATAAAGCTTAACCTGTATACTACTTAATTTATTATAAAAATGTATTTACAATGCCATTACGTATGTCGTTAAATCATTGGGAATATCTGTGTACCCATGAAATTATTTAAGAGCATTCAAAATATTCGTCCACTCACTCGATTACGTCATTTTGTTTCTGACACCGTTAGTACGAGATTTACACGCTGGCGATCTGTATTAAACTATATATCAAAATGGACCTTATATTAAAAAAACTGCATATCAAAATGGATGGTAATATAATTACAAAGTCTTCTATGCGCGACTTTTTATGACAAAAGATTTGTTCGTTTGTTATACAAACGTTTCGGTAGGTAGGTAGCTCTCAGTATAGAACTGTTAATCATGGGCGAAATAAGACTTAAAATTGAGAAGAATTGGATCCATTTTACTTTAACTCAGTCTACCGATACGCGATATCGATGGCGAGTGTGCAAATCTCCCACAAATGGTACCATTAATAGGAATCAGTTTGGGTTGAGTCAGGATACAGTCGTATGTTTCAGCATCGTGATAACTGACAGTTGACAGTTTGTAGTGAGCTTCGGTTGTTCTGTAACCGTGTGACAATAGCGCCCCCGCGGTCTTTGCAATACTTCTTTCTTCGCCGAAAGAAGTGATATTGCAATGCTATGCAATTAAAAACTATCTGTGAGTTAGGTTCCCATACTCTTTCAACCAGACTATTGGAAATCCTTTCCCCCACAGAAGTACGAAGACGTCACTTGAGGAGGATGATTAATGTTATATTATCAATGTAATTTAGATTGTGATACCATCTTGACGTAACAGTGCCTTATTGTGCCTTCTATACAATTTATTTATTGTGTGTTTTAATTAAGGTAACGTTATATTTCTACAATTTTTACGATCGGACTATTTCTATATATGTATTATTAATATTAATAATAAAATAAATAAATCTACTTATTTACATTTATGGTAATGTGAAATGTGTTTTGTCTACTTACACCGTCCTTATGTATTTTTTTCGAGATTATAATTAGAATAGTGTTAGTTAATCGCAACATAGTTAGTTATTTTGGCAACTATTAAGTTTACTTATATATATACTTTGTTTGGTTCGATGAACGATGTATTTTACGCGCGCGTATGGATGTGGCTGGGTAGTAACATTAGAAAATAATCTGTAGGTACTCATATAGTTGCTGTGAGAGCGCTTGTTTTTTCCTAAACAGAATATGTTTGCCTTGTAAGTGCGTTTGTATTTCCTGTGAGTGTAATTTTGTGAGGTTGCCGTCGAGAGCGCAAAAATGCATTGCGCATTCAACGTAGGTACGTGTTCCATCTGAGAAAGTACTCGATTAAAATTAACAGCTACAATAAACTCACGTCTTGTCTTTAAAATATACTGAGATACTTAAAAGTAATTATTTCTTCATTTTTTTTTTTTTTGTTTACAAAAATGTTTACCTATTCAAAATCAAGTCTTAGCCCACCTAGTCTCTAGAATTTTTACGAATTCAGTTAGTTTTTTTGAGAATAATGTTGAAATTAGACCTTTTAAATTTAATTAAACATACTACATTGAAAACTTTGCCATATTAGTAAAAGTACTTTAATCTTGTAAGACTTTAAGGTAATTTTTCATTTATATAAATAAATAGCAATAAATATCAACTGTGTAACTATTTTAATTAAGTGTAACGGTGCTGGGTTTATATAATACATTTTATTTTGTATTCTGTTCATGCCTACGTCGTACTTTATTTTGTATTTGTCGTGTATTAATTCTAATATCTTGTAAGTGAAGATGCTTTTTATATTGTTCGGTTCATTATTCTTATATTCGCTTTATCCTTTACCTCTAGATGTAATGTGTATCGAACTTTAGGATCGATTCTATTTTTGTTAATGTGCCTGCGTCTATTTTGTGTTTATTTTTAAGTAATAAACAAAACTTGCACTGCATTATGTAATCATCTGTGAAAACATAGTAGGCAGGCGTTACATCCCATTCAGTGAAGTTGTATATACATTATAAAGCATGCAGCTTACAATTTTAGTTACCTTAACCTATATTTGAAACTGGTGGTTATTTGTTAGTAGGTAGACAGTACTGATAAAAATTTAAACTGACAGCTGTGTTATCCATTCAACATTGTACTCTATTAAAAACGGTTTTATAGGTACTTTCATTTTAGTCAGTTGCGTTTAAGTTCATAACACATGAATTAATTAATATCAATGAGGAGTTGAGAACATCGTTACTTGTATATATTTTTAAAAAGAGCTTTAATTTATAAAAATACTAACATCGATAACCAAAGATCGATTGACTAAATTTTTACGACGTTAATTCTTTTAAAATGCTCATTAAAATTATTCTTAAGCCAATCATTAATCGTGGTTGCAACGTGTAAAGTTTTGCGGCAACCGAACATACCAAAGGTTCATATCAAGATACATCGAGACAGGCTAGTTAGGTGTAGTACGTACTTCGTACTGAGTCGACAAGTACGCACATATTTTACATTTCGGTTTTACTGTAAATATGTTCAGTAAAACCGAACCGAACCGGAGTTGGACACACAGTTTTGTAGATATGGCAAATATGACTCAAATATCATGTTGTAGGTCACCACGTGGAGTGATATGCAAATGACACCTCTGCAAGTTACGGGATCTTCAAATATTTAATTAAATCGGGAAAAATTAAGGCAATATCGATACAAACAAGTGTGGCTGCAGTTTTAAAACTATCAAACCCAAGTACGTGCATAAGGTAAAAAGTTCGTTATAATAAACATTGGGGTATCTGAGATTTTTACGATTGGATTGCGTGGCTTTTAACCAAGTTGTTATCACTGGTACAAGCAAAATTCACTGTCACAATTGGATATAGGATACAAGACGTTGAGCTATTTGTTTTGAGATGAGCTAGAGCGCAGCGGAGACCAATCACCTATTAGCTTACTTTGCATTGGTAAAATTACTCCATTCTCTACTTTCGAACTTTATTGGACTAGCTAAAGCATCTGAATATCAGGGTTTACGATCCAGCTAATAAGTGCAAATATATATTGCACTTAGATTCGCATAGATCTGCTAGATACATATGCCTGCTATGTTTTCACCATTGTGACATAATGAGAAACATTCCATGTTTGCTAACCGTTTGCGCGTCGCCGGCGCCGCGTCTCTAGGACAGGTCTCTGGGACTGAGGATCTGTTCACACATATCAAGGTCGGGGAATTAGATGATCCGTACAACCGTAAGAGGTGTGTCTTATACTCAGACAATAAATCGGCGTTTGGCTTCATTTTCAGCGTTTAGACAGTCTACATAACGTCATCAGGGCGGCATCAAACAATAGCGTGTTTCATAAAACTACAAGTGCATGACCCCATATGAGCTGTTGGATTGTTGATGCCGATTGTCCTGAACCCACAACGTTCCGACTCTGATATGTCTGAACAGACCATCACAGAATAATATTCGGAACAATATTTTAAGTCAACTATTTTATGGTTTATTTCTTAAGTATAGCCTTAAATATTTTACAAACATATCTTTTCAGGCTGACACATGCAAGTTTTCTCTGTAGTGTATATAACTACGTGTATCAATGTTATAGCAATGAAATTATAAATGTCATACATTGTAACTAATTTGCAATAATTTCATTGTAAATAATTTGATATTCTTATATGAACTAAATAAATATTTGTTTTAATATCCATCATCGTTTTAAATTACTTCTTTCAGTTCCTTAAAGTTCTGTTTTGTGGGATGTTATCTGTTGGGAATTAAAAATGGTTGTTAGTTTACACGTGTTACTTACTTATTATGGGTTCCAAAGCCCAAAGGTTATTTATTTATTACGGAAAACCTAACCTTATATGTATAAAATGAAAGCGCGCAAGCATGCGCGCGACGACATAATTGTCCACCTTCCTATATTTCTCATCTTACCTATAGAAATAGGACAAGTTAACCTGATGGTTAAATGATTAACTCCATAAACATCTTCAGTACCATAGGAAGAGCCAATAGCTTTTAAGAAATACGTTTATTTCCCCTACTTGTTGTTGATTCTATTTCGTTAAAATATGGGGTATATTTAAACTAAATAGATAGATCACAGACGGAAGCTGGTTCCACAATTTGCGAGTATATCCAAACAATGTTTTGGTAAAACCAACGATCGAGGATTACTAACTATACAGGTGGAGCAGAACCTTTTTTTCTCGCCAGCTACCATTTATTGAAAATTGGTTCGCTAAGTATCTCGTGGCACGCATATACGCCCAATAGTGTCAATAAACTCAAAATTACTTCGGTTACAAATGTGGCTGTTTGCCTCTATAAATAGATAGATAGATATTGGACAGACCTGTAAATATTTTTTATTTTTTCATATCCACTACAAGTTAGCCCTTGACGGCATCTCACCTAATGAAAAGTGATGATGCGGTCTAAGATGGTAGCCGGCTAACCTGTTAGGGGTATGGTAAACCCATACTCCTAATTGGTTTCTACGCGAGATGGTGCCAGAACGCTAAATCGCTTGGCGACACGTCTTTGTCGGTAGGCTGGTAAGCCACGGCCGAAGCCTCCCACCAGAAAAACCTAGTTACTTAAGCTATACAAAATTATATACAATATAAACACCATAACTGAGTTAGCCTAGAAAATAAATACTAAATATAGTATGTTAATAATAATTTAATAATAAATAAATATTTGCATACATATTAAGCAATTCCTGCTAGGTGCATCAGAGCATGCTTCATACACGCCTCGTCTCCTGTTAAAAATTGAAATATTTCTGTTGTTAATAATAAGGTATAAATAACTTAACATGCAAATTAGATAAGTAAAAAATAATAATATCTTTGGTTTTAGTTAAATATATAAAAAATAGAAGCTAAGAAAAAAAACAGACACTTATATAATATATACTTGTACATTTAAGTAGTTAATAGTAATATTATTAAATAGTTCAATTGAAAGCCATAAGAAAATTTGCCAAAAATCCATGCAGAAAAGTTGATAATTAACAAAAAACATAAGTTTTTACAGATCAAGCAAGGGTATAAGAATTTTTATCCTTTAATTCCAGTTGGACAATTTTTTACAAAAATGATGCGTTGAAAAAAATTAAATAAAAGTAGGGAATGCAATGCATATGAAATAATACAAAAGAACTTTCGAAAACAAATAACTGAACCGCGATTTGAGCTTCGACCAAAAAAGGTATCTTAAAATACTGATTTCAAAACCAATTTATGTGAAAAATTTACATTTTGTACAACAAAAAATGTCTTAGATTAATTTACTCGTATAATGTAGACAATTAATGCATACTTCTATCGGATTAGTTTTCCTTTTTTTTTATCGAAAATGGAGGAGGTGCTTAGATCTGCTCTGATCTGTACACGTTAAATTAAAAAGAAATGTTAGCCAAAAACTCTGTTAATAGAAAATATATATGTACCTACTCATGTATATTGGCTTATTATTTAGCACCAATGAGACCAAACATTTGAAATTTTATTCCCTTTCATTAAGCGGAAATTATTTAGCGGATTCGATACAAGGATTCCATAGTAGAAGCTGCTTGGCAGGACAAGATTACCAAGGTATATTGTTAATCAGGGTCTTCTAACTTACAGCGGGGTCTTTGAAGCGCTCGTCTTGTGGTAATTCTCGTGTTGCACATAACTGCTTCCAGTATTCTACGGACAGTTTTGGTGTTCGCGGTAGGCTAGGATCCGTGATGTCGACTTTGTATAAACCGAAACGTTCACTGTAAAAATACAGATGACTACTGACAACATACTCTTACCACCCACCACACAATCATACGCTACACACCGTCTTCGCCAGCGAAGACGAGGTCCCAGCTATCTTATGTCATCCGGACGTGGGCTCCTTTCACGGCCCGTCCGACCCCCCCGTTATCCCAAACGTCGCCTAAGCCGATGTTCGGCTTCAAAGGCGCCTAGGCGTTAGGCAGACGTTCTCCTTAGTTTCTTCGAGCCCTAGGTCTCAAAATTTCTTCAGGCAGAGCTTCTTTCCGAAGCTCGCCAAACAGCCCGGTTACACTGTCGCAATAGGGTTAACACAGCTAATAGTTAGTCCGAAAAAAAAATGACTATCCCAAGTCTATTCGCCAATATCGCCATGTTAAAGTTACTATTATCCATTTTGTTTAAGAAAACCTAATTAAGAATGTTTCTTTAGGATTTTTAATAAACACTATATAGATATCGTTTTGTAAGAAAACCACCATCAACTCGCATGATTCTGTCAGATTTTCCCTTTACAAAGTTCGGAACCCGGAATAGCGATTCAAATTGAATCGTAAAATTTATATCACTGTTTACTGAGGTAGTGAATTATAACAGTAATGTATTAAAAATACGTTATACATGTAGATTAACAAAAACAATGGCTGTTTAAATGAATCTTTTGGGGGAACTATAATGTTGAAAAAGTAGGTTTTAACTTATGTGCCACGTATGTTAGGTGATTATGTCGAGTAAATGCCGTCGCATCTGAGAATAAAATGCTCTCAGTACTTATATTAATTTTGTAAATACTTTAAAAATACTAATGTCAAACGCTTGACGGAAGAAGGTCTTCAAGTTTTGGCTTTGCTTAACAAATGTAGATCCAGGACTCGCTGATTATTAAAAGGCGTTATAAGGCAAGAGTTATCAGAAACAATTCGACTTGAAGTTCCAAATGAAAGCCTTTGGCCTTTGCCATAATAGAAAGGCATATTTAAAACAAATAATATTTTCTTAGAGCATTGCAAACTGCAAAGCAACTTACGAAAATCCAGCTCGCCATTCAAAATTGTCCATAAGGGTCCACACTGTGTAACCAAGAATCTTGACACCATCGTCGTAGATTACGTTCAAAATTTCAGACAAGTAATCCTGTAATACAAATAATATTTCTTTTTATTGCATTGCTTGAATTCTTCACTGATAATAATGTTTTTAAAATAACAATCAAGAACTGAAAAACTTAAGTCATAACCTTGACTTGGCGACGACTTCCGTGGCGCAGTGCGCGCGCTGTCGCATTATAGAGTTGGGTGTTCTGGGTTCGATTCCCGGCTTGAGTCTGGTCTAGTGGGAGGCTTCGGCCGTGGCTAGTTACCAACCTAGCAACATAGACGCCGGTGTCGACCGGTTAGCGGATTTAGACTACATAAAATCCCTACCTGCACACCCTAAGGATCTATCGTTAAATAGCCCGCTCACACTCAGTTAGATGACTATGGCTATCAAACAGCAGAAAAACAAAAAAGCTGTTGGTGTGGACGGAATTCCTGGTGAACTCCTTAAATATGGCGGGAATGAGTTGTATTCTAAAGTTTGGGAGCTCTGTTCACAAATGTGGGATGAAGAGCGGGTACCCGAAGATTTTAAAGTATCCAAGATTTGCACGCTGTATAAAAACAAAGGCAGTCGTGCTGATTGCAACTCCTACAGGGGAATTTCACTGCTTTCAGCCCCTGGTAAGATTTTCGCACGAGCTCTCCTAAACCGACTAGTTGGAATTTCAGAAAAGATCCTTCCGGAGACCCAATTCGGTTTTCGACCCGGTCGAGGCACCTGCGAAGCTATTTTCTCTATACGTCAAATACAGGAAAAGAGCAAAGAACAGTGTCGACCTCTATTTCTCTGTTTTGTAGACCTAGAGAAAGCCTTTGACAGCGTGCCTCGTGAAGCTTTGTGGGTTGTACTTGACAAGCTTGGCTGTACGGAAAAGTTTGTGAGAGTGTTACGGCTGTTACACGATAATATGAGCTGCTGTATTTCAATTGATGGTGAAGTTTCGGAGCGATTCTCGGTGACTTGTGGTGTAAAGCAGGGATGTGTCTTGGCGCCTACTCTTATCGCTCTGTACTTTTTTGTAGTAGTCAGCGATGCATTGAAGGGTAATGCTCAGGGCGTATATATTCGTTATCGTATAGATGGGAAGCTATACAATTTGAGACGGCTAAAAGCCCATACCAAAGTCTCGTATGATCACGTCACAGAAGTCTTGTACGCAGATGATTTGTGCTTTGTTGCTGACACTTCGAGTGGCCTTCAAGAGCTGGTAGCGAACCTTCATAAGTCGTGTGTGAAGTTTGGACATAAGATTAATATCGCAAAAACAGAAGTTATGACGGTAAACACAGTCGACACTGTTCAAGCCTCACAAAAGGTATTGCTTGAAAATACTGAGCTCAAGCAGGTTAGAAAATTTAAATATCTCGGGAGCACCCTAACATCTAAAGGAGATCTAGACTCAGAGATAACTAACAGAGTCTGTGCTGCCTCAGCGGTATTTGGTAAACTCAGAGAGAAGGTGTTTCGCCTGCATGGAATTCAGCTAAGTACAAAGATCAAGGTGTACATGGCTATTGTATTGCCGAATCTACTTTATTCCGGAATTTATTATCTCGGAAACAAGGTGGTCAGTTCCTTAGGTATAAAGATGTGCTTAAGAGGCACATGACGAGATGTAACATCAATTCCATTCGTTGGGAAAGTCTCGCTGAAGACCGAGTAGAGTGGAGGCACTTGGCTCAGCAGGCTATCACGGGTTTTGAAGATAAAAGGAGGGTGGATCTGGATTTGTATAGAGATCAACTGAAAAATAGACCACCCTCCAATATAATCTATAATTACGTTGATGGTACCCTGTCATGTCCTCACTGCGCGCGTTTATTCCGTGCAAAAATAGGGTACATCAGCCACATCAGGGCACACGAACGACGCCCTTATTAAAGAAAATTAACAGAGACCCAGTCGCTGTTGCCGAAACGGCAGTGATGATGATGATGAACATATAGAGCAAGAGCCCGTGAACCCCAGACCTTCGTTATTTTATAAAAGCTGAAAGTTTGTCAGCGCATGCTCCCAACACAGGTAAGAACGATGGACTATTATGAAGTTTGGGTTGCCGTGGCTTTGGCAGGTAAACGGTACTAAAGGTGTGTAAAATACCGATCTAAATTCATCAAATAATAAAGTGTGATTTTTTGGTATTACCTTCAGAATATTATTAAAAATCACGTTATTGATTGCCAGACACTTAACATCGTGGCAACCCCTTGCCAGACACCCCTAATGTTCATGAAATTATAATTCTACTTATGTTATAGTATAAAAGCTGATTTTTATATATAATATTTAGGTAATAATTAGATGATGTTTCCTCATCAGCCAGACATTTTTGATAGTTCCAACCCCTTGCCAGACAATGATGTAGGGTAATGATGTAGTAACAATGACTTATATCAATACTGGTATCACTTTGAATCGAACTATTTACTTCTGTGGTTGCATTAGCATTTTCACTCACTTCTTCAAGTCCGCGAATGTCCACAGCTGCCTGGGAAGGTTGAAGTTCTGTTGATTGAGAAGCTGAAGGTGGGTGTGATACAGGCTCTTAGACTAATAGACGCCAAGCGATTTAGCGTTCCGGCACGATGTCGACCAATTAGGAGTATGAGCTTACCGTACCCCTAACAGGTTAGCCCGCTACCATGTTAGACTGCAACATCATATTTGATTTGTCGTCAAGGGCTAACTTGTAGTGGATAAAAAAAAAGTGTACTAATGGTCTCTAGAATGTGCTTACATTAAAATACTTTATTCTTCCATAATCTAACAGTGTGCCGCGGTCAGAGAATCCGTTCTCAGTTATGTAAATCGGAGGGTCGTTGTAAGAACTCTTGCACCAACGCAATAAGTTAGCGAACCCAGTAGGCACCACCTGTAAATAGAATATCAACAATTTGTTATATAGAGAGATATCTATGGTTAACGACGACGATTGAACGGTTATATGTGGATGTTTGTAACGGATTTGGGTGAAATTTGACATGCATGTAGCCTTTGACATGGAAAAGAACATAGGTTACCTTTTATCCTGATTCCTTAAGAAATTGCCGAGGGAAATTTGAAAATTGTTTAAGAGCTAAGCTGCAGGCAGACAGCTTTGAAATGTATGCATATCACCTATGCTATAGAAAATGACATGTATTTTCTATACCTACCGATCTCTCAAATAGTTAAGGTGGGAAGATGAAAAAATGTTAACGAGCGAAGCTTTAAACCCAATTCTAAAGTTCACGCAGACAAAATCGCGGGCAGAAGCTCGTATATATATTAAAATAGATTTTATACTAAATACCAATCTATCCATTGTCCTTTGTTTTCCAATACTCCATAACTTGAGCGAAAAATATAGTCAGATAAATGCATTTTCTTTTTCCAAATTATTATAGTTCAGGTATGTATAAGTTTTGAAAAAATAAAAAAAAGGTAAATTACTCGAAGCCACTCAGATGCCGCATCACTGCCAACTTTCAAACTTGTCACAGCTCCTATATCTTTCAGCCAAGAAGGGGACTTAGCGAGGGGATCCTCACCGGCACCTGTGATCAAGTGCGTGGTGTAGTGGTTGATGCCCAGAAAGTCTGAAGTTCCTCTAATGCGTTCGATCCAGTAGTCGTCGAATTGTTGTAAGCGTGATTTAGGCAAACCCTCGGCCTTGCTTTGCTGAGCTACATTCTCGACCATGGCAGGGGGATATCCACCTTCTTCAGTAAATATCGGGTGTGCGAACCAACCGAACTAGAACAATATTTTTAAATTAAGTCAGTTGTGTTTATGCTGTGCATGTCATCATCGTCACGATCAACCCCTTGCCGGCTCACTACAGAGCACGGGCTTCTTCTCAATATGAGAAGAGTTTGGCCATAGTCCACCACGATGGGCATGTGCGGATTGGCAGACTTCACACTCCTTATGAATATTTCACACTCCTTGAGAATATTATGGAGAACTCTCAGGCATGCAGGTTTCCTCACGTTTTGACGACCTCTGTGGCGCAGCGCGTGCGCAGTAGCATTATAAAGTTAGAGGTCCTGGGTTCGATTCCCGGCTCGAGTGTGGTCTCGTGGAAGGCTTTGACCGTGGTTAGTTACCACCCTACCGATAAAGACGTGCCGCCAAGCGATTAGCGTTCCGGCACGTAGAAACCAATTAGGAGTATGAGCTTACCTTACCCCTAACAGGTTGGCCCGCTGCCGTCTTAGACTGCATCATCACTTACCATCAGGTGAAATTGCCGTCAAGAGTTGACTTGTAGTGTATAAACAAAAAACTATTGTTTCCTTCACCGTTGAAGCAAGTGATATTTTCATTGCTTAAAAACGCACATAACTCGGTAAAGTTAGAGGTGCGTGCTCGTCATCGAACGCCCGACCTCTGACTAGGAGGCGGACGTCCTAACCACTAGGCTATCACAGCTTTGTGTCTTGTCTGTGCAAGTGCCAATAATTAAAATAATAATTCCGACCACATACTTTAAACTGGTTCGCTACTTCAGCCAGCGCGACTTGTTCAGCATTTTCAGGATCACTTGGCTCATACCATATCGAGTTGATTGAGATCATGATCCTCCCGTTCTGTTTTGGTCTGTAGGTTTCATTATACAAGTGATAGGATTCCGCGTGGGCCTTTAGAACTGTTTCACTGCATAAATAGTTTCCGACACCGTGGCTGTCAACTGCAGGGGCTTTCTTATCATCGCCATAAGCGTCCTCGCAAATTTCGTATGGCTCGTTGAATGTAATCCAGGACTTGATCCTGTCACCAAACTCTCTAAAGCACAAGTCGGAGTAATCGCGGAAGTAGTCGATCATTTTTGGATTAGCCCACCCACCCAGATCTTGGAGTGTCTGCGGCAAATCCCAGTGAAACAAGGTTACCTGGAAACAATTAATTTCTACATAATGCAAAACATCTTTGAATAAACCTGATCGTAATGGATATAATCACCATCATCATCATCATCATCATCATCAACCCATTCTCGGCTCACTACAAAGCACGGGGTACCTCTCAATATGAGAAGGGTTTGGCCATAGTCCACCACGATGGACATATGCGGATTGGCCGACTTCACACGCCTTTGAGAACATTATGGAGAACTCTCAGGTATGCAGGTTACCTCACAATGTTTTCCTTCACCGTTGGAGCAAGTGATATTTTAATTTGCTTTAAAACGCACATAACTCTGAAAAGTTAGAGGTGCGTGCCCGAATTCGAACCCCCGACCTCTGATTAGGAAGTCCTAACCACAAGGCTATCAATGCTTAATAATACAATGATTTTAATCCAGGCAATATTATAGGCTTTGTCTTTAAATTTGATTTGCAATCAATATGTTAAAGTAATAAATTATATCCACACGATAATGACCACGGCAATCACGGCTATTTAATTTATACATAATTATATTCATCCCAAGTTACGACTTAAACATTAAATAAATGATCTTATCTTACTTTACTCACTTATATTTTAATAGACTGTATCACAATACATCAATTATTTTTACTGTCTAATATTAATAATGCCATAAAAAAAATCAACTTCCCTATTTATTATTTACTTCATATAAATCATTGTTATATAGATGTATATATTTACCAATGGTTCAATATTTTTCTCGGCTAAAGCATCGAGGAGATCATTGTAGTAACGAATGCCGTCAGGGTTCACGAAATCAACACGACCCGTGGGCAGGATCCTCGCCCAGGATAGGGAAAATCTATAGAAGTCCACGCCTATGTAAGCCAGTGCGTCCACATCTTCCTGATATCTGTTGTAGGAGTCACACGCGACGTCTCCGTTGGTGCCATCAGCAATCATCCATGGTCGAGTGTGAGAAAGGCGATCCCAAACATTTTCCGATTTACCTACGATCATATATTTTTGTTTAGAGTTGTTTGGAACATAATTGATTTTAATGTTTGGCGACAAAGTATACGGTCTTGGAATAGTTAAGTACAGCTCAGGTTTTATCCCGAAAAATAAACAAATATAAATAAAAACTAAAGTGAGTTTGTTGGTTCATTGCATTAGACACTTTTGCATTGTTATACAAGTCAGAATACTAAAGTAAAAAAAACTATTAAAAACTTTCTATACTTTGATTGGCGCCGCGCATTTATGTTACTCAAAATAAAATTGACTTGGTAACAGAAATCAAGTGCCAGATTATATTATATACCCAGGCTATGCTTTGACTTCACATTCTACGAAGATATTATGTGATAAACATTTGATTGACATGAACCCCTCAAGAGAACCGATAAGATATTTTGTGACTTAGATATTTACGCAATGAACCAAGAGGTTTGGAAATCAAGCAAATAATTCGCATTCCCTTGTTACCTAGTCTACAATCATGGGCACGTATGTATGTATTATTTTACTGATCAAGAGATGAGAATTCGTCCGGATAGTTTGACACTTTTACGAAGGAAACCGCGATATTTACGGAAAATATCTACCCGCAAAAACGTTGTTTAGTGTGAAATGTGAAGTAATTTTTTTTCGTTCGAATTAGACAGTAAATTGAAAAAAAAGCTATTTGTTAATATTTGCAATATCCAATAATATATGTTTTCCCGGGTGAATGGGTCAAAGATATTATGTCTGTTAAACATTTTGCCAATTAGGATTTAGCTGTGAAGCTGTGCATAGGTATACTGTGCGTAGGCTATTTCTTACACATACCTACTTACTTTATTTATTACACATACACAGTGCCCTTTAAAGGATTATTTGACTAATTTTTTGATTGATTGATGTCATGTAATTTCTTGTTAGTTGGGTTGTTAATTTTTATTACTCTATTTTTATATGAAAACTCAAGTAAATGTTAGAATTAGAAACTATAATTTCAATAACGATACTGGGTAGTGTCTAAGTACCTTCTCAGTGTACTTGTACCTATCCAAATCGTGTTATTTCTGTGTATTGATTTCCAGGCTCTAAAGATTTGATTGGTGGGTACTTAACTATAGTGATTTAAAACTTTAATTTTTTGTCTTACCGCTCACATTCCACGCTCCTTCTATCTGATGGGCCGCGGTGGCGACGCCGAATGTGAAGCCCTCAGGGAACTTTGTGTAGTGTGCAAGCCCCCTTGGAAACATATAAACTATTATTTCTCATATACGAATGTATTGTTAGCGATTATTTTGACATTTTATTCGATTTCATTATTTTTTAAATGTACCGCAGTAGCCCTACATGGGAGTCTTATTACACCTCAGGTTACGCTGTGGCAACCAATTGGGTTAGCACAGCTAATAAACAGTCCGAAAAAAAAATCACCTCAAGTTTTACAACAGCGTAGGTGGGTTGCTATGTTCGTAGGAAAACAAAACCCCTACTAATATTATAAATGCTTAAGGGTGTCTGTCAATACCGTGGACTGAAACTGCCTACAATAGATGTTCAGCAGTTGACTTCAATCGGTTGATATAATGATGATGATGATGATGACGAATCAATAATAAAAAGCGGAGATGCGTTTACAACCAGTTTTACCCTTATCTAGAAGAGAACGGTAGCAATTTCAAGTAAGACAGGTAGGTATTTAAGTGTCGTATTTTATTCTCGGTTAATGCTAGGTTTAGCCGATTATATTATACTAAAACTAGTTCTAGAGCCTTCGTCATACCAATTACAATTTATTAACCATAAAAAAAGTAATATAAATCATGCCATTGTTTTATTTTTTACACGCACATAATATTATAAAATAATTAAACGATGTTAATAAGTATAAGACATGCGATATTTTTTTCTTTTAATCTACTTAATTTCAAAGGGGTTTGGTCACAGCGTGACTGTGCCACCCCTATTTGACTAAGGCATATAAGAAAATAGACAATTAACACTAATTAATTCGTCCTAAACCTAACAACACAAATGCCATTTAATTAAAAGTATTTGCCATCGCGAATCTGTGCCTAATGTATAGCCATCCTATAGTGGTTAAAATTAGATCAAGTTAACATTAGGGATTGGCTATAATTATCTATCTATTATCTAAGTCATGTGAACTCTTAGCTTGGTACACGAATGTTACCGGTTTATACTACAATCAGCCATTTAACGTTTTGGCTTTCAGGCATATGTAAGATATCGTATAGGTCCTTCTTAAAATTTCAATGCCATATTTAAATTGTATATGCAAATTATAAGAGAATGCCTTCATATTGGTTAAAAATATTCAAAATAAATTATTATATGTATCACCGTCTACATGAACGAGTTCTCACATGTAACCTTCACTTACCCACCTGTTTCAAATAACATTTTCGTTTACATTGAATTCAATGTGAACGAAAATGTTAAATGTTGTGTGTTTCACACAATTGTGTGAAAGATTAAATAATATCGATCGCTAAAGTAATTTAGTATTTACATATTTAAATTGCAATCTCATTCTTTGTGTTAAAGGGAAAGCAAACTAAGTGTACAATTACTTAGCGGCTTATTCCATTACGTCGCTCTCTATACGAGACCATTTGGAAAGGATCCATGTAAAAAGTATGACTAATATAGTTTAAGACAAATGTTTAAAATTTCAAGTAGGTTTATACTACGATGTTAAATATAATAATGACAATATTTATTTATTTAAGAATAACATTTACACAGATTTTTTAATAATCAGGTGTAATCATAAACTTGTAACTTCAACTTGTTTTTCCGTACACCAAAGCATTCGAAATTAGGTCATGACACGTAACACGCTAATCTAGTGGTATAATATTTACTTAAAAGCTAAATAACTACTACTTATAAACTAACATCGATGAACTAAATATAGGTCACTTTAAAAATAAATATAGTTGTATATAGAACCCTGACTAGTTGTAATGATTTGGTTCGACATTTACCTCTGTATGAGTTTACTTGTGAACGTGTGTGTATTATCTAGGACCACAACCTTTTTTCTGTTGTCATAGTAACCGATGACGCATCTGATCTCCAAGGTATGCAGGTGATGCTTATCACCACGTATTTTTTTTATGAAAATCGATGAGTATTGGCAAAATTGAACAACTTTTTTTCTTTATTATACGAGTACATACTGTAACACCTCGGTATTGTACCAAGGTCCCTTCCAACTAGCCTTGTGTAGCCATTATCATCGTCACCTTATTGACGACCTCCATGGCGCAGCGCGTGCTCTGTCGTATTATTAAGGTCTGATTTCCGACTCTAGTCTAGCCAGGCGATTTAGCGTTCCAGCACGATGTCGCTGAGATACCAAGGAGGTCCTTGGTACGCGTTTATCACACCCCTTACAGGTTAACCCGCTACCATCTTAGACGGCATAATCACTTACAACCAGGTGAGATTGCCGTCATGGGCTAATTTGTAGTGGAATAAATAAAAATGTCTTATTGCTGGTCACCGGCCTCATTTCTGTCATAATTTTTCCTTATAAAAGAGCTATCCAATTTATAATCTATCTAATATTATAGAGTTGAAGTCTTTGAGGGGTTTGCTTGAATCTTCGATCCTTAGTTCAATTACGCAGTAATATCAGAAACTATCGGATAATCAGAAAAACGACTCAAAAATGTTATTTATTGTAGGTATTTTATATATACGTTTATTGAGAAAGGTTTGATCGTTCATTTATTTTGACACTTCGACAAGACAAAACGCGAGTGATATCGTTGGGCAAAGTTCTTAACACAAAACATACTTACATTAACTATATTACGTGTATTATATATGGCCGATTATTTATCATATTTCTTATTTACTATTGTAAAATGATTTTTTTACATGCGTAACAGTTTCCTCCATTAAGTTATAATGAATTAGGTGGGTAGGTACAAAGGGCTCCCTATAACCATAAGATTAAAGAGTTCCCTATTATTTTTACCGTCGAATTTCCCGTTTTATTAAATATGTGTGTATTTACTAAGCCAAATTATAAAGTACAAAACTTACATTTAACGTAATACTATCGCTAGGTCATACACACAGGATACAAAACCCAACACAGCGTCTTCGCCGCCGAAGACGAGGTCCCCGTTATCTGACATCATCCGGACGTGGATCTTATCTACGGTTACAGGGGCGCTTGCACTGATACACCAGTCCAACAAACCCAACAAGTCCCAACGTCAACCTAAGCCGCGGTCCGAGTCTCATAGGAGACGCCTTTAGGGGGACGTTCCCCAGATGTCGTCGAGCCCAAGTGCTCTTCTCTCAGGCTGAGCTTCATGCTCGCCAAAACCCCCGGTGACGCAGAATTAACTAATATAGTTACCTGCAACTGTCCATTCGAAACTTAACTACCGCTTTTTATTACAATAGCATCTTTTAAAACGTATTTATTTACATCTCAGAAGATGTGTGTGTGTTTGGTGCTGTATCAGAATACAGCACCAAACGAAATTGGATAGCAGTGTTAAAGTGGCAACAGTGCATTTATCGTACCACCAAAGATACTCGTATATATGAAATAACTACATTTGAAGACCTTCCGGCAACATCTACCTAGAAAATCAAACGGGTAACAGAAAGGTTTTGAGATATACCTACCACTGAGACTGTCACAACTAACGTAAAGTTGCTATTACTTAGTCGTACATATTGTATGATACCATACCTTTACTATTACCTGAATAAAAAATAGTTATATATTTTTTTTCTAGATCAAATTCTTTTTGTTGTACTACGCACCTACTACCTATCGAGATAATTCAATGTCTCTTGTCAATGCCTCATTAATGTCGCCATGTACGCCCGTCTATTGCCCTTGAATTTTACAAAATAATTTTCCTGCTACTTAAATGAAACTCGAATGAAATTTCACTGTGGATAAATTCTACATAAAACAACTTCATGACTATATTTTTAATAGGTGTACATGTATCGGGTGAAAACCTTTATACATTTCTGAAAAAATCTTTTTTTTATACACTACAAGTTAACCCTTGACGGCTATCTCACCTGTTAGGGGTATGGTAAACCCACACTTCTAATTGGTTTCTACGCGACCTTCAACTTTATAATGTGACAGCGCACGCACTGCGCCAAGGAGGGTATCTTTTATGCGTCATAATTAGATAAAGCTTAAAATATAATTAAACGAAAAGGAATCCAGGAAGTGATTTTATAACTTGTACCGGTTGTGTGACGCGAAACTAAGACAGTAAAGTCCAAAATATTTAAATATACCTCATCATAAACAACCCATTACCGGCTCACTACAGAGCACGGATTCCTCTCAATATGAGAAAGGTTTGACCATCCACCACGCTGGCCATGTGCGGATTGGCAGACTTCACACGCCTTTGAGAACATTATGGAGGCGTGCAGGTTTCCTCAAGATGTTTTCCTTCACCGTTGAGGCAAGTTATATTTTTTTATATATACCTAATAGTCCAAAATGTCCAAATATTATAGTTTAAAGTACCTACCTAGTTATATAAAAATTGTTTATAAATACCAAACGTAACGCCGGAGTTACTTATGGGACTGTGCCGAATTTGTACCGGCATTTGTATTTGACAGATTTACGCTGGTATTACGTTTATTTTCATAAAAACTGAGAGGCAGATCTATGAAGCGCGCTTTTGAACAACATGTGAAACACCTTTAAAACGATAAGTTATGTGTCCGATATAACGATAAGTTATGTCTCGGTTAATTTCGGTTAAGCGACGTCAAAGTACGCTTTATAGATTTCAGCCCAAGTGAGTGGAAGTACGCTGAGCAAAATGCGTTCAACTCATAAATGTTTCAAAACATGCTTTAGGTAGGTACCGTTATTCAAATGTAGTTTTCCGGTCGATCGATTGATTTGAATAGAAACTAATCGGCTATTATACCGATGTTTTGCTGTGTGATATAATATGAAAAAATATGAACTTACGAATGGGTGACTGCTAACAGGGCGAATATAATGGCGCTTGCCATAATGTCGTCTGGCTCCGACGACTCACAGCGCTGTACTGGTAAAATGAAGTTAGGCAACACTTCTTTTTTTAAACTTACTCTCAAGCACGGTTATCTCAAGTGTGTTGCCAAAATTGACAATGTCTTAAGATAAAATTGAAAAATTTGACAAATAAGTATGAATATATATTATATAATTATATTATCTTCATTCAGAACATAGTTTTTGAATTTAAGTTCAGCCACCGTTAGTTGTTTTGTTCGTGTGGTGTATTGTTAAGGATAAGGTAACGTATAAGGTCGGTATAGGTAAGGAACAGTTCTGAGAATTTACCTATTACTTTTGATATTTTTTCAATGGCTAGTTCCCACCATAACGACAGAGACGTGACACAAAGCGATTTAGCGTTCCGCCACGATGTCGCGTAGAAACCAACAGGTTAACCCGCTGTAAGATGGTATCTTAGACTGCATTATCACTTACCATCAGGTGAGTTGCCGTCAAGGGCTAACTTGCAGTGGGTAAAATAAAATAAATGAAAATAATTGTTTATCTTGTATTGCAAAGATTTTTGCATCAGGTACTTAAAATTTGTCGAGCTATTTTGGAACAGTCCCTAACTGTAGTGCTGTCCTCTTCGCAATGTTTCCTGTAGATAGGACGGTATTATTTTTAGACTTATCATTTATAAATTCGATAAAAATTAAACTTTAATGTATTTACAAAGCAATTGCCAGCACTGTTAGTCTGTTACTTGTTTGCCTACACATTTCGTAGGTTCCTCCTATACATAAATCAAAATTAAGCATCTTCTAGTGTTTCCAAATTATCAGCTTTTTGTACAGATCCTAAAATTGATTGAACTTAAACTCACTGTTTTAAAATGTTTAATATCCAATCACTAGAGGCGTTTTATCAAGTTTTCAGTGATGAGTTGATAATTCATGCGGAATGCAAATTTTAACACTGATATTAACGCTGGTTGGACGCCATGACCTTCGCTTTATACGAGCCCCAATCTTTGGCAGAACAGATTTTGAATTTTGGCAGAAGGGACTTAGTCTGGCTGAGAACTCTGGTTGGACCCCAATGATACATTCTGCTTATGTTTATGAACCGGACCGTCTCGCACGGGTACCTACACACAACACGGGAGGGAGCTCCCGTATTTAAATTTTAACTTTGCATTATCTCCTAAACTATACTGTCAAATGACATGATGCAAAACGCAAAGTTCACATACATAAGGTTGTCTTTATAATCGTAAAATAATATTTTTTTAAATAAAACCTATACCTAGGTACCTCTTTTTAAATAACGATTGACAATCACCAATTAATTAATATATAAGTGAATTAAATTAATTCGCAATTAAATCGCGTCAGTGGCTCATTCCCAAGAGATAGGCATATGTCTCGGCGGACTTTTTAGATCAGTTAAATACCCGTATTTTTGTAGTACGTAGTATTGGTGTATAACATATAATGAAGTCAGCGCATGCGGATAAAGAAACTTGGTAAATACCTCATTTCAGGCTAAAATATTATTTTTAGTACTGAAATAAAGTTCACCAAATTTTACTCAAGGTATATATTATTTAAAGTATTTTCAAAAAAACCAGAGCATATAACTCTTAACGATTTATCTTCTATCTCTTTTATCATTGATATCTAACATTTATACTTCATAGAGTTTACGAGGTGATAATTCTGTAACTATGGTATGAGTAGGTAACTGAAGGCATATTTCAAGGATGACATATGATAAGGTTAAAGGTTTATAGATATACTATTTGTGGCCCGCAACGTAGTACTCGAGATTAAGGGTTTTAAAAAATCATGTTCTATTCTCGTTTCCGCTTCCTTTCCTTAAACATAAATCTTATTTCGAGGAAGTTTGTTGTGGCAAATTAAAGCTAAGATTGTTGTGGCTCACCGTCGCGAAATTCAAACAACAATTGTATCCGTACCACCCTACCGACAAAGACGTGTCGCCAAGCGATTCAGCGTTCCGGCACGACGTTGCGTAGAAACTATTTAGGAGTGTGGATTTACCATACCTCTAACAGGTTAGTCCGCTATCATCCTAGATTGTATCACCACTTATCACTAGGTGAGATAGCCATCAAGGGCTAACTTGAATGTATAAGAAATTCTTTAAGAAACTGAAGCCTGAACACAGTAAAAATTGTCTAAAAGGTTTAAAAGTTGAGACGACCTCCGTGGCGCAGTGCGTGCGCTATCGCATTATAAAGTTGGAGGTCGTGAGTTCAATTCCCGGCTCTATTCTGGTCTGGTGGGAGGCTTTGGCCGTGGCTAGTTACCACCTTACCGACAAAGACGTTTCGCCAAGCAATTTAGCGTTCCGTCACGATGTCGCGTACAAACCATTTAGGAGCGTGGGAGCCGTAACAGGTTAGTCCGCTACCATCCTAAGCGGCATGATCACTTACCACCAGGTGAGATAGCCGTCAAGGGTGAACTTGTAGTGTATAATAAGTTGGATTGCTTTATTACATTCTTGTTTGTTTCCTTCCCTCCGAAAAAAAAAGAACAAACCCGAATGAAGTTTGGATGGATGTTTGTTACTAATCACGCCAGAACTACATAATATGTTTAACTAAGCTTACCGAAATATTAGGCCTCGTCAAGCAACCCTTGCATCACGCAAAGGTAGTCCACAGAAGTAGCGAGCGAGTGTACGAGAAGTATGCCACGGGTAAGGACATCCCGGACTTTCCACATGTCGACGGGATTGCACGGCTGGGTGATGAAGGAAATCACGCGTCGGTATATGTAAATCGGCTGAAAGCGCCAAGGCTGGTCGTACCACCAACTGCAATTCAATAAAAACTGTAATTCTTGTATGTATATATTAGGCGAGCGCAGTCAATTAATATTTTCAAACAACTTCTTAAAAAACGTTTTATGCCCTAGGGTTTTGTTTTATTTTTTCATTTTTATTTATTTATGTATTTTTTTATTAATTTTTATTTATATGTATGTGTAATATATTGTATGTATTATATTATATTTACGTAATTGTACACCCTAAGCCTGCTGTATATGTATTAAATCCTGGTCTTGCCTGGCAGAGATCGCTCTTTAGCGATAAGGCCGCCTATTGTACCTTCTATTCTTTGTGTTTTTTCTGTCTTGTATTTCTTCTGTTTGTGTGGTGTACAATAAAGTGTATTTTCATTTAATTTCATTATTATTTACAGTATTGACGAAGGGTTTTACCATTTTGTGTCACGTGACTGCAAAGAGTTGACAGAAGAACTACTGAAGACCAACATCCTGCTTATCTCAAAAGTTTTTCACTTAATTGTCTAGACGCAAAACTATACGGAATGCTACAAGCCTTTATTATTAGTGTTTGTGAAAATAACATTTCTATAAATAATGATTCACTATTAAAAACGCCATATATTATGGAATGCCGGTTTCTTGATGGTAAATACTATTAAAGAAATAAAAATATGACAGACTTTTGACGACCTCCGTGACGCAGTGCGAGCGCTGTCGCATTATAAAGTTGGAGGGTTCGATTCCCGGCTCAAGTCTTTCCTGGTGGGAGGCTTTGGCCGTGGCTAGTTACCACCCTACCGACAAAGACGTGTCAAGCGATTAAGAAACCAATTAGGAGTCTGGGTTTAGCATACCCTTAACAGGTTAGCCCGCTGCCATCCTAGACTGCATCATCACTTACCATCAAGTGAGAATGCCGTCATGAGTAACTTGTAGTGGATACAAAAAAAAACTCTAGTTAGTCTTTGGTATAGTCGCGTTTATGGTAGCGGGGATTGATAGAATGACTCTTAGACAATAATCGAATGAAATGACTTTAAACTTCACACTGAATTACTTGGGATCAGAAACAAGAGATAAGATTCGCAAAATTTACAAACACACATTTTTATATTTTTGCGGTAATGCATTGATAACCCTTGTTTTTTTACCTATAACGCAGGTCATTCCGTTTCAAATTATCTTCCCGTTTACTAACCTACCTTACTTCAAGTGTGCCGCATTGACCCAGATCTCCACTTTTAGGCATAAGTATATAATTCACTCGTAAACAATTTAGGCAGAGATCTATAAAGTGCTCTTAGCCTATCTCTCACTTCAGAGAAAGTTAAAACGTGACAAAGTTAAAATCTATTGCGTTTTAACAGTGAATTCGTCTGAGCAAATTAACTTCGCGGTAATATCGCATTTATTTTTTGACCAAATAACGCAAGTACAAAAAATGTTTATAACACTGTAAGCATTGTTGGAACGATAGAATATGCACATAAAGGCAATTTTGTTTTTTTTTTATACACTAAATGTCATCCCTTGACAGCTATCTTGCCTGGTGATGTTTTCTAAGGTGGCTGTAACCTAACCTGTCAGGGGTATGGTAAACCTACGTCGTTTAAGCGACACGTCTTTGTGGGTAGGGTGGTAACTAGCCACGGCAGTAGCCCGACTCGAGAATCGAACCCAGAACCTCGAACTCGAACGACAGCGCGCACTTCTCCACGGAGGTCGTCAGAAAAAACTATTTTTTTTGGATATGGCGAGTTATTTTCAAATTCAAATTTCAAATAATCTTTATTCAAATAGTCCTTTAAAAGGCACTTTTGACGCGTCAATAATTTACATAGTAGTGATTTAATGGTGATAACTACATTCGTAAACTTAAAACTAAAGCTATGTGGGTTCCAAACGCGCCCTGGTCTAAGAAGAAACCCACAACAAACTCAAACCGAATCAAATAAGTTGTAGGTAATATGTTGTTAAATAAGGTAGTAAGTTGTAGGATTGTTTACCTTAAAAAAAGTCCCTCGCAGGTGAAATAAGTGAACGCAACGACAAAAATAGGATATAGCAGCGGCATTATGACGATAAGACAGAGGAGAAGAGTGCCGATGAGTTTCAGGAAGGTCGGGAAGGGGGCTCCGTATCGCCATAGGGAGTGAATGTCTTTTGCGAACTCCAGTATTAGCAGGCGTGCCCTGCCCATTCGGCTTGCTGTGCGAAGCTGTAAACATTATAACTTGGAGTTTATTTCATTTTAATCTATATAGGAGTATATATCCACACCTATACAACTATACAAACTCATCATGATCAACCCATTACCGGCTCACTACAGAGCACGGGTCTCCTCTGCTTCTCTATGAGAAGGGTTTGGCCATAGTCCACCACGCTGGCCATGTGCGGATTGGCAGACTTCACACGCCTTTGAAAACATTATGGAACTCTCAGGCGTGCAGGTTTCCTCACGATGTTTTCCTTCACCGTTGAAGAAAGTGATATTTTAATTTTTAAAAACGCACATAACTCCGAAAAGTTAGAGGTGCGTGCCCGGATTCGAACCGCTGATCTCTGATCAGGAGGCTGACGCCCTAACCACTAGGCTATCACCGCTTCCAATACAAAACCGCTTCAAATACAAACTCATTCATTGCATAATATATACAGGTCATTAACTACAGGGTTACATGTTTTGAGGCTGAAATATATATTTTGCTTTTTGGGCGTGCAATTATAGTAATATAATCTAAACCTACTTCTAATTGTAACTTGCCGATTCCTGTACATAAAAAATATAGTAAGAAAGTTTTGGTCGCGGGTTTGGAAGCTAGTGATCACGAGGAAGTTACTGATCACGAGATCCTGAATCGACTCAACACCAACTGAAATTTTAGCATTGATTTTCTTTCTTTATAACGTGTGACATGACAGAAACTGTTGTTGGAATTGTATATATTACGCTTAGTCTAGGCGTGGTCAGTGTTCTAACCATCCGTCGAAAACATACGGCACAAATATATCGAAAGCTTTCTGTCACATAACGTAAAATCTCTTATTCCAATGCTTTTAATTCAGTCGCGTCGGTGTTTGATATGTTTCGTGAATGTTGTTGGTACAGTTTCAGAGTTTTCTCAATGTCGTATTGTAGATAATGACTTATCATGAACCTACAGATTATATGACAGAGAGATAAGTTGGTATAGTTGGAGCGTAACTAATACTGCTATTGATCTTGACCAAATGCGTTGGTTCTGAGGAATTAATATATCATACAAACACACTTGCTGCATGAACAGTTTGTTTGTCCGGCGATACGGTTTCATGTCGATGGTGGAATGATTTCTTTTTTATTGAGTTTTCAAAAGTTTAGTAACCACATTTTTATATATTATTCATTTATTAAAAAAATGTTTTTGCACTTGACATTTTTAACAAAGACAATAGGATTTATATAGTGCAAAGAGAACACAAAAACTACGGGCACTGTCAATGTGAATACAAACACCAATGACGATATAAATTTCTACTTGACAGATATTATTCTGAGCTCCTTGCAAAAAATGTTCATAAGACTTATAATAATTTAGGTCCTTTGAACATTTGTACAACATAGCATTATTTAGACACGCCAATAGTATTGACAGGAATAATAAAATTACATCTTCATGCCGTCAGAATCGGGAAGGAACAAAATGCTTCACAACTGATAAATTGTTAAGTATGGGTATTGGGTTCTTAAATATATTTTTTGGGTTTACAGCCCTAGTACTGAAATTAGCGGTGTGCCGGCAAGAACATATGTCATTGGCTTATTTGGCTACTATTAAGAGGATAAATTCTATACTGAAATAGCACATAGCTTTCTTAGCCCAGAAAAGTGTTAGTAAAGTTCACTTGGTATATATGTATTGGCTTTAAATTAGGCTGTCAGTTCTCTAACATACACACGCGAAAGTCGCGGACGGCAACTAGTAAATAGATATACAAATAAATCAACCAATAATGTTTCTTAGTGATTTTGATATAATTATTATTAAGAATGTAATACGATTCTTTGAATGAAATTATAAGCCAAACATGCGCATTTCTTGCGATTTATGTCTTAAAGGGTTTTTTGGCATCCAAAACATTTCTTACAATTACACACTGTTTCTCTTAGTGTGAACTCTAACTAACGAAGTTCTCTAAGAACCGAAGAGGAACTTTTATATTGTTTGTTTTATTAAAAATAAAATTACAACATTGTAATGTTTAAAAAAAATAGTTTCCTAACTATTTATTAGAATCGTTTTATTATCTGCTATAATCAGCGACTTAGCACAAATTTGTGTTGTCAAGTGTTTCTAACTTTAAAGCTGACAGAATTAAATACAAAATTCGAAACTTCTATCATAAAAAATTCTTTCTTGACTTAAAATATTTTAAAATAAATTATGGAATGTTTTACTATAGTATTTATCACGCATGTTATTTTGAAAGCGTTTAGTAATGTCACACTCTTAAGTGATGTACTGACAGGTTAAATAATGGTGTTACATAACAACGCATACATTATATGTGTGTGTTATTTTTTGCCGCAAATATAATTTATATATTGTATTCCTTTTTCATAATCGTGGCCATTCGATTTAATGAATTCCTGCCAGCGTGTTATCTTATATATATATCTCACATTTCAAAATATTATTATTTGCTTATTATTAAATAGCAATTGTTTGTTTGTTTGTTTGTTTGTTGGAAGAATGTTGCTGATTTTGGAGTTCGTTGCAATCATTTTGATAGTCCTTTATTGGGTGTCAATAGTAATTAATAGAAAATTTAATAATATTCCTGGGCCGCCAGGAATCTTTCTGCTTAACAATACTTTAGACATTTTGATGGATCCAGGTAAGTGTTACGCTTTCTAAAATATGATCCGAGATTTTTTGGCATCTTTTACTTGCTAGTTTATGATTTAGTAACATTATTATTTTTATATGAATCAATGCACATGCTTTTATTGTCCACACTAAAGTACAAAAGGTAAAAAAAAATATCAGAAACTATTCACATGAAGTATTTGGTGGCCTATAGCTAATTCATCCAGCAATAAAGGCGCAAAAATCACAGTTAACTTTTTTTATTGGTAGCTAAGTGCGTTGTATGTGTATATAATAGAAATTATGTATTTATCTTTGTATTTTTCTGCATTATTACGTACTAGTATGTAATTATTAGTGTGTAATTGTATCTATATTACGTCATATAAATATATGTTTGGCTTTATTAACACTTGGAAATGCGTTAACTCATCCAATACGTAAGCGGCGCAGGCAGAACTAGGCCGCTTCCGGGGGGTATGTGGGACTCGCCAGTGGCCAGAGTGGCGACCAGAATACCCATTAAGCCCAGCGATGCTCCTTCGCGTCGTCTGCTGGCTGAGTCACAGGAACGCTCTCGCACTCGTCCCCAACTTATATTTGTTTACTTTCGCATAGGTAGCCAACCTAGTAGAATACTTATGGTTATAGGATCATTTTTGCTGTTATATTTTGTTATTTTTTGTCTGTATGCCTATTACCTTGATATGTTGTTTTGATGATTTTAAAATTTCATCATCATCATGATCAACCCATTGCCGGCTCACTACAGAGCACGGGTCTCCTCTCAATATGAGAAGGGTTTGGCCATAGTCCACCACGCTGGCCATGTGCGGAGTGGCAGACATAGCACGCCTTTGAGACCATTATGGAGAACCCTCAGGCATGCAGGTTTTCTCACGATGTTTTTCTTCACCGTAGAAGCAAGTGATATTTTAATAGAAAAGTTAGAGTTGCGTGCCCGGGTTCGAACCCCAGACCTCTAATTAGGAGGCGGACGCCCTAATCACTAGGCTATCACAGCTTCACAGCTTTTAAAATTTATAAATGACTATTTCAGTTCAGATGTTCTACTACTTCAGAATGTTGTGTAACAAGTACAAAAGACTGTTCAAATTAAAAATAGGTCCTGTGAAAATACTTATATTACATAACCCAGAAGACATAGAGGTAAGGTCACTGAATCACCATCTACCATCTAGGTAGCAACTAATGATGAACCTACCTATGAAAGAATCACATGTGACAGTAATAAACAGATATTGGCTATCTGTGCCTTATTTTTATTAATGAACCTTATTAATCGTTTTTATGTTAAATTATTCCGTGCGTTATATTTATTTCAATGGCTTATAATCAGATTACCTGACTCATTTTTTGGTATACTGTTATTAGACATCAAGGTATCATAAAAATTAATGAATAGCAGCGTTAAGCAGGCGTTACTTTGCGGAAGTCCATGATAAACAACAAACAGCAAGTATAATTTGCTATATTCCGCCGACAACCGGGAGATTTGTACCTATAATATAACACCACACAAAATCCTCCACTAGAACCTCTACGCACGTTTCGACCCGACACCGGATCATCCTCAGGAGATGTTGACTTCACAAGCGCGAAAAAATAAAGTCACTACTTTTCGCGCGCGTAGACTTTTTGACATTGACATTGACATTTGACAGTGGTGTGTATGTTTAATAAACGTTTTTTTAAATTTTACATTTATTATCCTATATTAATTTAGTTTTTCTTGTTGAGTATCTAACTAACAAAATTTACGATACTTTATCTGCGCTTGTATGCTATTATGCTTCCAGTATTAATATTTGCTATACACTTAAATAAAATCTTACACCATGCAATATTTCAATAGAAGAATAACGCTCGCACTTTGCAATAGGTAATCCAAAATATATAGATACTTAAAGAAAATTAAGTAGGATATACATAATATAATCTGCATTAACTTGTGTCGAAACGAAACTCGTATAGCGGTTTTTTTAGGTACAAATTGAAGAAACCATTACTTACATTAGCACGATTTGCCTGATTAAGGAAATAAGTTCAATGTTCTTTCTTTGTAAAATGTAATTCCTAAACATAATTTCAATAATTTTTTCAAAAGACCTATCTTCTTATTACCTATTTTGACCTTAGGGATTTATTATTTAATTCATTAAATTTGAGTTTGAATTTGCAGATAGTGATTACTGGAACGAAGTGCAATACCAAAGGATTTTTGTATGACTTTATCGAACCGTGGTTAAAGGAAGGGCTGCTTATAAGTAAAGGTTGTTCTTATCATTTTATTTTCAATCAAAAATATTCAATACAATTTTTTTTATATACTACAAGTTAGCCCTTGACGGCTATCTCACCTGGTGGTAAGTGATGATGCTGTTTAGGATGGTAGCGGGTTAACCTGTTAGGAGTAGTGGAAAACTACACTCCTAATTGGTTTCTACGCGACATTGTGCCGGAACCCCAAATCGCTTGGCAATTCGTCTTTGTCGGTAGGGTGGTAACTAGCCTCCCACCAGACCAGACTCGAGCAGGGAATCGGACCCAGGACCTCCAACTTTATAATGCGATAGCGCACGCACTGTGCCTCGGAGGTCGTCAAGAATGGTGCATTTTTTCTTATTTCAGGTTCAAAATGGCATCAACGAAGAAAACTGTTAACACCCGCATTTCATTTGAATGTTCTTATGAATTTTAAATCGGTTATTGAAGAAAACTGTCAAAAATTTGTAGAAAATCTTAAAAAAGAAGCTAATGGTCCCAAAACAGATATAGCACCGTATGTAAATGATTTCGCACTAAATTCCATATGCGGTAAGTATTGTTTTTTAAATTCTCTGATCCCGTTGAATCCAAGTATATGAAGCAAGATGAACTCAAAAATGTACCTTGCGCGATCTGAGAGGTTAAAAGTAACCATTGAAATCAAAACAAATAAATTTTTAAAACAATTAAACTATTATAGTATATTAATACACCAACTCTACGGAGTTATTTCATATTGCTGTTCATTAAACAATTATTTTATATTTCATCTAACAAAAGTTAAATCAAATCCACATACTGTACCGATAGCTTTTTTTTTTCAGAAACTGCAATGGGCACCAAACTGGCCGACGAAGACAGTAGCTTTGGAAAAATTTATAAAAAAGGAATATACGAGCTAGGACAATATGCTGTATACAGAGCTCAACGTATCTGGATGCATCCTAACATAATTTTTAAATTTACCAATATTGGGCGAAAACAAGAGCATACTTTAAAAAAATTGACATCTTTTCGCGATCGGATAATAGAAAACCGTCGTAATTATTATAACAATTTAAATAATAACATTAACGATGAATTAAACGATAGAGAAAATAATAAAGGAGAGATAAGTGGTAAAAAGAAAATGGCTCTGTTAGATATATTGATACAAGCTGAGAAACACGGTGTTATTGATGTAAACGGAATTGGTGAGGAAGTAGACACATTTATGTTTGGTGTACGTACAATTTTTTAGTAAATTTAAGAAGTCGGTATACTTATATATAAATGTGAAAGTAGAAAATATCTAGTAGTGGTCTAAAAAAATACTGGGAAGCGATTTTAGGTATTGAGCAAGAAGATAACATGTTTCAATTGATTGTAGGGTCATGACACGTCAGCAAATACTCTGCAGTTTACAATGATGTTATTGGCAAATAATCAGTATGCACAGGTAAGTTCAATATACAATTTTATTCTGCTTACCTAATACAGAATAAAATTGTATTTAAGATTTATTATGTATATTATGATGATAGGCAGGGGAGAGCCAAGGTGGCTCGCCCCTGCCTGCCATCTCGATATAGAACGTTCTAGGGTCTTAACATCGCTAATCTTCGTAGTTGGCAATGCGTGGGCCAGATTGTTTGGGCGTTTTTGAGGTGTTGTAAAAAATTAAGAATTAAAGTCTTTTCAAGTATCAGGGCAATTTGAAAATACTTCTATTAGAAGAATCATTTCGGATTTTAATCACTGTTATCTGAGTAGCATACGCATATTTTCTGTACGCAGGTTGTATAGGGTGCGTTATCTTCTAAGCTTAAATAACACGCCGTTAAGAGCGTGTTTTATCTAACATAACATTTTCTTAACAATGAAATTCCTTATTTTCAATATGTGTTATTGTAACCTATTAAAGTTATATTATTCATTTTCGATCATAGGAAAAGATAGTGAATGAATGCATTGATATATTTGGATCCTCGGACCGCTCTGCGTCAATGGCAGATTTGACCCAGATGAAATATTTGGAGTGCTGTATCAAAGAAAGCTTGAGGCTATACCCGCCACTTCCTGTAATCACTAGGAAAATACAGCAGACATTAAAACTAGGTAAATCTACAACTTTACGATTGTAAATCGCACCGTTGGTCTAGCGGCTAGTATGTACGAGCAGGATCCTATTAGATTAGCCTAAAAGTTGGTTACTTGGGAAGAAATTCTCAGCATTATAATATTATTTGTCTACTAATCTGAGTATTTGGCTAATCTACTGACAATGAACTAATGTTGATGAAAATGTCGTCCTAGGGCTTTAACAGACTGCCGCCTGGTACTGAGAAATTCTTGACACAAAACCCGATCAAATAGTTTTCGTCAGACCTGAGAACAAAATCCAAATACTCATAATCATTACTCGAACATCCCAGGCTTTGGACCGACGACGCATTTATGGCTGCTTATTTTAATAATCGTCCATGTTTTGTTATAGATAATTACGAAATACCAGCGGGGACAGAATGCGCCATTTTGATATTCGATCTACATCGGCGAGGCGACCAATACGTTGAACCTCAGGAGTTCCGCCCCGAACGGTTTCAGATCGAACCCACTTGGCATCCCTTTGCATATATACCTTTTAGCGCCGGACCCAGGGGATGTATCGGTATGCTATTATTGGCTGAGTTCGAAGTTGCACTTTTGCTACTAAACATGAGCCGGAAAGGTTAAGTTTGCTAATTTACGACTACCAAGAAATAAGATGGCAAAAGCTGAAATGGGCATAAGCTTTATTAAGGGCTGAATTTCGCCCATTATACCATTGTGGTTTACCACAATAGTTTGGTATTATTTGTTATCATAGTTATATTTTCGAAGGTATTCTTTTTCCCATACTATAACCGCGATGTACCCAGTGGCACGATTTATGTCTGAAACGTGCATAAACTGGTAAACGGGTTTATATAATAAAGTATATGTAAATAACAATTATTTAAAAGAACATTGAAAATAAATAGATACCTACATGTTTTTTTTTAGAGTAGGTACTCTGAAATTCTCATAAAAAAGCTGCAATAGGAGTAAAGGAGCTATTTATGCTGTAAAAAAGAGATATGATAATATTTTTATGTTATTGTTCGTTTATATATTTAGGAAACTGTATTGCACATACATGGAAATAATCTTTTTCAGTAAAAAATATTCAATTAAATAGATTATATTAATATGTTTAAATCTACGGTACTTACGGACTACGGGTTAAGACTCCCGGACTTAGTCGACCTTGACTAAAATTGAAATGTTTAATGACAACCACAGTTTAAGGTTCGGTTAGGAGAAAGTTCGGTTAGTTTTTTGTTTATAGTTCAGCCAATAGCCTAAAATTTAGGTAATATTTGCTTTTTTATTTAACTAAAATTTAACTTTGAGAAATGGGTGATGACACAGTGACGGAATGACAAACCGCCGGTGTTCTAAACACATGCAAATTCATACTAGCCCTATATATATAAAAGGAATGTAAATGTAAATATAAGAACTGATTTCAGGCCAAAAGTTTGCAATGATGGAGCTTAAACTGGCTTTATCAGCTGTTTTACGTCGCTACCGCCTCCTGCCCGTCACCAAACCGAATGATGTAATCTTCATGACGGACTACGTTCTACGAGTGAAAGAGCCCATCTACGTGAAGTTAGAAGAACGATAGTGCGTGAATTGTACAATTCAAATAATATATGCAAAGTCAATGTTCACGATCTTTTATTTTAATCTATTCATCCAATTTATTCCTTATGTTATATCAGCATTGATATATTTATAATATACTTTTTGAAGATTCATATTTTTAGATGAAAGTGCAAATTCTAGACTTTTTAAATTTCGTAAATTAAAATGATTAAAATATTGATTGTTATATCATCATAGACAGCAACAGGTGGTGGCCCAGGTGGTATATGAAAAGGAAAAGATGTCAAGGTAGAAAGGGTTCCGTTGTCCATTATAAGATTAATAAGAAACACCAGTGAACCTAATAATGACCAGGGCCTACTGCGTAAGGAACCTCCTTTTAAATCAGGTTCAAAGATTTTTGTCAAAATAAATTTAATAGTGGAATATCCAGTTATATATATTTTATGTTATAATAAATTACCTATTGATATCTTGGAGATGTCGAATAACGATAAAAAAGCTTGGGTGTGATTTGCTCGATCTCCATAGGTACTATAACTATTATATATTATTGATTATGTGAAATGGTGATAACAAAAATAAACTCGCTTAGTTTGTTGTGGGTTTCTTCTTAGACCTGTGGGTGATTTGAACCCTCTTAGCTTAGTCTTAAATTGTCCAGTGTAGTTACTTCACGAATAGAAATAATGAAATGAACGATTCATAGATGCGTGCAAAAGGTTGATGTGAATAAAGCTATTTTTGGTTTGATTTTGATTTGATATATTAGCCAAATACGTAAAATTGTTTCTTGATAACTTCGCAAACAATATTTTTACAAGTTAATGCTAGATTTAGGTATAAAATAGGATATAGAAATAAAATTCCCTCTGTGAACCTCATATATGTTTCTTAAAACCGATCTGGTATAGAAAATAATTGAATACTAAATAAACAAGTCATGCAGCGATTTTAGTATGCTAGACCATTCTAGCTAGTCTTTAGTTTTGATTGTATGACTAGTAAAGTACCATTACTTTAGTATTCATACAATCAAAACTAAACAGAGTACACGGGCAGCATCTGCTGCATAAACTAATAATTTACAATCGCCTGCCACCGACTATTAGTCTAACCACCACGATTACGCACTTATATAATAATATATACTTAATTTACTCTGCCTGACAGCATGAATGCTTCGATGCAAGTCTAATGGTTAACATTTTCAGCAACGATTAACTAAGGTTCATTTGACGACCTCCGTGGCGCAGTGCATGTCGCATTACAAATTTGGAGGTCCTGGGTTCGATTCCCGGCTCGAGTCTGGTCTGGTGGGAGGCTTCGACCGTGGCTAGTTACCACCTTACCGACAAAGACGTGTCGCTAAGCGATCTAGCATTCCGGCACGATGTCACGTAGAAACCAATTAGGAGTATGGTTTTACCATACCAATAACAGGTTATCCCGCTACCATCTTAAACTGCATCATCACTTACCATCAGGTGAGATAGCCGTCAAGGGCTCACTTGTAGTGAATAAGAAAAAAAAACTCGATATATAAACGACTGTTTAATGGGACCTTTGTATTTTGAAAGAATGTATGCAGGCGTAGTTTGTAGTATATACCTTAAAACTGCGTAGGTTATAAACAGAAAGACATTCTTATTTGCATTTATTATTTTTTTCAAGTCAAATTACTTGGATACTACTACTCTTCTTTCGCCATCATTATTGGTTATTTAGGAATAGAAAAAAAATCTCTTCTTGTTATACTGCCTGAAATAAAAAAGATGGTAAAGAAGAAAAACAACATGAAAGAATAACTTTTGTGTTTTTTTTAAAAAGGTTGGTTTCATAATTTTGTATCGTATAGTTTTCGCTCGGGGGTCAATATAGGCCCCCCGTGGAGAGTCTGCCTCGGCGGACGCCGCTGGCTGGTCCGCGGTCTAGTGCACAAGTGTTCCCGTGACCCAGCCACCAGGCGACGCGAAGGAGCATCGCTGGGTTTTAGTGGGTATTCTGGTCGCCAGTCTGGCCGCCGGGGATTCCCACATATATTCCCGTCTTGCCTGCGTCGCCTCCGGAGGGGATGCGTAAAAGCATTTCACAGCGTAAAAAAAAATCGTAATAGTATATATAAATCGTATAGTTTATATTCCTAAAGAAAAACCTTTAATTGGGTTGGTTGGTTGGTTGGGTTTATTTACGAAGTGTCCATTTTGACGTCATAAAATGCCGTTCGCGTCTTTGATGATATACAGAATCAGTGCGCAAGCTAAATAATAGTTGCATTATAAGATGATCGCTCACTTAGCCGTATCGAATTCGTTGATTTCAGCGATACGATAGGTATTGGATAAGTAAGGGTAAGTTTGAATAATGGAATGTCGCCACATCAATATATTTATATAAAAATAATTGAAGTGCGACGTCATCACTTTCACAGTGGACCTAATAATACCCACTACGATACTGCAATCATTCGCAATTATTACACTAACATTCACATAGCTTCTTTAACGAAGTTATTAGCAAGAATTATAATGGAATTTGTAACATTTGAGGTCAAAAATTTGTAAAGACTATAATATATTACACAGAACTTTTAATAGATAGCGTAAGTTTTTGAATACAGTAGCGACATTTAAAATTTTGAAAACCGCACCGTGCATTGAAATGCATTAGAATTCGTTACGTGCGGTCAGTTTTGTGCAGTCAGGTGTGCGATCAGCTTATAGGCTAAATAATTATGGCTACAGTTATATATACTCCCAGGTCATTTCATCATTTTATATGGTGAACTCCGTACACAGTTGTATACATACATAATTGCACTTTTTAATTCCTGATACCCTTGTACTTAAAACTATACTTTCAAAAGTAACGATGTTTTTGGAATTGCTGTGTTTTGTAATTTTTTTGATATTCCTTTATTGGTATGAAACCAGAAATAAAGATTTCGATAAAATTCCCGGACCACCAGGAATTTTCTTGCTCCACAACACTTTTGATTTTTTAATGGATCCAGGTATGTTACTACCTATTTATTTGTATTAAAAGTAACAATGTAATCCCTTTTTTTTCAATCAATTTTCGTTATTATATATATTAAAGATTTTTTTCTTTAACTGCTGTTCTATTTAAATCAGTGGTTCTCAATTAGTTTTTACTGCGTACCACTTCAGAAAAGACCTCAAACTTGCGTACCCCTTGTTGTAGCAATGATATATAAAAAAAAGTCAGTTTATATAACATTCCTAAAGGGACTCCTTTTAATAATATATTTTAGTTATGATATTAAATATTTATTTTTTAAGATTTTTAGTGTTAGGTTAATCTAAGTTTTATTTTATGTTATATATGTATTCCTAACAACTAATTGTCTAATTAATCATTAAATACATTTTAAACCCTTAAAAAAAAAATTACATTTATTATCTTCAAATTACAGAACAATAGTGAAAATCAGAATATGATGTATCGTGCTTCTACGATGACGTCCGTAAACAATAAAATTGTGGAAATTGTTCTTGTTTTACTCATAGCCGCGCTTACCCCTTGATGCAACTTCACGTACCCCTGGGGGTACGCATACCACTCATTGGGAAACACTGATCTAAATGTATTAGTTGTAAGTGAATACGATCCCTTTCTATTGATTTGATATCGAAAACTAAGTAATAACTCCTTAAACTAAATATTAATGAATGGGTAAATTTATTTTCACTACGTGCTCAAAGTTCTCTAGATACTGCCACTGTAAGGGAATTCTAAAAATTGTCAACTATAGTTTTGAAGACCTCCATAGCGCAGCGCGTGAGGTCCTGGGTTAGATTCCTGACTCGAGTCTGACCTGGTGGGAGGCTTCGCCCGTAGCTAGTTACCACCCTACGGACAAAGACGATTGACTATGTCGCCAAGCGATTTAGCGTTCCGGCATGATGTCGCGTAGAAACCAACTAGGGGTATGGGTGTACCATACCTCTAACAGGTTTGCGCGCTACCATCTTAACTGCATCATAACTTACCATCAGGTGAGATTGCCGCTAAGGGCTAACTTGTAGTGTATATAAAAAAATACTGACATTTTGTGTCATAATTGGGAAGTTCTACACATCCCCATTATTTCAGATATTTAAAACTTTTATTCTAAGAGCCCGGATATGAGAACTAGATCATTAAAATAAGATAGTAGTTTAAAACCCTCTAACTCGCATGAGAGTGGCTTTGTTGGTCTACCCTCTTAATATCTTTCCCTTAAAGGAGAAAGGTTGTTCTAGTAATGGATCACTCATTAATAAGCGGAGGACGATAATGAAGAATTATCTACTTGAATTTTAATTTACATGCAATTTTTTTCAGTGCGCTAATTGGAACGTGTAATTTGGTAAACAAGTATTTATTATTTTTACGTTAAACTTATAATTAACTTATGAATACAGATATCAACGATTACAAGAGACTTGAACTTTAATACCGGACACAGATAATAATGTATACATAAGTATCAAAATATTATTAATCCTCTTTCTTACTCACATCTGAGGGTAGCTGGAAGAGATCTCTTAAAAAGAATAAGCTTTCCTTTGTATACTTCTTATAAAAGTCTCTGTTATCTTTGGTACAAAAATAATAAAAATAAATAAAATAAATATTCTACGATAGGATTTTAAAAATCTGATAGTTTTACTGTTCCTTTAACGAACGATTTAAAACTTAAATTATTGTTGTTATTAAACGTAGTTTAAAAGACCTGTTCCGTCTCGTCGATCCATAACTGGGTCGAGATATCGACTAGTAAAATTTTACTACCGTTGTATATTTTTAAAACATGTGTTTTAAAAATATACAACGGCAAATTCAAAACCAACAAACAAACCTAAAGCAAATTCAAAACCACCAAAAAATAACAAACCTAAAGCAAATTCAAAACCACCAAAAAATAACAAACCTAAAGCAAATTCAAAACCACCAAAAAATAACTTCCCGCAGGTATATTTTCATCTGCGTACCTGAAGAGTTGATAGCAGATATGCAGAAAAACGCATAGCCAGCAACTAAATAAAAATTTCTTGCACCTCTCGTTTATGATAGATATGTTTAATTCCAGTTCAATTGTTTTACCACCTCAGAATGCTAGCCAATAAATACAATGGACTATTTCGAATTAAATTTGGACCTTTGAGAGCTGTTTTAATAAGTCACCCAGAGGATATAGAGGTACGGTTACAACTGACATTGGCATGCCAAATATTTTTTACCCAGTTTAGTTACTTTTCGTGTGTACATATTTTTTTTTACATTATAGAGTAAATCACATTTGTCAACTTAAAACTAAAGCTGTAAGGATGCCAAGCTAAAACTTAACCGCGTATTCTGTTTGTTTTCATCATATTACATTGTCAATTGAATTTTATTAGAATTTCCAAATCTTTCATACTATATCAGCTCACGTACAATATAAACTTTATATGTACTTGTTAAATGAATTTTGTCAGCCGGTATCTCTAAGATGTCAACCGTATGTGTGATGTTCTTGTAAATTTAAATGAAATTTCCTTTAACTGTGTAGATTACGAATATGTAGCTCCCTTGTTAGAGCATCTTCAATTCAAATATCTAAATAATTGCAGCTATTTTTTTCTTATAATTAGATATATTATAAAATCATCAGTGTGCTTGGAATCACATAAACATTTTAAATCCTTACTCATACTAAAATGCGAAAGTGTGTTTGTTGGTTTTTCTTCATTCATGCAGCATCAGAGCAAGGATTTAAAAGATGTTTGGCATAAAAAATATTAATAATTAGGTGGCAGGAGTGATATAGGCTTCTTTTTAAACCCCGAAAAATAGAATTTAAGCGTAATTTTGTTAAAATCTTTTATTAATTTAAAAGGTTTCACATTTGTAACATTTGTAGTGAAGTGTGTTTCGAGTGATTCACATGTACCGATTTTTTTTTTGTAATGAAATATTTTAGAATTTAATAACAGATTTGTCCCGAGGCATTTGTAGAAATTTCACGCAAGGTTATGTCCGGTAAAGAATGACCCCTTTTTACTTCTCAAATATTTGCTTGTACGGACAGTACGGACATTGGATAGTCGAATATGTACGGCACACTAGTAGGTACACAGATTTATCCGGTTGTTCCGCAATGAGCATTTTAATCACCACAATTGCTTAACAATATGGATGTTTTTTTGACTTTTTTGTTTTACTAAAATCGCTTGTTAATGGTTCTTTAATTAATAAGAGACGGCTTTGTCTCTATAATAATTATCTCTTTGTCTTTTTAATGTTCAGATTGTTTTTTTTTTTTTTTTTTATTATTCTGACACAAAATGCATTCTAGAATTGTATTTATACTAAAATGTATTACAGAAAGTGATTAATGGAAGCATCCATACCGAGAAAGGAATTGTGTACGACTTTGTTGAGCCTTGGCTCAAGGAAGGGCTTCTTTTAAGCAAAGGTAAATATTCTTTTGATATCAATATAATGATATCTTTTTAAAATGGAGAAAGGTTTAATTTATTTTAAACGTTTCCAATTTTATGAGTTAAAATGAATGATTGACAAGAATGATCGAAGGTAACTTGTCTAAGATTTGCGTATGGTCAGAAATTATAATGTCTATATCTTCAGGTTCAAAATGGCAGCAACGAAGGAAATTGTTAACCCCCGCCTTTCATTTCAATGTTTTGTTTAAATTCAAAACAGTTATTGACGAAAGCTGCCAAAACTTTGTGGATATACTTAGAAAAGAAGTTAATACACCAAAAACCGATATTATGCCATACGTCGAGGATTTCGTCATAAACTCTATATGCAGTATGTAAACATTTCATTATAATCTTGTTTTGAATATATATTCACTTACTTAATTTTTAAAAAATAGTTCGTTCTAATATTTTCGATATCAAAATTTAATTGCGATAAATATAAAAAGTTCAACTTTACTGCGTAGGATAATTAATGAACTCTTCTGTATATACTCGTATATATTAATATATCCACATTTTCTCTCTAAACATCATTTAAAAAAGTACATTTTATAGTGCAATTAATATGTGATAATAACATAATGGCACCGCACGCACCTCTTATTTTTCGGAGTTATGTGCGTTTTTAAGTAATTAAAATATCACTTGTTTCAACGGTGAAGGAAAACATCGTGAGGAAACCTGCATGACTGGAGTTCTCCATAATGTTGTCAAAGGCGGGCGAAGTCTGCCAATCTGAACATGGCCAGCATGGTGAACCTTACCCTTCTCATATTAGGAGACCTGTGCTCTGTTGTGAGCCGGCAAATGGTTGAATCATGATGAATAATATAAAGACTTACATTATTTTGAATACTTAAAAATATTTGTTTGTGGCTAGAAACTGCGATGGGTACTGAATTACATGAAGAAGACAGCAATTTTGGAAAAATGTACAAGGAAGCGATATACAAATTAGGACAATACGCTATTCACAGACTGCAAAGAATTTGGATGCACCCTTACTTCATCTTTAAATTTACATCCGTTGGACATAAACTAGAAAATATCTGTAAAGTTTTGAGTTCCTTTCGTGATCGAGTAATTGAAAAACGAAGAAAACTTTACAAGAATATGAAAACTAACTTAAATGATGGTCATGAAAATGATAAATTAAATTTAAATGGAAAAAAGAAAATGGCTTTATTAGATCTACTGTTACAAGCTGAAATAGATGGTGTTATTGATAAGAAAGGAATTGGTGAAGAAGTGGACACTTTTATGTTCGGAGTACGTATTATATATTATATATTGATTGAAGGTGTATTTAAAAATCAAAAAGCGCTACAATATAAAAGAGTATTTTGAATTATGGAATATAATAAGCTAACATTGATAAAATTTTTGCAGCCTACCTATTTAGGGCCCTTAATGCGAAATAAATCGAATATAATAAATATTATGTTAAACATGATGTAGGCCAAACGCGGTACGATGCTTAGTAATTAAATAATATATATATAATATGAGGAAGACTGAGGACCGAGCACTTTTTGGGAAAGGAAGTTCGGTAGTGGACATATGCGGGTTGAGATGACGATGATGATAAAGTAATGAAACAAAAGTTGCTTTTAGCAAACAATTGTTTGATGACCAACATAAATCTTGTAAAATACTTCCTTAAATCACGCCTTGTATTTAATTTTTTAGGGTCACGACACAACAGCCAATACTTTGCAGTTTACAATGATGGCATTGGCTAACGACCAAGTTGCACAGGTAATTCAACGGATAAAAATCGCATTGAAATAGAACCAGCAGCTGAAGTACCACGGACTAAAACATCCGGAAATAATAATGATACTCATAAAACACGACTTGTTTTCATCAGAAGTTAAAAGTAGATATTAATTATACATTACAGTATTTTATTTATAAGTTTACAAATTTAAAATTATCGTGCTTTATTTCTACTTTACTTCAATTCTATTAAATATAACCTCAAAAGTATATATTTAATAGACCATCGAAAAAATGCGAATGCAATATTTTCGTATATTTATTTTTAATGATGTTTAAACTTTGCTAATGATTGCGAAAAAAAATATTACATCTTTGATGACATAATATTTTTTTTTAATTTCTAATTTGACTCTACAAAAATATAATTCGTTTATTTACGCATATTACACATAATGCATGTCATTATTTAAGACCCAACTGCCAGTTGTTCCACTATGAGCTTCGATATAAAATAATAATTCCACAAACAGATAGTTAAGAAATCTCTTAATTTCATATGTACCAATAATCATACTTTAATTTTAGGAAAAGGTAGTTAAAGAATGCAATGAAATATTTGGATCTTCAAACCGCTCCGCCGAGATGGCAGATCTGGCGCAAATGAAGTACTTAGAATGTTGTATCAAAGAGTCCATGAGGCTATATCCACCAATACCTATAATAAATCGCAGGCTACACCAAACTCTTACTTTAGGTATATACCATTCGCCTTTTATTTTTCTCCAAAAAAAAATGGAAGATTTAGGTCCTTTGGCTATCCCTTTAATACCATTAGGAAAGCTGATGGAAACTTTTTTTTTTATCCCCTACAAGTTAGCCCTTGACGGCAATCTCACCTGATGGTAAGTGATGATGCAGTCTAAGATGGTAGCGGGCTAACCTGGAAGGGGTATGGTAAACCCATACTCCTATCGATTTCTACGCGACATCGTGCCGGAACGCTAAATCGCTTGGCGACACGTCTTTGTCGGTAGGGTGGTAACTAGTCACGGCTGAAGCCTCTCACCAGACAAAACTATATGGATTTTTGATGATTATCTTAAATATATCATACATCATCGTTAGAAGAGCTTTCACGTATGTTATCACCATATGTGGTGATACCACGCTGTCTCAGAGCAGAGGAAATGAGGCAATAAGTTTAACGGCATGTCAGTAAGTGCAAATTTTTGCCACGCATTCTTAGATGTCTACCACTGTCTTGTTGCACTCTTATGAGTCATCATCATCATCATGATCAACCCATTGCCGGCTCACTACAGAACACGGATCTCCTCTCAATATGAGAAGGGTCTGGCCATATGCGGGTTGGGAGACTTCACACGCCTTTGAGAACATTATGGAGAGCTCTCAGGCGTGCAGGTTTCCTCACGATGTTTTCCTTCACCGTCAAAGCAAGTGATATTTTAATTGCTTAAAAACGCACATAATTCCGAAAAGGTAGAGATGCGTGCCCGGGTTTGAACCCCCGACCTCTGATTAGGAGGCGAAAGTCCTAACCACTAGGCTATGACAGCTTCTTATGAGTACCGCTTATTAAATATTAAATAATAAGATCTCGTTTCCCATAAACTTGAAACAAGTATAACAGCTGGTTTATTAAATAGTTTTTTATTTCGTAGGCAGTTACCAAATCCCCGCGGGGACAGAGATCGGTCTTCTCATATTCGATTTGCACCGCCGCAATGACCAATACGTGGAACCTCAAGAATTCCGTCCAGAAAGGTTTCAGGCTGAGCCCACGTGGCATCCTTATGCATATTTACCCTTCAGTGCTGGCCCCAGAAATTGTATAGGTATGTGGTTTTATTGTGGTTCATGTTTTTTATTTATGAATAATTGTAACTGTTTTACGCCGGAATACCTTAGGTAACCAAATTGACTGAAAATTTGTAATTGAGATATACTAGAGAATTATACACTGGATTACCATATTACTACTACAACTTTTATACTTTTTATCACAGAAAATCCACGATTCCTCTGAGATTTGTGAGCAACTATATTTCGCGTTGATGAGCTACAAACAATAGCCATAGCGAAATCATTACGATCTTATGATTAAAATAAATAAATCGAAATTCTATCTTAATGATCAGAACTTAAGGTATGTTTTGGGATCCTATAATCATTATCATCATCATGATCAACCCATTACCGGCTCACTACAGAGCACGGGTCTCCTCTCAATATGAGAAGGGTTTGGCCATAGTCCACCACGCTGGCCATGTGCGGATTGGCAGACTTCACACGCCTTTGAGAACATTATGGAGAACTCTCAGGCGTGCAGGTTTCCTCACGATGTTTTCCTTCACAGTTGAAGCAAGTGATATTTAATTTTTTTTTAAAACGCACATAGCTCCGAAAAGTTATAGGTGCGTGCCCGGATTCGAACCGCCGACTTCTGATTAGGAGGCTGACGCCCTAACCACTAGGCTATCACCGCTTAATCCTATAATCCTATAATATTTCCTGCTAATAAAATTGCATTTGCAGCATATAATTATATAGGGTTAAAGTTTATATGAAGCAAATGAGCAGATAAGGTTAAATTATTAAATTAAATAATGTTCTTTTGTGTTTAAGTTAAAAAACACCGCTTCGTTATAAGCTTATCGATTAAACACCCAAGTTATTAGTATGTGTCCTTGAAGTGAATTTGAGGGTATCGTCGTATCATGAACAACCCATTACCGGATCACTACAAAGCACGGGTCTCCTCTCAATATGAGAAGGGTTTGACCATAGTCCACCACGCTGGCCATGAGCGGATTGGCAGACTTCACACGCCTTTGAGAACATTACGGAGAACTCTCAGGCGTGCAGGTTTCCTCACGATGTTTTCCTTCACCGTTGAAGCAAGTGATATTTTAATATTTTAAATATCAGTTTAATATATTTGTATCGTAGACAGGAAAACAAAACAAAACGGCAAATAAAGTAAACAGTATTCGTTAATGTTAAGAAAGGATTAAGGAGGATTGTGCTAACTCACTGAAGGGGCTGGAAATTTACAGTCAATATAGATTAGTAGATGGGTATCTACGCCGATTCCGTATCAATTTTTTTTTTTTTTTTTTTTTTTTTTCGGACTGTCTATTAGCTGTACAAACCCTATTGGTTGCCACAGCGTAACCGGGCTGTTTGGCGAGCTTTGGAAAGAAGCTCTGCCAGAAGAAATTTTGAGCCCTAGGGCTCGAAGAAACTATGGGAACGACTGCCTAAGGGCGCCTCCTTTGAGGCCGAACCTCGGCTTAGGCGACGTTTGGGATAACGGGGGGGTCGGACGGTGAGTGGTCCGTACGTCTCCGAGGCCGTGGATGGAGCCCACGTCCGGATGACGTAAGATAGCGGGGACCTCGTCTTCGCCGGCGAAGACGGTGTGTAGCGTATGATTGTGTGGTAGGTGGTACGAGTGTGTTGTCAGTAGTCATCTGATCGTCAGGGTCATGAAGGATATGTTTAGGTCTCCTCTTTCGGAGAGGAGCGCTTAGGTCGGGGGAGTAAAAAGAAGCCGCAACTACGAGAGGGTTGGGGTGTCGGATTGATTTCTCGAAATAGATTTTCGAGAGTTTCTTAAAGTGCTGAGCGATAGTGTCAAGTTCTAGGTCTCTGTGCAGATCTACGTTACGCACATACCAGGGACAGCCGGTTGCCGTGCGCATGAAACGATTCTGAATCGTTTGAAAGGTTTTATACGTGGGACGAAGCGCTATAGCGGCGCTCGCGTAAGACATGATTGGGCGGATACAAGTTTTATATAATGTCACTTTGTGACGGAGAGGTAGCCTACTGCGTTTATTAATCATGAAGTAGAGTCTGTTAAGAACATAACGGGCTTTCTGACTGACTCTACGTATGTGCGGCGAAAAGGACAGGCGACTATCAAAGGTTACACCTAGATATTTGACAGTGCGTTCCCATGGAATCACACGATTAAATAATATAAGGTCCTTTTTGTATCTGGGGTCAGGGCGGTTAAGTCCGGTAAAAAGAAGCGCTTTGCTCTTTTCCGGGTTAGCTTCTATCCTCCATTGGCGGAACCAAGCGCCTAAGCGCTTGATCGCTTTCTGAAGGCGGGCTACTATGTACGGTAGCGAACGACTGGTCGTGTAAAGAGCAGTGTCGTCCGCGTACTGGGCTAGCTCTACATAAGGGCTCTTGGGTATATCGCTCGTGTACAGCGTATAGAGGTAGGGCGCTAGAACTGAACCCTGGGGTACGCCAGCCTTTAGGGGTCTCCTAGACGACAGAGTGCCGTCTATTCGAAACCTAAAGGTGCGATCGGTTAAATAGTCTTTTAATAGGTATAAAAGCCTATCCGGGATACCCTGGGTTTGTAATTTATAAATGAGACCGGCGTGCCAGACTTTGTCGAAAGCCTTGGCTACGTCGAAGAATACGGCTCCTGTGAGGCGACCACGTTTCCAATCGTAAAGCCCTCGCGCCACGTGCTCCGTTAGGCGGTGCACTTGGTGGACGCTAGAATGTTTGGATCGAAAGCCAAATTGCTCGTCATTGATAAGCTTTTTAGCTTCGATGACGACTTTAAGTCGGGCGAGTATTATCCTCTCGTACACCTTTGCTAAGGAGTTGAGAAGACTTATAGGGCGGTAACTAGAGGGGAGGTTAGCAGGCTTACCAGGTTTTTTAATACCTATTACTATAGCCTCTTTCCACTCTGTGGGGAAAGAGCATCCTGCCAGCAGGGCGTTATATATCATTACCAGTAGGTACAGTAGCTGGGGAGGGATGCATTTAAGTGCCCTGTTTGTGATCACATCGGGACCGGGAGCTTTCTTAGAGTGCAGCCTATTGATAATCGACTGAACCTCTTCGCAAGTCGTGGGAGCTATGGGCTCGCTGTCTGGAGACAGTGGGCCTAGTGAGTCTATTTTATTGGTGACGATACCTACAAAGTTGGGATTTATAGAACTATCGCTCGGGGTGCACTGTGCTTCAAACGAGTCAGCGAGGCATTCGGCCTTATCCAGATCTTCGAAAGCGGGTGGAAGATTGGGTCGTAAGAGAGGGGGTGTGGCTGCAACGTGGTCAGCTTTGAGAGCTCTCGCTAGGCCATGGTACGCTGTATGGGATGGCGTGAGCTCTCCTAGCTTTCTGTCCCAGTAGTGGGCCCTCAGAGAGTCAAGGCGAGCCCTGAGCTCTCTTTGGATTTGCCAGAGTTTTCTCCGGTTGTCGTCTGTCGGACAGTCGGCATGTGCCCTAGCTTGGCTGTTCTTACGCGTCAGTATTTGTCGAACGTTGGCCGGCAATTCCCTACGACCGAAGTCGTTAGAAATTGTGCGGGAACAGTCGTTGACTGACTGACGAACGTGCCTGGTAAAGTGAGACGCTGCACGTTTAGCGTCCTCTACGGAGTCTATGGTGTCGGGGATTTCATTAAGGTGCACAGAGTCTAGTGTTTTAAGTCGGTCGGTTAAGTTTTTCCAATCTACTATTACTTTGGTCGGAGGGGGGGTGTCTACCGGGGGTCCTAGCTGGAGTAGGACGGGACGGTGGTCAGAGCTAAGCTCGTGTAGTACTTCTAAAGAAAACACATGAAGTGTGATATTCTTAAAAATAGCTATGTCCAGTATGTCGGGTCTGTCCAATGAGTTTTCATTGTACGGGTAACGCGTCGGTTCGTTGGGGGCTAAGATAGCAAAATCTATGTCATTACTTTGATACAATCGATTAAGTTGTCGACCATGTCCGTTAGTAACTCGGGAATTCCAGCACTCATGTTTGGCGTTGAAATCTCCGGCCAAGATGACGGAGTTGCCAAGAGCGAGCAGCGCACGAAAGTCGCTCTCTATGAAGTCTCTAATGGGAGAGAGGTATACTGATGCTAGGATGACCGACGGATGGCCGGTCATGCTAACTTGACAAATGGATGCTTCCATGTTATTTAAGTCGGGAGGGTCGAGAGGTATACAGTGAAGAGACCTCCTGAAATAAATTAATGTGCCTCCCTTTGGGGCGTGTTCTCTATCATTACGTATTACATTGTAGTTCGCAATTTTAGGCGTATCGTTACTAGGTTTAAGGAAGGTCTCTTGCACTAGAAAGATATCTAATTGGTGTGCACAGGCAAATTCTCGTATTTCGTCGATCTGTCGGATAAGGCCGTTTGCGTTGAAAAACGCGATTCTGAGGGATCGGGGTTTGTTTCTACATGTAATTGGTGTACTACCCATTATGGTTTAGTTTGCGGATCGCCAATATAAGATCGGCGTGCTCGGAGCATGCAGTAAGTCTGCAGTAGTTGGGGTCGTTGAGCTTCTTCATGCAGAGAGTGAACTCAACTTCACCAAACGTGTCAATGACACTGATAATTGAGTTCAGTGACTTATTGCCTGACTCAGGGGTCGAACTGGTGGGCGCTTTAGGGGCGGGTGAGGCCACCACCGGCGGGGAGGCCTTAGGGGCTGCGGGTGCTGCCGGCTTAGGCTGGGCTGGTTTGAACCACGCATTAACGGCCGGAGCCGGCGCGGGTACAAACTTTTCTTGGACAGGCTTGGTTTTCGCCTGTTTGCGAGCGGCTTGTTTGCCACCGCGTCTTTGTTTGCGCGGGGCCTTAGGACAACCGCGATAATTTGCGGGATGCCCCTCAGTCTGGCAGAGGACGCAACTCGGTTGTCCAACCGACTTGTCCTTGCGCTGACAGTCAGCGGTGCCGTGGTCGCCTAGGCACTTCACGCACCTAGGGCGGGCGTGGCAATTGCGGGCGCAATGGCCGTATAGTTGGCAGCGATGGCATTGGCCGATCGCGCCACGGTTGCGGGGCGTCTCAATGCGCAAGCCGGTTAGGCGGCACACCGAACGGATCCTAAATATAGATTTGCCTTGAGGGCAAAGGTCTAGAATTACGAGACAAAGCTCGTACGGGGTTTTAGACCGTGAATTGTACATACGATGTACTTCCTTCACGGGGAGATCCTGGGATAGAAGGTCCTCCTTAATTCGCTCAGTTGTGAGCTCTACTGGGAGTCCACGAATGACTACTCTCAGGGTGCGCTCTTCCTCAAGAGTGTAGGAGTGGTATCCTACATTCTCCTGGCGGAGCAGGGCGGTAAGATGCCGGTGGTCCGTCGAGGTCGGACATTGGACTTTGATGCCAATGTTGGTAGAGCGGGCGTTGCTGAACTTAATGTTAGCAGTGTCAATAAGGGGAATCATGCGTTCCCAAGCAGATTTTTCCCTAATAAATAGGGGGGGCACCTTCTCTTTGCGCTCCTCGGACATAGGGGAGTCTTCCGACCCCTCATTGTCCTCGACGCGCGTCTGAGAAGACGGGGCGGGGGCAGCAGTGGCCGCGGGGGCCGTAGAGGCTATGATCCTCTTTGCGGGGTTGGAGGTGTTTTTAGCCTTAAGCTTGCGCTTTTGGCTTTTTGAGGCGACGGGCGTGAAGCCCACGTCGTCCTCGGCCTCCATGTCGGAGGAAGCGGGTGAAGCCGGGGCGCGAGGCGCTACGGTGCGCGGCGCCGGCTCGATCTCCGTGGCAGGTAGCCCGGAGGGGTCGGAGGGGAGGGGGTTTTCCGAGAACACCAGATGGGTGTCCCGGGTAGCGGGGGCGGGGGCGCCGGCCGTCATAAACCTTTTCAGGTAGTCCGGCTGGTTGCTAAGTAGGTCCTTTAAGAGGGCCTGCATGTCCACGTGGGGTGGCGCGGTGGCGGCCATAGTGGCCGCGGGTCTAAAACGGTGCCTCCCTGCCGAGGCAGGGAGGTGAGTACCTAAGGTGTGGCCCTAATGGGACCTCGCCTGTAGGTGGCGAGGGTGTGTCGCTAAGCTAATTAATGCTAGTGTACTGGAATCCTAGACCCTAGAACTACACTGCACTAACACAACGGAGACACTGACACTGACACTGAACACACCACTCACTGTGCGAACTGACTGGTCGGAGCGCGTAACGAGACATCCGTTCGGGACGGACGTCGATCGAACACTGTCCGTATCAATGCGTACTGATGTAGATAGCGGAGTGTTTTATTCGCATTGTACGCGATACACTGCGTGCTCCAAACTAATAAAACCGATACCAATACAAATGGCACATGTATGCATTAATTGAAACTTTTTCAAAATGTTTTCGTTAACTTGTCTTTTCCATCCTCTATACTTATCATGATCAACCCATTACCGGCTCACTACAGAGCAAGGGTCTCCTCTCGATATGAGAAGGGTTTGGCCATAGTCCACCACGCTGGCCATGTCCGGATTGGCAGACTTCACACGCCTTTAAGAACATTATGGAGGACTCTCAGGCGTGCAGGTTTCCTCAGCAAGTGATATTTTAAATTAAAAAAAAAACTCTATACTCGTTTTATATTATTTAACTCAGAACGACGACGGTAACATTTCTCTTATGAAAAAGTTACCAAATAATGGAACCCTCATAGCTTTAGTTTTAAGTTTACGAATATAGTTATCACCATGAAATAACTACTATGTAAATTATTGACGCGTCAAAAGTGCCTTTTTAAGGACTATTTGAATAAAGATTATTTTGAATTTGAATTTGAACGATTTTAAAAGATAATGTTTCACTTAGATAAAGTTAAATTTATTCTACAGGTCAAAAATTTGCAATGATGGAGCTTAAACTGGCTTTATCAGCCGTTCTACGTCGCTACCGCCTCCTGCCCGTCACCAAACCGATTGATATCGTCTACGTTATTGATTTCGTTCTACGTATAAAGAAACCCATCTACGTGAAGCTAGAACTACGAAGTGGATTTAGTGAAGTCTAGATTTTGTATAGTTTTAAGTTGCTTGTTCTATTTTATAGAATAATTAATAAACCATCTTTTAAAGATGAAACATTGAATGTGTGTACTGTATTTATTTCTTTACAAATTATGGGCCTTATATTACTTACTATGTTATTCTCTTTACTGTGTTTTTGTATAATGGGTACTATTTGTTGTTTGGAGGTGGACAATGATGGTTGCGCCACAGTTTACACTTTGCAGTCGTTATTGCTATACCATGCTTAGTATTCTTATATGTAACCCTATCTTAATTCAAATAAATAAATAAATATTGATCGAGCTAGGAACACCAAAAAATACTTTTGTTCTATTGCGTTGTAGCCAATGATTGACCTATATTAATTACATAGTACTCATGCCATGGGAACATGTTCCAAGTAGTAAAAACTTGTTTTTTTTATGTTAAATCGGCTGTTTAGATAAAGCATGAGACTTAGTAAAGGATGGAAATAAAGTTTATTAAAGCATTTCTAGTCTAAATTAACTCTATACGGCATACTTTATTAACTGATGGTTTAAAAGTATTTGAGTTATTATGGTGTATATTATAAAACATGAAATGAGTATTATTTTTTATACTTTACTTACAGTAAGGTGTCCTAACAATGCCTACGTTTTTATCCTCAATAAGTATGTAAATTTAAATGAGCGTGTATAAAATCATAGGAATTTTTCGTTAAAAACTTAATCATAGGTTTTTGTTGTTTAACGCTGGATTGTTGATTAGATAATCTGGCCAATAATATAATTTCAAGATAAATCCTGATAAAGGCGAGGCAGCTTGTAAGCTGTTATTATATGTTTTATATGAATCCAAAAGTAAGTAGGAAAACAGTAGGAAAATTGTAGAGAATGACATATGATTTACTTTTTAATTGAATTGGGAAACCGTACCTTTTAAATTAATGAATTATTATATTGATTCCCTTCTGATTGATTTTGAGTGTTTTTTTCAACTCTATTTTCATCCTATAAGATCCTGTCTGGCAATCAAAAAGGCAAAAAGGGAGGCATATTGCCAGACAAACAAACAGACAGAATAACAGAGAGCAGACGAACAGAAAGACAAAATATGATAAAAAGATAAGACATTAACGTTTTGTGAGTTATGCTATATATTTTCAGATGCTATATATATAAACATCTTTGAGTCTTTTTTTAATTTATCATGTTTTTATTTTCAATTAATCATATAGGCAACGAGAGCCAGAAAAAAAAAACTTATAATAAACCTTAACCTTTTGAGTCTTAAAGATAATTATTATCAGATGAACACTGCAATTGTCATCGTCATTATGATCAACCGGCTCACTACAGAGCACGAGTCTCCTCTCAATATGAGAAGGGTTTGGCCATAGTCCATCACGCTGGCCATATACGGATTGGGAGAATTCACACGCCTTTGAGAACATTATGGAGAACTCTCAGGCGTGCAGGTTTCCTCACGATGTTTTTCTTCACCGTTGAAGCAAGTCATATTTTAATGCTTTAAAAACGCACATAAGAGTTAGAGGTGCGTGCCAGGGTTCGAACCCCCGAGCTCTGATTAGGAGGCTGACGCCCTAACCACTGGGCTATGGCACAGCTTGCTTCTTAAATTGTATTTATCTTTTGTTATTAAAATTATAAAATATAAGTAACATACACATATATGCGAATATGTTTATCATTATAGGTGTATTGATAAAATACTTTAAAAACATACATCATGTAGATTTATCGTTATAGATTTTTGGTAGAACTTTTAACCTTTGTAATCATAATTATTGATATGCGGGTACAAAATATCTACAGTCGGTTTAATTATTTAATTAGGCTAGTGTACATTATTTAATCGAGGGTTGTAAAGTATACACGTGCTTACATATTATAAATATTATAAGCCGTTCAAATAAAGTGCTCGTATTTTTATTTTTGGAAAATGTGGACTTTTGTTTGTGCAGCACTAATCATTGCGTGGTTATTATATTATATTATATTCCGCACGTCTCAACACGAGCAATCCAGTGATATCCCAGGACCCAAAGGAATATTTATTTTTCGAAATGCCTTTGATTTCTTTATGTCAACCGGTAAAATTATTATTATATTTATTGATATTAATGATAGTGTTGTGTTTTGCGTAATATGCATTCCTCTTTTTATAACGCGCTTATAAAGAACTAAGATATTCTGAGGTTTTAAATTTTATATTGATGAAGGTTCATTTTTACTATACTACTGACTATTGTAACTTTTACTGTTACTTCATGAGCTTTGTGCTCGTCCGTCTAGAGTTCGTTTTTACAGGCGCCCTTCACTATTGCGTTTTAATATAGTTAATTAATTATGTCTCAATCATTTGATCGGACACAATTTTGTTTTCAGAATCACTGTTTTCCTATTTTAGATACATGACACATAAATATAAGAGAAGGTTTCAAGTAAATTTAGGAAACAGGCAAATCATACTTCTTTACCACCCAGAAGATGTAGAGGTAAGTACTTAAGATACTTAGTTTTGGCAGGAGATATCGCTTGACGCTTAGAGTATTTCTAGGCGCTTATATAATCGATTAGCGTTTAGGACCGTCTTAAAGAAGGGGGAAGGTAACTTCGTTCTTCGCTGGCCTAAGTGTTTTTGTGTTACAGGCCCTGATTAATTGTAATACATATAATGACAAAGGTTTCCTTTATACCTTTCTTCGGCCGTGGCTAAATGATGGACTTCTCGTAAGCAGTGGTAAGATATTTTCCTTCCTTGCTTTCATTCAATACTATGCCTTACAGAAATAGATTGCTTAATAGATTTATGTGTCTATACTACTAGTCTAGTTGAATTAGGATCCTCATAAAACTAATTGCGCGGTTTAAATACATCTTGCATTTTAAATAAACCCATAGTTTAATTATTACCATTTAGTCACGTTTACAGGCGTATTTCTATGATTTGTAATTCCATTTAACCTCAATTTAACCATCGTATTTGTTTAAGCAATCTGTTTGTTAATATTTTAGGTAAGAAATGGCATCAACGACGAAAAATACTCACCCCGGCATTTCACTTCAAGATTTTACGCCACTTCAATGAAGTGTTAATCGACAAAAGTGCAAAGTTTGTGGACAATCTGCAATCGGAAGTGAACCGATCAAAAACAGATATTTATTCATTTCTAACAGATTTTACAATCAACTCTATATGTGGTAAGTTTTTTAATGGCTTCAAATTTTTGGAATTATAACTATGTCAAATTAATTATTCAATTCTTCTTTCAATTAGAAACGGCGATGGGAACTGTTCTAGACGAAGATTCATCCTCCGGTAGCAAATGTTACAAGGATGCAATACACGAACTGGGAACCCATTTCATTTATAGGGCAAAAAGAGTGTGGTTACATCCAGAGACCATTTTTAATTTAAGCCAGGTTGGAAGAGCTCACAAGAGAACAATAAATGCTGTTGCTACGTTTCGCGACAATGTTATTAAACAACGAAGGCAAAATGGGTTTTTTAATGACTTATATAATAAAACAATGACCGAAAGTGACGATGAAGTTTTGATGAATGGTAAAAAACGTTTGGCGATGCTGGATCTACTTTTGAAAGCAGAGCAGCAAGAAACTATCGACTCCGAGGGCATTAATGAAGAAGTGGACACGTTTATGTTCGAGGTTTTTATTGTTAATCAGACGTAAGAATAATATTGCCGATAAATTATACAGAAATAATAAATTACATCATTTTTAACAGGGGCATGATACAACTGCAACGGGTCTTCAATTTGCCTTTATGTTATTAGCTAATCATCCAGATGTTCAGGTAAGTTGTAGTTTAAAATACCTTGTTTGACCTATCCCACTTTATAAATTCACCTTACTCACATCTAAGGGTAGCTGGAAGAGATCTCTTATAGAGATAAGCTTTCCTTTGTATACTTTTATACTTGTAAAAAATAAAAAAAAATAAAATAAAAATAAGTTTTAAGTATTTAGATCATCACCATTATAAATAAGGGTATGAATTTCTTTTAATTTTAATCTTCCTATTCTATTAACTTAATCTTTCTATTTTTGAAATACAGCACTCTTTGAGTCCTAGTGTCAAATTCATACAGTCTCTTAATTATATGTCATAATATTTAATTTACATGTATTTGTTTGAAATCAAGTTGTAATGACGAAGGCTTTTTAGGACCGATATCCATTAGTATTGTTTTATAATGTACAATACAATTGTTTCCGACGATTGCCGATGTACATTATGTATCTAATATTTAATTCAAAACTTTAGGACAAGATACTTGAAGAATACTCCACTGTTTTAAAATCGCCCAACCAAAGACCTTCATTGAGTGATTTGTCAGAATTGAAATATTTGGAAGCATGTATCAAGGAATCATTGAGGCTTTACCCGCCGGTGTATTTCATTGAAAGGAAAAGTGACTTTCCGCTGAAATTAGGTAAGTTGCATATTTCGATAAATGTGTGACATGATAACGTTTAAGTACCTAATCCCGCTTAATAATAAACGTCATGAACGTTGTTTATTTATACAATGTTTTGTTTTCGTCTGTCAAATGTAAATCGGAGACAGAAAGATAGGAAACGGTGTGTAATTATTTGCCCTCTATCAACGTTTATCAAATAGGTTAAGTTTAAAACTGATTTCTTCAAACTTTATTTATTTCTTGTTTATTTTTAGGTGACACTGATACTGAAAGACCGCCTCCCACGAGTGTTACCATTTTTATATTTGATTTACATAGACGTGCAGATCAATTCGTCGAGCCTTTGGAATATCGACCGGAGAGATTCTTGAAGGAACCGACTTGGCACCCATTTTCTTACTTACCATTTAGTGCTGGACCGAGAAACTGCATAGGTAAGATTTATTTTAGTTTGCCCTTGACGGCAATCTCACCTGATGTTAAATGACAATACAGTCCAGTAAGGTAGCGGGCTAATCTGTTACGGGTATGGTAAACCCACACTCCTAGTTGGTTTCTACGCGCCATCGTGCCGGAAAGCTAAATGCCTTGGCGGCACATCTTTTTCGGTAGGGTGGTAACCAAGGCCGAAGCCTCTCACAAGATCAGACTCCAGCCGAGAATCATGAATAATCATGTTCTTTTAAATTCAGCAAAATTCAGCAAAACTGCAACAAAACTTTTGTTGATAGCCAAAAAACTTTCTACCAGTTTTTATCAAGTGTACCTACACGTGGCAAGTGTTACGTCAGTCGATAGAATAGTTTGCTCACTGACGTAGTCTCGCTGTTAGATATGACATCACGGACTTTTTGCACAGCATAAAAAAATATATACTCTGCCTTTTGATACATAAAACGATGTCTCAAAATTATGGTAAGGTAGATATATATTTTATACACTTTTATTGTAACCCAAACTCAATCCGACACCGCAACCCTCTCGTAGTTGCGGCTTCTTTTTACTCCCCCGACCTAAGCGCTCCTTTCCGCAAGAAGAGACCTAAACATATCCTTCACGACCCTAACGATCAGATGACTACTGACAACATACTCGTACCACCTACCACACAATCATACGCTACACACCGTCTTCGCCGGCGAAGACGAGGTCCCCGCTATCATACGTCATCCGGACGTGGGCTCCATCCACGGCCTCGGAGATGTACGGACCACTCACCGTCCGACCCCCCCGTTATCCCAAACGTCGCCTAAGCCGAAGTTCGGCCTCAAAGAAGGCGCCCTTAGGCAGACGTTCCCTTAGTTTCTTCGGGACCTAGGGCTCAAAATTTCTTCTGGCAGAGCTTCTTTGCGAAGCTCGCCAAACAGCCCGGTTACGCTGTGGCAACCTATAGGGTTAGTACAGCTAATAGACAGTCCGGAAAAAAATTTTTTTTTAACCCAAACTGAAAACTCCGATCCCGTCAACATTATCATCAACATTATCAAACCAGCCCGCTACACGGCGCGGGTCTCTCAGTGAGACCTAATGTCGGTAGCCATTACCGATATTTATATAATATCTACTTTACGCCATACTGATATTACTATATTGCTCATTTGCTTTACAGGCCAAAAATTTGCAATGATGGAAATGAAGTTGGCAATAACTGCAGTTCTCTCCAAGTACCGATTGTTGCCAGTCACCAGGCCGCAAGACGTGGTGTTTAAAGTCGACATTGTGTTACGCACAGCAAATCCGATTTATGTCAAATTTGAAAAGCGATAACTAACTCATAAACATGATATATTATATTTCAGTTACGTACATTTTAGCACTGCTGTGTAACTTAAATCCTTAGGCGAAGAATTAAAACGTGGTGTACTTTGCTTTACTATAAAGTTTAAGATTAACTATATTTTGAGGGCTATCAAAATTTGTTTGTAAAGATATTTTGCCCAAAAACCATATAAAACGGCTACATCTTGAAAACTGTATTTTCTATTATCTAATTATTGTTATATCTGTTATGTTTTTTAAAGTGTTCTTTTTTTGAATGTATACACTATTTTACTATTAATTGTTAAGGTTAAAAATTACGCTTAAAAGTTAAGAGCTCTTATCCTTAGTATTGTATAAAAATACATAGAGACCTAATTTATTCAGTACACGTGCCATTCACAAGTTTCTTAACTGAATTAGTTTAGAAATAAAATATTTGCAGTGCTATTCATGTTATTATGTTACTTGTAGAAAAGAAAAGCAGTTTTTAATATAAGTGAATTTAATTTATTTTATACATTGGGACCATTGTTTTACTCGACAATAAGTTAGTGGATAAATAAAGTCGAGTGTTTTTTTAATTACCTTCTCCTCCGTAGCATTGTATAATATTATCTTCAGAAAAAAATAACCACTGTTGTGTTTGGATAGTCCTTAGAGCAATAAACCGTGTCAATTTTTCGAACTAAACTGGACAGTCTAGTTCAAAAAATTGTCATAATAATCATCATCATCATGATCAACCCATTGCTGGCTCACTACAGAGCACGGATCTCCTCTCAACACGAGAAGGGCTTGGCCATAGTCCACCATGCTGGCCATGTGCGGATTGGCAGACTTCACACGCCTTTGAGAACATTATGGAGAACTCTCAGGTATGCAGGTTTCCTCACGATGTTTTCCTTTACCGTTGAAGCAAGTGATATTTTAATAACTCCGAAAAGTTAGAGGTGCATGCCCGGGTTTGAACCTCCGACCTCTAATTAGGAGGCGGACGTCATAACCACTAGGCTATCACAGCTATCCTGTCATAATAATATGCTTGGATAATGAATAAAAAGTCAACAGAAAATTCTTCAAATCATAACAATACGGGTTTTTTTTTAAATAATCAAAGAAATCGTAGTATGAAAACTATGATGTACTCACCAGTCATTATCAAACGTATAATTAGGCAGCTAAGCACTTATCTTTGATACCTAGTTATAGCAATCATAAAGTAATCATTCCTATTAGGTAGGTACTTAACTATTTTGAAAGACAAGAACGTCATACATAAATTAAAAAAGAAAGATTAACCTCACGCATATTATGACATCTATTTATAGTCTATTAGAAACGATTATATAAGGTAGATGAATCAGTCTATGGTCACTGGTTGAGTGAATACGTAACCAAAAAGTTTTTAAATATTTTTGTTTGGAGTTTTTATTCGAGCTAATCGATTTAGCGATATTTGACGGGTTTCCATATATTGAGCAATCCGTTGTAACTGTAGAGTACAGTAGAAGCACTGCCAGAATAATCTCGTATTTGTAAGGCGCTTACAATTGTGCGTCGCAATATCTCACAGGCGTTATCGAAAGAGCTTAAATAGTGACTAACATATACGCTACAAAACAAGTAGAAGGCGACGACAAAGAATACAACGGTCCAATGAAAATTACTCAGATATCGATAGCTATTAATGTAATTTTATAACTATTCATCATCATCATCACGATCAGCCCATTACCGGCTGACTACAGAGCACGGGTCTCCTCTCAATATGAGAAGGGTTTGGCCATGGTTCACCACGCTGGCCATGTGCGGATTGGCAGACTTCACACGCCTTTGAGAACATTATGGAGAACTCTCAGGCGTGCAGCTTTCCTCAAAATGTTTTCCTTCACCGTTGAAGCAAGTGATATTATAATTATTTAAAAACGCACATAATTCCGAAAAGTTAGAGGTGCGTGCCCGGATTCGAACCGCCGATCTCTGATTAGGAGGCTGACGCCCTAACCACTAGGCTATCACTGCTTCCCACTAGGCTATTACCGCTTCAACCATAAATAAATCATTATTAGCACTCATTATGTAAAAAAGTCGTGTTATTTCTCAAGAACGGCTGCACCGATTAGATCGAAAATTGGTGGGAAGGTAGCTTTAAACCAGGAGACGCACATAGAATACTTAATTATTATATTTTTAGAAGATACATTTTGGTTAAAAACTCCAAAAAAAAAAACAACAAAAACATTTCAGGATTTAGTGAAAATTTTTTAAAAGGAGTCCCTTTTTAGGCAAGATTCCAAATATACTGGCAGCGTTCTCCCTTTGAATAGTTAGACTAATTCTTTGTCCGAGGTAGCTGGCAGCTTTTCGGTCTACTGTGATGTCGACCCTTGGACCCCACGGACCAAGGGTCTCGACACCGAATGGGACAAAATCATATTCGGAGCCTTGACCCCTGCTTTGCATGCTTTAGCTTTTTCAGGTTTATGTACTTCTAGAATCTAGTTGACTAGATAAAACACCAGAAAGTAAAACTCTAAATACAGAATCTTAAAAGCGTGCTCAGCTTGACCTCTGACTTATGATACAGTTAAAACGAAACAGTTATGTGTCCGCCATGAGTTTGTCTCGGTTTTCTATTGACTTTACGCTTATAGATCTCAACCCTAATACTTTTATAAGAATATGTCCATCAGTTCTAACAGACAAAATTGAGTTTGTATTAACTCTGAAGTGATAAAGACTTCTATTTATTCTGACAATCCACCTCTTAGGGGATGAAATGGGGACTGGAATCTATACAAGTTACTTTTATCATTTATTTTATTATTTTATCATCTTTTTAAGTATTGGGCATCGGACAGAAAAAGGGACTTTACTTTACTCTTAACATGGTGCATGGTTGACAGATTATTTGAACTTGATTAACTGTTTCAAGTTAAATCGTTTTATAAGACGGCCTTGGAAATAAATCAAAATTACCCACAAAGTTTCTGTAGTATAATTTCTGATACAAAACTTCTCCACAAAAACTTTCGTGGAGATTTAACTTAAAGTAATAGAAATTTTAGGACAAGTCGCGGTTACCTTTAGTTCTATATAGAGCCATCAAAATAGAATGTTTGGCAATATAAACAATACAATTTACGTGTTCTCTTCTTAGAGGAAATTTAAAGGCGACACTCAGCCGTCCCAATTCGGACCTCCGCTACCGATTTGGGTAAGCATTACATGGCACGATCGATGAAGACGGCGGCGGCCTCATTTTCGTCTCTTTGAGATTCCCGTTGTACAGAGCGCTCTTACATTGCTATTGTTTTTTCAACTTACTACTCCAGTACATGAAACTATTGAATACCAGATAGTACCAAGGAACAGATCCTATATGTAGCCCTAAGATCTTTATTTTTGCATTATCTAAGGCTGCCCTTCCAAAAGAGATTCCATGCAATGAAGTAATTTACTGCTATGAAAATGTGAGCTTTGGGTTTTTTAAGTCTAGCTATGCTAGGAGTATCTCTACGTGATCAAATCTGAAATGAAGAGATCCGTAGAAGGACCAGAGTTACCGACATAGCTCAGCGAGTTGCGAAGTTGAAGTGGCAATGGGCGGGCCCACATAGCTCGGATAACCAATGGACGTTGGGGTCCCAAGGTGCTGGAATGGCGACCCCGCACCGGTAAACGTAGCGTTGGTCGACCCCAACAAGGTGGACAGACGACATCAAACGAGACGCAGGGAGTCGCACAAGCGGTCCAAGACCGTGGCCATTGGAACTCCCTACAAAAGACCTATGTCCAGCAGTGGACGTCTATCGGTTGAAATGATGAAATGAGGATGATGTTATGATCAACCCATCAATGGGTTCAAAACACATCCGTAACTTAGCAACGTAGTACATTTCTTTAGACATTATGCAAGTGCGCTTAAATGCAGAATAAAGCACAGAATTAAAGTCCAGTACAACGTTAACCAAATAAATTAAGTCTGTTTGCAATTTTCAAGGTATTTTTTCAATTGAATAGCTCTGAATTAAGTTTACAATTTGAATATTTTTCTTATGCATTCAAAATTCACTACTAAAATAGTTAGGTTGAGGAAAAACCAAACATTAATGGTGATAATCCACCGGTAAATGACGCTTTAAATATTCAATCCCACAACGTAAGTACGTATTCAGAGCAAACTACATTATAGCATGAATTGCTATAAATCACCGTTCACGTGGTCACCAGTCGTTGTCCCAATAACATAATAGCAAAATTCTTACCCAGTGAACGATCACAATCATATACATTCTAATTATAAGTTTAGTCCCGACGCAGTTCTTGGCACTCCTTGAAATCGTGTATTTATAAGCGACATGCTGAAAATATTGGTTCAGTATCAATGGTGAGTGAGTGAAACTGGCGCCGGTTTCGCGATTTTCATTCTTTTCTATCTCTCTGTGCTCACGCACATATATACCGTGTAAGAAGCGTGATCTCCGCATGCGTTTTTTATCAGAGTGCAGTTTCGACGATTTCGTTATGGAAAGTGGCAACGAGTTTGAGGTAAACTTTAAATTATAATACATCTAAACATTAATAATCACCGTAACACGGTAGTTCATTATAATATAATATTATGTAGTTCCGAAAACTGACGCCTGTTTTATCTAACTTTACCTTTGGTAATTTATTTTTCTCGGATAAATATGAATAGATAAACGAATTAAATTATAATAGAAATGATTTTCAAAGGAATAGGATACTAGAACAATCAGATAGTTAACGAAAGTGTTAAATGTACCGGGTTAAAATCAGTTATTATTCTTAGATATTTCTTTCATTATTAGACGGATATCATTTTCCTTTCTATATAGTTTAGTAAGTAAACACAGCAAAGTCAAAATTTATAACAACTTTAAAAAAATGCTGTTCCTTCTATGTTGTGATTCTCTTTAGAGATATGTCATAATATCATGTAACCTACTTTTAACGTTAAGTTAGTTGGTTTAAAGTATTTAGCGATAGTACCTTTATCAGTTTCATCGTTTATATCTATTATGTAAATTAACAACAATGGTTATATGTTTGTCCTCTATGTGTTCCGAAACCATTGAACAGATTGTCGTAGGATTACTCCGGTGGATTTTTTAGTGGATGTATGTTCTGGGGACGCCCGCGATGGTTCGTGGACTATATACCTGAAGGTTTTTTTTTTATTTTACCGAGTATTGCAATGCAAGTCAGGTAAAGCTAGTAAGTAATAAACTAAGCTTAAATTTTTAAGCTTTTAAATGTGAAAGAAGAAAATACCTTCGTTATACAAATAACTCTTATGTGTGTATCAAAGGTAGGATCATACCTTTCCATAGTTGTAATGTAAACTATTCGAAAACAAAAACCAAAGGGTTCAAATGCCTAACAATAAGTCTCCAATTATCTCAGCTATATGTCAAAAAACCGGAACAAAGTTAAAAGTTAGACCATTCATAAGAAGATCATAATGCAGCTTTACATCTCCATCTGACTTTATAGGTGCCTATTTTTCATACAGAAAACGTTATGAAAATCGTTATTGAACATAGCTAGGTATATTATGTCATTAATGTAAATAAGAACCATGGCATAGCTTAGCGGCCATGCAAGGTATACGTGAACTATTTCATACAGAATGTGTAACATTTCAAGTCTGTACCCAATCCGATCTTCATGCACAGCACCGCCACAGAAACGGGCCGGTTTAATACAAACCATCCAACTTTTCATGTTGAACACAATCGAGCCTTGCTAAAATCACAGAGTATGTTCCTAAACATTTTGGAAATATTAACTCGCTATATAAATTTTATAACATATATTAATGATGAATAATATAATGATGTACCTAACAGGTATACAAAACATTAAGGAGTTTCATTTTATAATAATATAATTATTATTATATTATTATAAAATGAATTATTTTATTTACATATACACAATAAAATATCAAGACAAAAAATTAAAAATAAATTAATTATTAATATAAATTTCCGACGATTCCCGATCTATGTGCAATTTTGAAAACTGTTTGTAGACTGAGAGAAGTATAGGTCCATCAAATTCCTCAGAATGCTGTAACAACTTGCCCACGCTCTTGTTGATAAAGATGCTAGGCGCCTTATAGCAAAAAAGTTGTTAGCGTGATAAATAACAGTAGTAAAGTGAAGCTTTCGAATACAAATTATATACTGAAAGGTACATATTATATCAATGAAAAGCTGATATTGTAATATAAAATCTGATAAGATAACAAAAATAGAATGCAGACGTTGCTCTTCTATCATGACCAATTAATAGGTAATGTGTACATAGGTAGTACGTTTGTACCGCCATATCATATATTCATTTTTCATTGTATTGAAAGCGCACGTGTTTCATACGACATTTTTCATCTCATTTACAGAGAAAAAAATTGTGATGACTATAGCTGGGTATTTTTACACAACTTTTTTTTTCTTAAACTATTTGAAAGTTTTTATTTTACCTTTGTTTTTGTTTTGTGTTGACAAGTTTTATACCTTCTTATTCTTATTCTTATAACATGTATGTTTTATACCTTCGATTATGAGCTTAAATTAAATAAATGTAACAAAATACAAGTTACGAGAAATTGTGTTCATAAATTAAAAAAATGGACAATTTATTCCACTTTCCTACTTACAAAAAGTTTGGAACTGAAATTGTTTGGAAGAATGGCAGATATATGCCTCATCATATGAACCATATGTCTATCCACGGCTATTTATGTCCTTTGTAGAGATTTCCAAATCTTACGGTCTGATGGCCTTTTGTGACCAGCGAATCCAAGTCGATTATGGAATGATATATTTTCTACATTAATTCGAACGAGAAATGTTTGACGATCACGTAAACGCGCGTCATAGACATGGTAAATAAAGTTAGATAAAGGTAACGCACTCGAGGGGCCGGGAGCGACAGTTGACGCATGCGCGCTGAAAGTGGATTGCCGAACGCGTACAATCTTCACTTGCCGTCCGCCGTTATGAACAGCCGTCAGCTCCGTAGGCTCGCTGCCGTGAGCTGCCCTGCCTTCAGAAACTCACCGCTATGTATCTGCTTTCAGCGTTATAGCCAAGTGAGGCCCGTCTATGTTATAGGAAGATCTGTGAGTGTCCGAATGTGTTACGCTTTTACATGTGCTACTGACACTGAGATTTAGGTGAACCGTGACCGTGACTGCTTAGTACTTGGCCATCAACAGACAGGTGACGACCCCTTAGTATAATACCGCTAATAAATCAGAATGTAATTTTTTCCAGAAATGGCGTAATTCAGCACCAAACTTCTACGCTCTCCAATCGATTGACATGAGGTAAGAACTGCACTATTTTAATTCACACTAGAAGTTATTATTGACGGAGCATTTGTTGTATTTATGGGAGTAATCTGAGGAGTGTCTTAATAAGAACCAATTGTTTTTAATAACCCATATCGACTCCTATTGATCTATATTAATTTCTGGACGTAACTTTATCGTAGACGCCGTGCGCCGAGTCTTCATTCAATTCGCCCCCTGACATTTAAAATGCACAGCCTATTTATATATTCCACGAGTAGGTATACGTGTCCATGAGAAAAAGGAAACTGTAACGATATTGGTGGCTCATGTTCAATTACTAGAGTTGTTTCGTAATGATTAATTGAACAAATGAGTTATTTATGATTACATCTGAATTCTGCTCCAATTTAACATTATGTTAACTTTTCATGGTGCAGACCCTACTCATTCGTGCACAACTTAGACCCAGCGTGAGTACCACGGGACACTTGCATGCCTTTTTTGGGATTACATTAACAATCACTAAGTATTCATATTTTCCGTAGTTAAAACTGGCACGTTTTTATCCTTTTTTTTGTTAAAGTTTTGAAACATAATTTTGCGCACTTTATGAAATACATTATATAGTATCTAGTTATTTCATTTGTATTATTCTTTTATTAGTAATTAGGTTTTATAAGTATTATTGTTGTAATTTGAAGTTGTATGGATTACTTAACTAGATATTCATAATTGTGTTTACGTTAGGTACCTACATCTCCACAGTTGACAGATTAAATTATCGTTTCACGTTTTATATAAATAGCCACACTGTCACGAGTTAGTTAATCGCTTACAAAGAAATTAGCTAAGTAGTACTAAATATTCACAGTTTCACTCGATATCCTTGAGTTTTTTTTCTTATGTTGGTCGCCATCCAAAAAATATCAAACGTCAGGTGATTTCTGTAGGAGCTACGTCGCAGACACACCCGTCTGACGTTTTCTGTTTCTACAGATGTAATTACCATGTGACGAAATGTTTACAGTAATGTCTATTATCAGCGCCGCCAAAGTGCGTTTATTGTGTGACTAATATATCAAAACTTATTTAGCGATCAAATGCTATACGCCACTTGTGAACACGAGCGTCTCTCGTATGCATGACATGCTTTGATGCCACACTGATTACCTACTTAGTTAACGCAAACAAAAGAGCTCGGTAAATAATGTTCGTATTTTCCCCAAGATGAAAATCGATAACACGACAAATACCGTCAAAAAAAAAGAATATACAGAATATTCAAGAGAATATTGTTTTTTTTAAATATTAATTTTGAATAGAACTCTTGTTGAGTATTGAAGAGAATATTTTAATCATTATATTCATAGCTCGCAACTTATTTCAAGTTTTGGTGCCATATGTTACTTTCCGTCTCTCTATATCTCCATCAAAATGAACATATGCAGCAATTTCTCCACTGTTACGTAAAAGAAGACCAAAGCACGCATTTATAAGCGTGTAAGCGTGCTTTGGTCTTCTTTCAGTATGATTTATTGACTAGTTTTAGACGCTATTGTTGACTGAGTGGCTTTAAATCGGATGTTCTAGCAAACGCATGGCAAATGTTAGTACTTCTATCTCATGTGAAATACCCTTATCCTTACAAGCGTTTATTTTCTTGTATAGAGTTCGAGAGGGATCCCTTAAAAATGCCGACGACGTGCTCTTTGATATGTTCAAAAACGACGACACGGGACTTCTACCTGTGGGAAAATTTTTGGCCGTACGTTTGCAGTTTTTTTGTATACGTAATGAATACAATCTGTGTATGTGTGTGTCGTAATTAAAAATACGTCACGTTACGTTTATGAATGATTGATTATATAGTTCTTATTATTTTTTGTTCTCTATTATTTTTACTTTCAATGTGACATGAAATTATTCGAGTCAAAATGGAAAAATTAATATTAGCACCATCACATCCATAACTTCGCAATTCAAGACTTACAGATTGAAGATTAGCATTATAGTTTTCTCTTTCTTAATCGCTGGTACTGTTATTATTAACACCAGACATTAATCAGTACAAAAAGTCAATCGATAATAAGTCTCCTTATCGACTTAAATTTTGCGCGCTTTGGGTGGTACCAATCATTACAAAAAATAATAATTTCAGGCCTTAAGGACAACGGGTATAAGAAAAAATGATCCACGCGTAAAAGAAGTCATGCATAATTTATACAAAGTCCACAAAGAATCAAACTTTGAAGGCGGATCGCCCGAAACTCTGAAATTAGACCGGAAGACCTTTAAAGAAGTTATTTCACCGAACATAGTATTAGTTACAAGAGCATTCCGCAGTCAGTTCGTTATACCAGATTTTCAGGATTTCATCAAAGACATTGAAGAGATGTATTGGACGGCCAAAAGCATTACGGATGGCAAAGTGGCCAGTTACATTCCACAACTAGCGAGGGCCAATCCAGATAACTGGGGTGTAAGTGTGTGCACCATAGATGGCCAAAGATTCTCTATTGGTAAGTCTTCCTGACTAAATTATTACTTACCACCTTCCCCGTTTACTTTGTAATACCTTAACTCCAAAATCTAAAGTATTTCTGTACCAACACGTGATAATGTTTGTTTTCATTTATCCATATTCTGAGACAAGTCTTATGATTAAAGTTCTCTTAAAATTGCATAAGCTCGCAGTACAAGGGATTACTTTTGCATCCCTTTCACAATAAATCACAACCTGCGTGGCGCAGTGCGTGCGATGTCGCATTATAAAGTTGGAGGTCCTGGGTTCGATTCCCGGCTCGAGTCTGGTCTCGTTGGAGGCATCGCTGTGGCTAGTTACCACTCTACCGACAAAGACATATCGCCAAGCGGTTTAGCGTTCCGGCACGAAGTCGCGTAGAAACCAAGTAGGAGTGTGGGTTTACCATACCGGTTAGGGGAACCGGTTAGCCTACTACCATCCTAGACTGCATCATCACTTACCACCAAGTGAGATAGCCGTCAAGGGCTAACTTGTCGTGCATAAAAAAAAGATCGAGGACACGAGCTGACACGTTGATTGACCTTGTCTTCAATGCGCCCGGTTTTATAGCTACCATTAGTTTATCTAAAAAGGACCCTTCTGATCTTTGACTATTTATAAATATTGATATGATGTACCAACCATACTAAACAAATCAAATTAAATCGCCATGATCAACCCATTACCGGCTCACTACAGAGCACGGGTCTCCTCTCAATATGAGAAGGGTTTGGCCATAGTCCACCACGCTGGCCATGTGCGGATTGGCAGACTTCACACGCCTTTGAGAACATTACGGAGAACTCTCAGCGTGCAGGTTTCCTCAAGATGTTTTCCTTCACCGTAGATATATTTTTTTTTTTTTGAAACGCACATAACTTCGAAAAGAGGTGCGTGCCCGGATTCTAATCGCCGACCTCTGATTAGGAGGCTGACGCCCTAACCACTAGGCTATCACCGCTTCGATATATTCAAATTAAATAATAACCATTAAATTTCACTAGGTGATGTCAACGTACCGTTTACTCTCCAGTCATGCAGCAAGCCCTTAACTTACGCGATGGCGCTCGAGACTTTGGGACCCGAAGTGGTGCACCAATACGTTGGCACGGAGCCAAGCGGCCGCAACTTTAATGAACTCGTCTTAGATTATAATAGTATGTATTCTATAAATAACACACACTATCTACAGATATAGATTTCCCACAATAGTATACGTATAAATAGGCTAAGATAACCTAGACAACTCAAACTTATGTTTCCTTTCATTTTTGTTTTTAAAGTTCCGTACACTCAAGGTTAATAAGCAATATAACCCAAAAACTTCAGATAGCAGATTACATTTATTGTTGCGGTCGTGTGCGCGGGTGTACCCGTGACCAGGCCACCAGGCGACGCGTAGGAGCATCGCTGGTTTTAGTGGGTATTCTGGTCATCAGTCTGGCCGCGAGTCCTACATACCCCGTCGGAAGCGACGCAGTCTTGTCTGCACCGCTTCCGGAGGAGATGCGTAAACGCATTTCCCGGCGGAAAAAAAAAGATTACATTTATTACCGACATCCTTATTGACAGAGAAGAGTATGAAAAGGACAGTGCTATTAAATTCAATCTGCTCTCAGAAGATATTGGTTAAGATTGATTATTAATTTCGCCGTAAGCCACCACTAATGAGTAATCACGCGCATTTATGTACTTGTAACTCTATATTGATCTTCGACTACGTCACGAAGTACAATCCTTTTTTTTCGGACTGACTATTAGCTGTGCTACAACTCTATCGCCACAGCGTAACCTGGCTGTTTGAGCTTCTTGAGAGAAGAAATTTTGAGCCCAAGGGCTCGATGAAACTAAGGGAACGTCTGCCTAAGGGCGAGGTACAACATATCGATTATATGCATTGAGTTGGATTTCAAGTGCCGTGACTCACATACCAACCCCAAATACTCAAATGGCATCCCTCCCCAACATGCATAATACATTTCCTTCCGTGCACGTTACCAATAATGATTGTGGTCGGCTAGGTACGAATTGCGATTATTATTTCGTATCTTAGTAACTGGTTGCTAGGCAAGAATTATTAATTAACTCTCGTAACACGTTTTTTGTAAAAGGACCTCGTTTAATTTTCAAATATTTTGTTTTTGTTTTTCGTTGGTATAGCGGCAAAAAAGTATACTACTAAAATTAAGTATTTTATGATTCACGACACACAGCCCGATGAAAGTCTGGCAAATTGGTTCCTGTAGAGTACGGAACCGTAAAATAAGTTCCCGTAGAATACGGAACCGTAAACGTACGACTATTCTAATTATAAGAAATAATTAAGAGTTGTTAGTTACTTGGTCGGTTTTTTCGGTGCAAAAAATAAATTTTATAGTCCAATGAATTTATAAAAAAAAACCCTTAGATTCTCGCTTAGAACGCAGAAAGGTATCTGACCTAACATCTTTTTATTTTTCTCACTAGAGAAAAGAATAATAGAACAATATTCTCGGCCAAATTGGTTAAGTAAACCAATTGGTGGGAAATAGTAACAAATATATGCAATTTTTTTTTGTTGCGTAATGTTTTTTTTTCATATTCCAGTGAAACCTCATAATCCAATGATAAACGCGGGGGCAATATTGGTGTGCTCATTGCTGAAAACATTGGACAAACCGGAGATGACATTAGCTGAAAAGTTCGATTACGTTATGTCCTTCTTCAGTCGTCTCGCTGGCAATGAAGTGTTGGGTTTCAACAATGCTGTATTTTTGTCGGAGCGCGAGGCTGCCGATCGTAACTACGCACTGGGATTTTACATGCGCGAACACAAATGTTATCCAGAGAAGACGAATTTTCGCGAATGCATGGACTTTTATTTTCAGGTCAGTACTTACTTTCACTAACTATATCTCTTCTGCTTAGGAGGATACGTACTTTTTTTACTTTACTTACTCGAAGAAACTATGGGAACGACTGCCTAAGGCCTCCTTTGAGGCCGAACCTCGGCTTAGGCGACATTTGGGATAACGGGGGGGTCGGACGGTGAGTGGTCCGTACGTCTCCGAGGCCGCGGATGGAGCCCACGTCCGGATGACGTAAGATAGCGGGGACCTCGTCTTCGCCGGCGAAGACGGTGTGTAGCGTCTGATTGTGTGGTAGGTGGTACGAGTGTGTTGTCAGTAGTCATCTGATCGTCAGGGTCATGAAGAATATGTTTAGGTCTCCTCTTATAGTATTAACGTTCAAAGAGTGCGAAAGACTTTTATTTAGGTATGTACTCGTATATATTTATTTTTCTACTATCTAGTATTTTTTTCGACTGGACAAAAAATGTAAATAGGTAAGGTTTAAGGTTATTATCGTGTCATAATATTCGTTAAAGCTAGCAAACCCGCATTACCTATAAAGCAATTAATTCTTCTCTTCAATACATTAGACTGGCAGAGATTGCTCCTAAGCAATAAGGCCGCCTTTTGTATCCAGCTTCTTCATCTTTCTGTTTTTCATATTAATGTATTTAATGTGGGGTACAAATGAACAGTTGAATGAATATAAATAAACAAAATTAATAGGATGATGTTCACAATTTTATCTTACTAGTGGGACGTATTTATTTAGTTGTGGGTAGTTTTTAATTAATAATATTGTTTCTTACAGTGCTGTTCTATGGAGGCTAATTGCGATATAATGTCAATAATGGCCGCAACTCTGGCTAACGGTGGCATATGCCCCATCACTGACGAGAAAACCCTGCGGCCAGATTCAGTGCGCAACGTGTTATCCTTGATGCATAGCTGTGGAATGTACGATTATTCCGGACAGTTTGCTTTCAAGGTTGGCCTTCCAGCGAAATCCGGGGTATCTGGAGCTATGCTTATAGTTGTGCCAAATGTTATGGGTATATGCACTTGGTCACCACCTCTCGATCCCTTGGGTAATAGTTGCCGAGGCCTGCAGTTTTGTGAGGTGAGTTTTAGAACGGAATAAAAAATACATCAAACTAATAGATACAAACAGAGTATAGAGATTTGTAACCTAGAGCTAAATAAGAAATCTACATCTTATTAGCCGTCCATTCCCCACATCCCAGCTTCGATTTTCCCCACTACCTAAAATTTGGGTATCTAGCCACAATCCTTCATTTACCTTTAAGACGACCTCCATGGTGCATCGCGTGCGCTATTTGATTTTAAATTTGGAGGTTTTGGGTTCGAATCCCGTCTCGAGTCTGGTCTGGTGGAAGGCTTCGGATGTGGCTAGTTACCACCCTACCGACAAAGACATGTCGCCAAGCGATTTAGCGTTCCGGCGTCATGTCGTGTAGAAACCAATTAGGAGTATGGGTTTACCATACCTACCCTAACAGGTTAGCCCGCTACCATCTTAGACCGCATTATCACTTACCATCAGGTGAGATGCCGTCAAGGGCTAACTTGTGGTATATAAAAAAAAATAGAGTATAAGCTAATAGAAAGGCATTAACTGACTTGTCAGTTTAATATTATGACGACCTACGTGGCGCAGCGCGTGCGCTGTTGCATTTTAAAGTCGGAGGTCTTGGGTTCGATTCCCAGCTCGAGTCTGGTCTGGTGGGAGGCTTCGGCCGTGGCTAGTTACCACCCTACCGATAAAGACGTGTCGCCAAGTGATTTAGCGTTCCGGCACGATGTCGTGTAGAAACCAATTAGGAGTATGGGTTTACCATACCTACCCTAACAGGTTAGCCCGTTACCATCTTAGACCGCATCATCACTTACCATCAGGTGAGATGCCGTCAAGGGCTAACTTGTGGTATATAAAAAAGAGAGTATAAGCTAATAGAAAGTCATTAGCTTACTAGTCATATTAATGTTAACATACATATATTACCAAATACTCATCTGAAGATTAAATGTATATTTCTAATAAGAATACACTCTGTATTGGATGAAAAGGCAGCACAAAGTTCTCTACTTCCCATCTTATCTCAACCATTCTGAAAAATTAATTTTATTCCAGGAACTGATTAAGAGGTTCAATTTCCATAAATATGACAATATCCGATATGCGAGCCACAAAAAGGATCCGCGTCGTTACAAATTTGAATCCACCGGACTAAGTATTGTTAACTTGCTGTTCTCGGCAGCAAGCGGAGACCTGAGCGCACTGCGAAGGTAATTTTAGTCGAAGGAACTCTCTTAACACATTTATACACTATAAAAACACAAAGATAGATAGCTAAATAAACGTATTTATGTATTTATCAGAACACCGCCAGATTCCCCTGAAGAATCCCAACTGAAGTCGTCGGAAAAACCTTCGACAGAATAAAATTTATTCAAGTAAAACAAATGTGTACACGCCTAGTTAACTATTTTAAAGCTAATTATCTCATTTTATGTTATCTACGAGAAAACATACTTCGACCGTAATATATTATTCATTAGAGGTAGACACAATCGAGATTTTTTTATTGAAAATTGCGCGTTTCACTTCTACGAACATATATATACGAACGTTACGTATATATCTATATACAAATACAATTAATCAATTATATTTGTTAATAAGCGGTGATAGACTAGTGGTTAGGGCGTCAGTCTCCTAATCAGAGATCGGCGGTTCGAATCTGGGCACGCACCTCTAACTTTTCAGAGTTATGTGCGTTTTTAAACAATTAAAATATCACTTGCTTCAACGGTGAAGGAAAACATCGTGAGGAAACCTGCACGCCTGTGAGTTCTCCATAATATTCTCAAAGGCGTGTGAAGTCTGCCAATTCGCACATGGCCAGCGTGGTGGACTATGGCCAAACCCTTCTCATATTGAGAGGAGACCCGTTCTCTGTAGTGAGCCGGTAATGGGTTGATCATGATGATGATATTTGTAAATAGATATATATAGTGAAGCGCAAATTTTAGCAGGATAACGTTAACTAGTTGATCTCATATACCATCAGCTTCATGTTAGTCTCTAAAGGTTTTTGTTTATGATGCAAGTTTACCTGATACGGTAACATTGTTTAATCGCGCAAGAATATCTTACGTGAATACATCTACGGCTTGTTTACCTTCTGCTAGCTACAGACCTGCAATGAAAGCTTATAGCAGCCTTCTTGTAGAGGCAGCCACTAATCATGATCTCTTGCTTTTATATTGCTACTAAACAATTATATCTACCCACATTATTATAATTATTTGTGTGCAAATAATAATTTTGAAGTAACAACTTTACTTATCTAAAGATACTCCGGCTTTTTTTATTTGTCTTATGATGTAAACAAATAATTTGCTTTAGGTACATTGAAAATTATAAAAACATACATTAAGAAAATATCTTATTATAAGCCACTTGTTTTTCTTTTCTATTTTTTGAAACCAACAACACCTAAAAGTAATGCAAAGATTGTTTACATTACAAAACAAGTAAAAATATGTTATATTATAAGTTCGCAACGCTTTACTTATTAGAGAAGCTAGTCGTCCTTAGGTCTTACAACCGCCTAAGTAACGTTTTTTTTCATAGACACCATTTATCTGGCATGGACATGACTCTGTCTGACTACGACGGTCGTACAGCGTTGCATCTGGCTGCAGCTGAAGGGCATCTTGCTTGCGTGGACTTCTTACTTGCCCAGTGCTGCGTGCCACACGACCCACAAGACAGATGGGGAAGTCGCCCTCTCAACGAAGCGGAAACATTTAATCACGCTGCTGTTGTTCAATATTTAAAAGAATGGGAGCAGACGCACCCACAAAGCAAACCCGTCGAGAAGTCCAACACTGTCGATGATATGCTCGTAGTCAAACCAGATGCAGATGACGCGGTGAAAGATCCCAGCATACAAGAAATAGTATCCAGAAATGGTGACAATAAAGTGCCGTAAGAACGGAGTAAAGGTGAAAAACCTAAAATATTCAAATTCGTTGTACCTATTTATTCTAAAAATACAGAATTATTGCAAGTACCTACCTACCTGTTTAAAGTAAGCAATGCGAAACGTGATACCGAAACGTTGTGAAGTTAAGGAAACTGGGCTTGTTCGTAGAAGAGTTTGTTCATGGTTATACCTACCTAATTTATTTATAAGAGGGAACAATACATATAAAGTATTAGAGTACGAACATATTAAGGGCAGGGGAGGGCCTTGCAAGACTGCACACGCTTTTGAAAATGTTATGCAAAACATGTTATATCAAGTCATATTTAACTTTAAATTAAATTAATAACGTACCTACACAACCCTGAAAAGTGAAAGGGGATGGAGTTTGGTCCCCCGAAAGCGAGGCTGATGATATAACCGCATTAATGCCAGACGATGGTCTTTTACGAGCCTCCGTCTAGCATTAAATCACTAAGTTAATGATAATGATGACGATGATGTCGTATCATTTTATCCTCCGGATGCAGAGATTTTAAAAACCATGCTTGGCTTCAGGGTTGAAGTGCATCCGAGGCGGCCCTGCTTATATGTAACTGGGCCTGCTTAAGTAGTCCTTCTAATGAGATACTAAGTAAATTATTCAACTGCAGCACCCTTTAATATTACATACTAAACATACATGTACTAACTAAACATATAAGTATTAAGGGTACTTTTACTTATCAACTTAATTTTGTTTTGCAAATTGAAGCTTCAATTGAATTGCTTCAATTTGCCTTGAAGACCTTCGCTAGTATAGGAAGATAAACTGATAAAACAAAGAATCTCACTAGAACTAGGCAGGTACTAAATATTCTTTCTATGTTATTCGCACAATCTTTCAGCAAATATTTTAAAATGTATAGATGCTGTGATATAAGTAAACATGTATTATTTGAGTTCCACTAAAATGATTTTATTTCTCTACTTGTTTAACTATCATTTTCCTACTTATAAACAAATGATATGTGTAGCATTGAAAATGATCCAAACTTTTGTTTCCGTAATGTGTAATAAGTTTTATATATCAGCCCAAAGTTAATTTTGATTAGCTTTTAAAGTATATGAATACTATATTTTGTATTTTTGGTTGTTCTATGTACCTACCTAAGCTTAGTGCATTTTGAAGTTGGGGAGGTCAAAAGTCGCGCAAATTCAAGATAAACACGAATAACATCAAAATATCCTATAATCTGTACCTATATGCTTTCTCTATCTATTCTACTAAATATTTTCGTACATTCCATTCACACAAATAAAGTATTGCTACTGTGAAAGCATTCTTACTTATCTGAATCTTGATTTTAATTTAAATTAAGCATATTAAGCCAAAGAGAAAAAGAATTGTATTTAAACAATTGTAAGTATTTAATTGTGAAGACGTTAAAAAAATTCTACATGAAATGTAGTTAGCCCTAAATATAATATTGCTTCAATCTCAATGTGACAATAATATAAAACTATTTAACTTGTGTGGTAGATAATTGAATAAAGTTGTTTGTATTTATGTGTTATGTCAATTAAATTGTTGAAGTAATATGTGTTTTACTTTCGAAGCTTTTGTTGTAATAAACAAAGCAACAGTTAGCCTAGTGGTAAAGGCATTCACCTTTTAATCACAGATTGGTGGTTCGATCCTGGGCACACACTGCTAACTTTTTGGAGTTACCTGTGTTTTTTTAAGCATTTAAAATATCACTTACATCAATGGTGAAGGAAAACATCATGATGCCTGAGAGTTCTCCATAATGTCCTCAAAGGCAAGTGAATTATAAATATATATATTTCTACTGTTAACAAAAGTAATTCTATGCATCTGAATCCTGTAGTGTAATCAGCTTAAATGAGAAAACAGTAAGATAAATATAAACTACTTTATTTACCTACTTAAAACAATTACTTGACATAACTTAATTACTTTTTTCACTAACAGAGGACTGTACTGGTGAATAAATGATTCCTAACAATTTACAATCTGCTTCTAGAAGGGTAAGGTCAGTACTGGATCCAAGAAACCTTGATGATAGCTCCAAGTCTTTTATCTGTAATCTAACTCTTGCCCCTCTTACATATTCTTCACCTCGGTTGGTAGGTCTTGTGCACACACAGTGAAACTTCCATCCAAAATCTATGTATAAATCATCTTCGACCACATGAAATATTTTTCCAGTAACTATTTTACCCTGTGGATCACCAAGCTGAAAACAAACAGCAAGTATTACAATAGGAATATATAACCTAGACTTATACTAGATCTTAGCAAGGGTACAAATTTTATTCTAAGTCTTAAGAGATATTTAATGCAGCAAGTCCTGATAACATAATATGTGAGCAAAGTGTGAAAGGCGAGAATTATATCATTTTACAAAGCCTTCAGAAAGTGTTAAATTAATTTCTTATTTAATACAATATTATTATTTTTTTTTAACACTACAAGTTGACGGCTATCTCACCTGACGGTAAGTGATGATGCAGTATAGGATGGTAGTGGGCTAACCTGTTAGTGGCAAGGTAAACCCACACCCCTAATTGGTTTCTACGCGACATTGTGCCGGAATGCTAAATTGCTTGGGTTGGGTATAGATATCCGGTACTCGATTTTACTTATGTTTATAGCTTAGGAGCCTTGTCTGGGCTAAACTTGAACCTTATACACTGTTTTTAGATGGCGGAAATTCATTTTAAATTAATTACGATAAAAATAAATTTCACTAAAAATTGCGTATAACGAAATGCAGCTATATGTTTTTGGTATGGTTTGTGAATTAGTTACAAAAAAAAGTGTGTAACGGAACGTTGCAACGGTCATTTAACGTCCGTCAATGTCAATCGTCATTCCGTTTCTTATAGTGGTCACGTCAATGTTATTTGTTGTGTTAAGTGTTGAGTTTTCACTGTTTTTTCGACGACTTCTGCTGTTTTTGGACTTATTTGATAGCTTTTACGTTTGACCTTGGCTTTAGCTTTCAGATGTAGTAGTTGAATACTTGTGGAGGCGAAATGTTGAAAAATATAAAAAGGATCCGTTCCTTGAATAATGCAAGCTATAAAACATGTTTAAATAATTAATTAAGTAATTAAAATAAAACTTCCATTTTTTCACATAGGATATTTAACATAGGATAATTAACACAACCATTAAGCTGATAAACCATTGGAGCTGAGCGGAGCGAGGCAGGATTTTTAATACATAGGTCAACATATATTTTAAGAAGCTAGGTTAGGTTAGGTTAGAACATAAAAACCCATTGAGAGCAGAGCGAGGCGTCCCCTATGATTTGACATGTAAAAGGTATATTTAACATAGGATATTTAATATATCGGTCATAATCTGACAGGAAAAAGTTATATTTAACAGAATATTAAATACAATGGTCAAAATCTGTTTTAAGAAGCTAGGTTAGGTTAGGTTAGAACATAAAAAACCATTGAGAGCCGAGCGAAGCGTAGCGGAGCGAGGCGTCCCCTATAATTTGGCAAGAAAAAGGTATATTTAATATAGGATAGTTAATATTTAGGTCACAATCTATTTTAAGAAGCTAGGTTAGGTTAAGTTAGAACATAAAAAACCATTGAGAGCCGAGCGAAGCGTAGTGTAGCGAGGCGTCCCCTATAATGTGGCACGAAAAAGGTTATATTTAATATATAGGTCAAGATCTATATTAAGAAGCTAGGTAAGGTTAGGTTAGAACATAACAAGCCACCATAAATGTATATTCATCACTGGATAAGTATTAAATAGGTCAATATTCCCGTGTAAAAATAGTATGGTTATGATTTATAAAAAAAGTCATTACTCAAAAACTATAATTTTCCGCCAAAGGGGAAAAATGGAGGGGGGCTTACCCTACCTTCCCCCCTCCCCCTACCCCTATCATACCCCTACGTGAGTACCGGATATCTATACTTTACCCAATTGCTTAGCACACGTCTTTGTCGGTAGGGTGGTAACTAGCCACGGCCGAAGCCTCCCACCAGACCAGACACGAGCCGGGAATCGAACCCAGGACCTCCAACTTTATAATGCTACAGCGCACACACTGCGCCACGGAGGTCGTCAAATACCTTTACTTTAAAAGACTTTATAGAACAGTTGAGATAAGACATTATTACAGGTTCAGTTGCAACTGGGACATTGGTCCCAAAATCTTAATGGTTTATCGTCACATGTTCTCCAAGTTACATAGATAGACATGAGTTACACCATTAATTTTTATTTTACTACACCAAATCACATTTCTAGCAAGCAGTATTAGTACAATATTGGCTCAGGTTAGTAGATATAAATCTAGGAGTGAACATAATGGTTCCATGTTCCCTAAACTGATGTTTTTTATCAGCTACAGTCATAACTTACATCCATTAGCTTAGAATTCCTGAGTAATGACGCGAAAGTCTGTTTCTGTTCAGGCTCCTCTTGAAATAATTGACTTTGCTTTTGATAAGACTTTGCGAATCCTCCGGCGTTTGTTGAAGTTTCTTCAACTCCAGTTGTGTCTATATTGGAAAGTTTCATTGAAGTGCATAGCTTACGTTGGTTTATAAAAATATTACATCGTCTCAAATTTCTACACACCGAAACGCTTCCAAACATGATTTTAAAATGTCTAAAGGTTTCTTGAACAATTTTGTTTAGTGTGTATCTGCTTCCAAATTTGTAATTTTAATTCTGTTTAATTTTATTTCAATTGGAATAAATTACTTTTTTAACATAACCTCAAACACTTTTCTGTCACTGTCTACAATCTTAAGTGTAAACTAAAACTAATACAAATTGTCAAATTTTACTCATGTACATTGAGACTTGAGAGCAAATATAATGATAGTGTTTGTATTCTCGTAGTGATATATGTATGGGTTTTTGACTTTTCTATGGAAAAAAGCGAATGAAGCGAATGTGAAGAGAGACCATTTAATGTTGGAGTGTCTTCGCTACGACAACACTCAACACCATAGCTCAACACCATGATTACATTGTCTTTGACTCAACACTGTATGAGATCGTAGGCGGGGAGGCGTGTTCGGTGATGGTATCTGTATGAAAGACAAATGCATACAGAGAATATACACCACTGGTGAAAGCTTTCTTGTGAAACTCCAGCCGTGATCTGAGGGAAGTTAATATTGATTCTCAGGCGGAATTTCCTACTTTTAAGGAACTTTTAATGACCTTTGCAATCCTGTAGGAGGTGGGGAGGTAGCGATCTTATAGAAAGAATACGTGCCAAACGTTCTCGACAAAATGTTAAATATATTGGTCACCACCGGAAACCAGCGAGGGAGCATCCTTCTTAGCAGCAAAAGTTTTTAAATCGTTGAAAAGAACCTAAAGGTTAAAAAGCTCTAGTTTAAAGATGTTATTCTTTGTTTTAGGTAGGATGACTATGCTAGTTTTACAACAGTCCGGAAACTGCTCCTTGCATATTATGATAGAATGGTATCGCCGATCGCGCTCATTCCATTGAATGAGCGCGATCGGCGCGATCGGCGGTCAGTGCAGATACTTCCGCAGGAAAGTATTGGTATTGCCTCGCAAGCTGAGCGGCCGGTTCTCCGTCCTATCAGAGCGTTCTTTACGCATTAAAGGGAGTTCTTCAAATGTTTTCGTGCGCTGTCGCATTAAAATGTTGGAGGTCCTGGGTTCAATTCCCGGCTCGAGTCTGGTCTGGTGGGAGGCTTCGGCCGTGGCTAGTTACCACCTTACCGACAAAGACGTGTCGCAAAGCGATTTAGCGTTCCGGCACGATGTCGCGTAGAAACCAATTAGGAGTGTGTTTACCATACCCCTAACAGGTTAGCCCGCTACCATCCTAGACTGCATCATCACCTACCACCAGGTGAGATAGCCATCAAGGGCTAATTTATAGTGTATAAAAAAAAAAATTCTCTCTTTAAGAATCATTAATTCGGGAACAAACACTAACAATACACACCACTCAACGGTCACGATTATGTTACGATGTACTGCAACAATTGGTAGAGCGGCGGACTGTCGTTGGTTCAATAAATATAAAATACCATTCCGTTTGCTAGATTCAAGATAAGTTTATGATAGTTTTTTGTCATTACAAGAAATACGACACAAAGCATATTCATAAATAATTTGCTATATTACGCCGACAACCGGGAGAAAAGTTCTTTACTTTTCGCACTTGTGAAGTCAACATCTCCTGAGGATGATCCGGTGTCGGGTCGAAACGTGCGTAGAGATTCTGGTGGAGGTTTTTGTGTGGTGTTATATTATACAAAACTCCCGGTTGTCGGCGGAATATAGCAAATTATTTATGAATATGCTTTGTGTCGTATTTCTTGTAATGACAAAAAACTATCATAAACTTATCTTGAATCTAGCAAACGGAATGGTATTTTATATTTATTGAACCAACGACAGTCCGCCGCTCTACCAATTGTTGCAGTACATCGTAACATAATCGTGACCGTTGAGTGGTGTGTATTGTTAGTGTTTGTTCCCGAATTAATGATTCTTAGAGAATTTTTTTTTTTATACACTATAAATTAGCCTATAAACTATAATTATTATACTTGCTGTTTGTTGTTTATCATGGACTTCCGCAAAGTAACGCTTCTTCTATTCATTATAAAGCTAAAATCAAAAACAGTAAAGAAGAACTTAGTGATGTTATACTCTTTGGCTGTGAATCCACTATAAACTGTGATTATAAAGCAAAATGTCAAATCCTCAACACGCATCACAAACGTCACAGACTTCCACGGTTTTGATAATGTTGATTAATTGTGTAAATTGAGCAATTCCTTTACAATGACTGAAGATCAAGATGTTAAAGATTCACAATCGGACTCGGGCAGCAAGGCGTTTACCAAGAACAAAGACAAGAAGGCAAAGCCCCAACGGCCGCTGACAAAAGTGATTTGACATTTGCCACAACATTGGCCTAATATTCCTTTCTGTAAATAATCCTATTGGAACTTAATTTCAGATAATACTGCGACGGCTGCCGCCAACAATGACAGAGGAAGCGTTTTTAGAACAAGTGTCGCCGATACCAGAACATGATCACTTTTACTTTGCTAAGCCTGAACCATCTTTGGGCAATAATGTTTACTCCAGAGCCTATATAAATTTTGTGAATGTTGAGGATATATATCTCTTCAAAGACAAATTTGACGGTTACGTGTTTTTGGATGAGAAAGGTAAATAAACACATTGTGGATTGACATAGTTTTTAATCATAAAAGCTAAATAGGGGCTGTATATGGTTGATTGCTTTATCAGTTTGCGGGTCAGTAAGTGGGTGTTTGTGCTTATAAGTCTCCGTCTGTTTCCTTGTAGTTGCCAGATAGATGGACCATTTTATTCATATGAGAGTTTTGTTACTATTTATCTTAGCTGTGTTTGGCTATATAATTATTATTTTAGGCTTTAGGCTTAGGTTTCCTATTGCTGATGCTTAATTCGTACAGCTTGTTTGGTTTTATTTTAGTAAAACTTACCCTGCCATATTTTTGAAGGAAGCAATAAGTTTTTCTGAAATTTATGAAAATTGTGACTTAATTCACTCATTTGATATATATTTGTGTCAGAAAAGTTTAGTTTTGTGTATTATGTAAACTATTAATTAAAATAATAATTAATCATCAATCAGCTTTCACAACATAGCCTTGTATGTTAAAATAAATTGAGAAATTTTGATTTCTGAAAAATATTTTTTTATGGAAGTTTCCATAAAAAAATATTTTATGGAACTAGTTAGTTCCATAAAATATCACTTGGTGTGGTGTTTCACCCAATACCATCTTGTTTCTGATCACTCTTTCTCTTTCAAGATTTTTAATTCATTATGAAAAAGCTGGAATACTGAGTATATGTTTTCAGAACTACTGAGCACATAAAAATTTTAATGTCTTTTTTTTTCTAGGTGTTGAGTATGTTGGAATTGTAGAATATGCACCATTTCAAAGGATCCCTAAAAAGAAGAAAAAAAAGGATCCTAAATGTGGGACTATAGAGAGTGACCCTATTTACCAGGAATTTATAGAGAGTCTGAGTAAAGATCAAGATACTGATAATCAACCAAAACTTGAATATTCATATCCTGTGAATGACAGTATGTATTTTCAATATCAAACAAAAGTGTTACCATAGGCCAATGTACAATATATGTTGATAATTTTTTAATATTATGAAAGTGATACAATTTTAGTAACTCACAAATGAATAAAGGCTACTGTTAGAGCTTAATATAAAAAGCAGTAACTTATCAAAAATAATTTAAAAGAAAGCTCATCCCTAGTTAATACTAAGAACTTTTAAGGATGAAAATGAAAAAAAAGGAAAAAAAAAATATTTGCCAAAAGAACAACTACAAAGTTTATTACATCCATTGGGACCCACACTAGGTAATCCTGTATCGTGGGGCCCAATTTGCCGCTATTAACAATTTAGGTTTACAGTAGACGCTCGGATGATAAATAAATTGAGACATTGAGGATGTACATTATGTTTTGAATAATTTAGTTTTGAAGAGAAATCCAAATACTGTAACAAAGTCAAAACATATTCAAAAAAATATATTGTGCATATATAGTTACAGTATGATATATTAATTTGCATTCACAATTTATTTTTAGCAAATGACAAAAAAGTGCAGTCGACGCCTTTATTGGAGTATCTTGCAGCACGTAAGCAAGATAAGAGAGGACGAGACGAACGCAGAAGAAGAGAAAATGATAAACGTAAAATGAGGATTGAAAGGAAATCTAAAGATGTCCCGATTAAGGTAATACAATTGCATTAATGATTTTGTTAACCAGATTGGTCCTTATGTTTTTTAAAATCTATATTTTTGTTAAATTTCTATTGTTTCACTTAACTTAGGCTTATAAGATAGATTGCATGTCAATTGCAAGCCTATTCAAAATTGCAGTTTGTAGTTCAAATGAGTGAAACTGCCAACTGCAACATAATAAAAACTACAGTTATATAGCAAACTACAATTTTGCAATTGGGATGCAGATCATCCAGAGGACACTTGTATAAACCTATAATTTTGGTGTAATATAGAGACCTGATGATTTGTCAGAAGATGACAACTGTGGCAACGATAATGATAATGATTGCAAAAATAAACGAAGTTTTTGGTACGGTGAACAAAGAGTTTATCATAAAAGTAAAGTTAAATGTTCTGCTACAAATACTGACCTAAAAACAGCACATGGCTCAGAAGAAATAATCAGTACCGATTCAGATTGGGACAGCCAATTTCCTGCTTTAAATATGAAAATCCATAGCACATTTACGATAACTTCTAATAAAAAAAATTGTGATAAAAAACATATTGAAGAAGCTATTCATAGAAGTGGTGGTGATAATAAGGTTAAAAAAATGAATCTTTGGTACTATTTGGGTATAGTAACCCATACAACAAAAGACTGTAAAGTGCATTCATTGTTAAATACATCTAGAATATTGTGGTATAGTTTGTGGTGTATTGTCTTTTTTTATGAAATATACCCGTATCTTTAAGATGATTCTAGGTTTGTTAGTTGCTCATATAAAGCTAGTATTTCATATAAAGAATCTAAGGTACTTTAGAATGTACTCTCATGTATTGTATCTTGTAAACATTCATCTAAGTACTTAAGTAAGTTGCAAATGATATTTTACTACATACTTTCATATAAATATTATTCACTATATATTATTTACCTATAGAAATATCGTATTTCAGGAGGATGAATATCCTGAAAATGATGTAAAGAAAATTAAACCAAGAGACGGAGAAAAGGATAAGCTAAGTAATGAGAGGGATGATGACATTAAAAGTGACAGCAAAGATAGTGCAATTTATGAATCCAAAACATACAGAGATCAAAGAAAAATTGGCGGCAGTGTGATTGATAAAAAGAAAAAAATTGACGGTGACAAAAAGGAAACCTCAAGTAAAGATGATGATCCTGATGATGACAAAATTGGCAAAAAAGATAGACGTGACAAGTTTAAAGAATCTCCACGTGAACAAAAGAGCAAAAAATATAGTGACACAAGAAAGGAAAGACTAAAGCAAGTAGAGTTGGGGAAATCAGACAAACAATCTGTTATTAATAAAATAATGTCAGCTGATGGCAAATCTAAATCCCTCAACCATGATGATATTAAACCATTCACTCAATTACCTCTAGTAAAGACTGATGATTTAACAAAAATAATTGAAGATTTGGACCGCAAGGTTAAACTAGATGAAGACTTTAAATCGCAGGAGTATCTACAAGAAAAGTTTGACTTAAAATTAAAACGCGATAAAGAAACCCCTAAAATAAGAAGGAGCAGTTTAGACTCTGGTGACATGCCTAGAGAGGAATCTCCATTAAAAAGGCAGAATTCTCTTGAAGATAGAAGTAAATCAACTGACAGAGAGGGATCTGAGGAGACAGAAAAAAATGAAAGCATAGACCGTCGCACTGAAAGGAGAATTAGGAATAAGGTAACACCCTGTTTTTCGTATTGTATTCAAAATTTTCTCAATAATTAATTAACATAATTTAGCCTGTGTAAATATCCTTTTACTTCTAATTCCGTCCTTAGGGACTAAATGTAAAATATAAAAAATGTTAGTAACATTTGGCAAAGTGTATTCAGTTTTATAATTAGTTTCCTACATAATCTTCATCTGCAATTCCGTTGTAAAAAACCACTAATTCACAAAATATTATTGCAGTATGTTAAATGGTTGCAAGTTTATACGGTTATTATTATTATTGTCAGCTCCTACTGTCCCAATGTTTGGCAAAGGCTCCCTTCTTCCTTCCATTTGTCTCTATCTAGGGATATTTGGGGCCAATCCGACATATAGGCATCGAGTCAGGCCAACGACGCCTCGCGGCCTTTGCTGTCGTAGCGGCCTTTGCCCAAAGTTCGTCGGACATGCGCATAACATGCCCATATGGTTAATGAGTGTGAAACCGCTAGTGTAAACATTAAATTGTTTAATTCCTCAGGACCGACCGAGCCTTGTTATTTATCAGCCAGGCATGGGCAAGTTCAGTAAACAACGTCTAGCAAAGGAAAAGGACACGCCGCCGATAGGTAAATCTATAAACGAAAGCGAAAAGAAAGACACTTGAGAAAACGGCCACGGAACCCGATATTTGGACATCATTCAACGGAATCACCCTGAAGCTGGCATACACGTCCTTGCAGATAGTAGAAGTGGACACTGAATGTGCTGAGGGACGTAATGTGTTTACTCACACTCGTTCTTTTTAATGTGTAATTTACGCGCAAATGGATGCAACATTATTAAAATCAGTGTTAAAGCATCAAAAGCTCTTATATTTTTAGCTTGTGACCATTTCGTTCAGTTTGTTTTATTTCTTTTAAATATAATTCATTTTAAATGGGAGGCATTTGTTTGTTTATGGTATTCCCCATCGTTTTCCGTTGGAAGTATGAGAATTATTTAAGAGCACTTAAAATGCACAATGATATACAGAGTCATCATCATCATCATCATCGTGATTAACCCATTGCCGGCTCACTACAGAGCACGATACAAACCCATATAACATATTGACAGGAGGGCCTCCTCTCAATTTGAGAAGGGTTTGGCCTTAGTCCACGTGCGGATTAGCAAAATTCACACACCTTTAACAACATTATGGAAAACTCAGGCATGCAGGTTTCCTCACGATGTTTTCCTTCACCGTTAAAGCAAGTGTTATTTTAATTGCTTAAAAACGCACATAACTCCGAAAAGTTGAGAGTTGCGTGCCCGAGATCGAACCATCGAACTCTGATTAGGAGGCGGACGTCCTATCTGTTCTATCGTGGATAAATAGATTATGAAACGAGCTGGAAACTTTTTTACACCCGTACCGAATCAAACACGTATCGGGATCGTAGAAAAAAGGACGAGGTGAAAATAAGGTTATAATAAAATTTTCAGATTTGAAAAAGGTACTACTTCACCTAAGTATGGATAAAACTGATTATGTATAAAAGAAATTATGGAAAATATTCTGCCTAACATTTTAAAATAATCCCAGCAACAAACAAATATTTGATGAAATGACGAGATAAAATTAAAGTTTAAAACATACTTTTACTAAAGACTCATAGTATGTACCTACTTACTTACGCGCTAACGTAAGGTAGGGTAAATATATCTAGAATAATTAATAAAAAAAAACAACAATGTTAATAAATTTGTAAAGATTTAATCCTTCAATAATTTCGTATCACAGTGCAATAGCTAGTTGAACCTTTCTTAAATAAAAAAATAATTACTTACTTATCTTTGGCAATATATTGCGCACATTTTTGGGAAGTGTATACATACAGGTAATACACTCATTACGACATAAACACAACCGTCGTTTTTTACTTTTGATAATTGATTTTAAACATTGATCGAAACGATTTCCTATTTCTATGATCGAAACATCATTTTTTTTACACAACAATAACAATTTTTAACAAACTAATTTGAGTCTCGAGACCGATAAAACTATTGGCCTACTAAATAGTTCCCATATTATGAATAAATTATAAAATAAATTAGGCTAATTGACTCTATGTTTATTTTTCTTCCTGTGTGCAAAACAAGTGTAAGTAATTAGTTTAGCCTATTCAAATTGACCAATTCGATGATTCATTAATTAGCCAAAGAAATCTGTATAGGCAGTTATTTGGTAGGTAACAAGTTTAAATCCCTACGTTAGTTTATTTGTATCTTTTAAATGTGAAAAAACTACGACGAAATGGACCAAGTAAACCCAAGTATCTATATAAAAAAATGTTTTACCTACCACGTAGTAATGGTAGAAAAAAAAATAGTTATTACATCTAAACGTTTTTAAGTCGACTAAAACGTTTGACTTTAGATCATAGATGATTTATGCGCTAAGTCCAAAACAACAAACAGCATTTAGCATAGCAGCATTTGATAACGGATGCAACGTAACGATACAATAAATATAAAAGAGTTCAACATGTAAGTTTCTCTTAATAAAGAGGGAATAGCTAAACCAAAGTATTCATGAAACTAAGGAACAATAATCATTTTAATTTGTCAATATTATTAAAATCAACGTTTCTTTTAGACATAAATATTACTTATCCAAAATATTTGAATATAGCGTTCAACCTAAATGATTATTATATCGTATTAATGATTATTATTAAGAAAAAATCGTTTTGTATCGACAAAACGATTTTTTCTTTGACTTTGGTAGGCAATAAGTCATTGTAAAATTAGTAATCCTAGTCAGCCTTTGTATAGCCTAGCATTTTGTGAAATACTTAACTAAGTTTTATATAATCATAAAATATAAATTCTCGTGCAACTCATATATTATGTATAAAAGATACTTATACCTATATAAAACATCAAATTAATAATAAACTTATTTCAATACAGACTGCTTGCGCCCCTTTTCATAAATTAAAATATAATGTTAGGTGATAAGCGCTCTAGCTATGGCTGTGTAATTTATATAGTTCTAATAGCGTGTAACTTGTTCCTATTTTCTGCTACGTGGGCGATTACGTAGACAGTTGTACTTTTTTGTACACACTTGCTGCATCGATAGAAAACTGATTCTACCTGAAGTAGTTTTCAATAGAGGCATATAAGTGTCATCCTTATCCCAACTGAAAAGATATTCTTCTGTTAGAAGATACTTATGCCGTTACTTGATTGACATTGTTAGTTTAGTTAGGGGTTAACGTACAACCAAATACTCGTACATAGCATCGTTTCTTTCGAAAACGAGAACCTTGCGTAGTTCTCAAAAAATATTTATAAACTATGTTGAAAATATTCTAACGATGGGCTGTCTGACTACATATTGCTATTTTTTTTTCCGGACTGACTATTAGCAGTGCTAAACCTATTTGCTGGTTGCGATAGCGTAACTGGGCTGTTTGGCGAGCTTCGGAGAGAAGCTATGCCAGAAGAAATTTTGAGCCCTAGGGCTTGAGAAACAAAGGGAACGTCTGCCTAAAGGCGCCTCCTGTGAGATGTAAGATAGAAGATAGCGGAGACCTCGACTGCGCCGGCGAAGACGGTGTGTAGCGTATGATTGTGTGGTAGGTGGTACGAGTATGTTGTCAGTAGTCATCTGATTGTCAGGGTTATGAAGTATATGTTTAGTTCTCCTCTTTCGGAGAGGAGCGCTTAGGTCGGGGGAGGGTATTGCTATATTATACTGATCCAATATGGCCCGAACAATATGTGGAATGGATATACTTACAAAAATAAATTATAGTTAAAGCTATTAAGCCGCGTTATTTAGTAGTATGGCAGTTGCGTTCTTGTCTGCGTCGGACGATGGCGCCGGGCTTATTTCTTTGGTAGTTTTCTTGGTCTGGGCGACGTTATGCCTGTGCATGACATAGAGCAGAAGCACAAAACCGACGAGGAATCCGAAGAGGCCTCCCGCTATAGTCAACCAGGTGCGTCGAGATGACGTCACGTTTTGAATCTGAAATAGATCGGAGATGGAAATTGTAAAACCAAAATAGCACATATTTAGTTATCTTTAATTGAAGCTACTGGTTAGGACATCCGCTTCCTAATCGGACAACCTCTAAATCGGGCACGCACCTCTAACTTTTCGGAGTTATGTGCGTTTTTAAGCAATTAAAATATCACTTGCTTCAGCGGTGAAGGAAAATATCGTGAGGAAACCTGCACGCCTGAGAGTTTTCCGTAATGTTCTCAAAGGCATGTAAACTCTGCCAATCCGCACATGGCCAGCGTGTGGACTGTGGCCAAACCCTTCTCATATTGAGAGGAGACCCGTGCTCTGTTGTAAGCCGGCAATGGGTTGATCATGATGAATATTAGTTAGTGATTTAAGACTGTTGATATCCCATTATAGGTAACATGGTTCTTCATTAACTGTTTCGATGTTCCAAACGGAGTATCCAAATATCTCCAGAAGCAAATTTAGTTTATGCTGACTTACTTTAACCTAATCGACTTTGTGGTAGCAGTTCAAGTAATATCTAGGATCTTAATATTTTTTTCATACCACAATAGTTAGTGTCCATTACCAACCCATCACCGGCCTCATCTCATCATGAGTCGGATTTGGCTCCAGTTCACGGGCTTAACACGCCTTTGAGAACATTTAGGGGGAAATCTCAGGCGATCGATCGATGACATCGAACATCAGTGTCCGTTTGACCGTAAATGTAAATCTTGAGTTATGGACAACCGTTATAAAAAATACGCGGTGACAGCACCGCTATTTTTTTTTTATAAAACTACCTACTAAAGTATAGCTAATTCTCTAAAAGTATTTAGTCCTAGTAAATAGCTGTAACAAATATCCGTTAAATTTAATGAGGTTGGTGAATGGACATTTTCTTCTTCTTTCAGAAAGACTATAAATATCCAAGTACTTAAGACAAATTATTCAGTCTTAATATAATTATTTCATGTTTAATTTTTTTGCATGAATATTTTTTTAAATTACCTCGGTATATGCATTTTGGCAGGTCTGGTAACTAGCGTTGAGACTGTCAGGTCCATTAGACATCGGACAGTTTTTGAATTCTGTAATTGATAAAAACCAATTAAAATAGGTATAACTTTGTAACTAGCTACGCGACATTTTAATGATCTAGCCAGATACGCCAGGGTCGCAGAAAACTATGCTTATGCTCCCGAGATAGATGCTTATAGACCTACGGGATTCAGAAATGTTTTCGCATGCCTTTCCTTTGGTTTCGCAACCGTTATTTCATCACCAACAGCTATGGATATCCGAGCTTTGATGCCAACCTGCCTACCTGGCTTTTGATGACAACCTAATATATATATATCAAGTAAATATTTTTATAATATTTGCATCGCGAGCAAATGAGTACATGGGTCACCTGATGTTAAGTGATTACCATCGCCCATGAGCATGTAGTGCGACAGATGAGTTGCCAGCTGAGCTCAGCTCATTTTTTTTATATGCTACGAGTTAGCTCTTGACGGCAATTTCACGTGATGGTAAGGGATGATGCAGTCTAGAATGGTAGCGGGCAAACCTTAGAGGTATAGTAAGCCCATACTCCTAATTGGTTTCTACGCGACATAGTCCTGGAACGCTAAATCACTTGGCGACGTCTTTGTCGGTAGGGTGGTAACTAGCCACGGCCAAAGCCGCCCACCAGACCAGACTCGAGCCGGGAATCGAACCCAGGACCTTCAACTTTATACTACGACGCCATGCGCAGCTCCACGGAGGTCGTCAAATGTTATTATTTGATATGTCTGGATAGACTTTGTATGGAACTATAAGTTGGCAAAATACAATCTTTTACAATCTCATAGTCTTACTCACCTCCCGAATTTAGTTGCGAGTAGTCAGCCAGTTGGAAATAGACTTTTCGTTCTTGGAACCACATTATGCTCATTTTTAAGTCGCAAAGCTTAATATGCTCAATGGACTCCGTCAAATCTACTTTCGTAAGTTTACACATGGAGCTGAAGGATTGCGCATCTAGCTTTATTAGAGGATTGTGAGATATGTTGTATAAAATCATTTGAGGCAGAATACCAAAATCGGGTAAAATTTTTATCTTGCAGTCTGATAAATCCAACAATTCTAGAGGAGCTCTGATGGGCTTATTTATTTCCATACCGCTCAAACTTAAATGTAACAACGGATTTCCGTTAAGGTATAACTTTCGTAAGGATGGCAATTGAAATATAGAGTCTGTCAATTGGAGTATCACATTTTTGGAGAGATCAAGAGTTTGAAGATTAGTTAGATACGCGAAAGCGTCTTTGTGGATGGAATAGATTATATTGTCAGACAAATATAAAAACTTTATGCTGGAATACGAGGACAGGGTGTCGGCGTTTATTTCCTGAAGCTTATTGTCGCTGAAGTCAAGGATCTGAAAAAAAATGACAGAATTAAAGTGACATACTCGTACATCACAATACAAAAATATTTTTTGGGTGGTTAGATTTTGCAATTATACCATAAGGTACATCGAAGTTGCCTAAAAATATCTTTTACAAAGTTGAAACATATACAGTAAAACATATCTGTTTTGGACTCTTTTTTTAGTTTTAATGGTTTTAGGGTTTATAGGGAAAGCTAATGCACCATCACAATGAACTCTGTCAAATGATACAAAAACTCTAGTTTAAATGATTCTTTACATCGATGGCTAATTGTGCGGCTCGTTCTGTGTTTATTCTGGATGGAATTATGGATCCAAGATATCATCAAATTTTCCGATCACTGCCCACCTTAGCTGGATTTGGCAATCTATCTCTTTCCCGAAATAAAACCGGTGTCTTAGTATAATAAAACAACTTGTTGGATTCGTTTTTGGAAGGTAATAGGCAGGTACATCAGGTTCAGAGTAAGAATAGCTAAAGAGAGATGGCGCTATTCCGGTATTTTCGAACAATATGTGTATTTTAAAACAATAATAACTTTTTCGTACATTATAAAATAACATATTGCTTTGCAATTAATGTCACATAAATCAACAGCATCTCCCCATACATGCTCGACGCTTGTTACCCATGCAGTTTGCAATTATAGGAGACCGAAGATCTAAGAAGGATCTAATATTTAAATTTTTTTTTTTTAGTATTTTTAATTACCATGTAGGCAATCTGCGTCATAGTGCCAAAAATACTTAATAACGCATAGGTACAGATTATAAAAGTCTACGTAGGTTTCCCTATCATATCCCTATATAATTTTCGATTATATTAAATGGCCATAGAGGTAAAACAAAACCTAGAGTGTATCATAAATAAAGAAATGTCTGCCTTACGAAAACATTGCTTGTTTACTTGCCCTGATTGTACGAAATTGTGGCAACAATTAAAATGATGTGTAAAAATAGATAAGATAATCATATCTACACCAGATATCTACGCACACATTATTTAAATATAGGTATACAGATAACAATAAACATTTCGCTTATGTATGATGAATGATTATTGATTAATGTATTTATTCAAGATCAAGAAAATAAAGAGGAATGTATAACCTTTAAAATTTGATTCACGATAGGCCACCCTAGCAAGGACAAGCATGTTTAAAGATCTATACTAGAGCCATTATTTTTTCTAACCTATTTGATTTCCCAGCAGCGGCAATAGGCAATGTACCTTCGAAGTAAACTCTATCTATTGATACCTTCCTTTTCATAATTCTGTATATTTTCAAAAATTATATAAGTAAATCTACTTCAAAGATTAGTACCCTTTCTATACAAACCCTGCTGACTTCCTATCTAACTTATATTCCTTACATGCCCATGAAAACATTTGCATTATTTAATTGTACAAATTAAAAATCCATCACGTTCAAAAAAATTCGTAACCAAAACATGATACTCTAATCATTTTTTTTTTCGTTTTATGGCTTTACACAGATTAGCCAATGCCAAGTTTATTCTTTTTTTTCTCTTTTTATGGCTTTGCACAGATTAGCCAATGTCAAGTTTATAGCAATGTAGAAGTTAGGGAGAAATGGCGGGAAACTTCGCACTCTGCGGACGCGGCTCCCTCAAACCTTTCCCAAATCAGTTAACCATTCAGAAAACTAGCCACTACACAAACGACACCAAAACTGTCCACGATACAACCAATACCACTCCTTTTCAAAATTAGCCAACAAACATTAATTCAAGAAAAGCGAGAAAAAACCGCGCCCGCCATATACGAAGTCTCCCGCCTTTTTTTCTACTCTAATCATATTAGTGTATTTGCATTTTTGTTACATTATCTGTTGTGTACAATAAAAGTGTATTCATTCATGACGTGCTCACCTCAATACCACCCCTGAGGCTCGGTATCTTTGAAAGTCTCAGACCTCCACAGTGAGCTCCATACATCTCGAAGGCATACTCGTAGGTACAACGCGTTGGCTTCGATGCCAACGCTTCAATTTCTGTCATCTCCTTAGCATAACTGTCCGTAGCAGTAATCAATAGGAGGAGCAAAGAATTGAAGGCCGATCTGAAAAGTAAAAATTTATTTTGTTAAAAAATGGCTTTAAGTAATTAGGTTAACTACCCACTATACCGTAATTTTCTTTATATATATTTATAATTATAACAGAGGGACGGTGGCTAACTAATTTCTATAAATTATAAATAGACAAGCCACTACTTATGAAAATTCATCCGTTAAGGGGAAAATATTGGTTTGAAACTTATTTATTTTTATTTTGTTTTTATTATTTTTGTACCAAATTTGTGATATTAAACACTTACAAAAAGAAAACACTTACAAAGGAAAGCTTATCTCTATTAGAGATCTCTTCCAGCTACCCTCAGATGTGAGTAAGATGATTTTATAAAGTGGAATAGGTCAAACTTTAATGTTAAATTAAAACTTAGAAATCAAAATGGAACTTATATTCAGCGAAAACGTGGACAAAACAGGTCAATTTAAAAAAATATATATCTTATAATTTATAAATATATATATGTTCTTCCATGAAATAGGTAGGTAAATTAATACTAAAGTAATACATAAATTATTGTGCACGCGTATCGGAGAGCTCGTTGTTATTCGTTACATAATTAAAACCCACATTGAAACAACCTGGTGTTGAAAGAGGAGACCAGTGACCAGCAGTGAGACATCGAAAGAACATTTCACACAACTATTCTCTGTTGTGACTTTACGTAACATTGCAAATTGCATTTTTAAACGTAAATAACTTCCTATCTAAATTTCGAAACGTCATTTTATAGTGACTGTCAATATCTAACTCGCAAATTGAGATTAAGGGCGTGTTACGATTATAATATAAAGCACAGTTAAGATCCTCATGTACAGTTCTTCGTCTGACTAAAAAATACTAATCGCTACAATGCCAATAAAAAAGGAAAAATGCAGAAATGCTGGAATTGTCATCAAAGAAAACACAAACTCGTTCAGTTATTTTGTTTATTTATCGATACAAAGTGCACCTGTTTCCAGAACTGGTCGTGACTGTATCTCGGAAAGCAGGGCTAATCTACCCGGTGACATAGCCTTATAATAAATGGAAAACTTTTGTACAAAGTACTTTATCAAGCTTATATGTGTTTATGTTTGTGTATATGCGTAAAAATATATTTGATGTACGTACTAGCCTGAATCTGCAATAGCCTCATTATAGATTTAGGGCTCGAAAATATTTAACATTCAATGTATATAAATTCATAACTAAGCTATTTAAAGTGACTCCTTGATGTTATACCAGCTATACTAACTTATAGGTACACAGTGTGCAATGACAAACCAATTCTTTCGATTAACATTAGCAGGGGCGTGGGCCCATCATAAAGATCAATCAGACAATTGGGGCCGCCGTTCGCCACGCACGATGCGCAGGAGTGTCCCTCACAATACCCAGGGCTTCCGTTTAATGGCTCAGTAGTCAGTGGAGGAACAAAATATGTTGCAATAATTTACTGAAAGTATACATCTCTTAAGGACTCGCGAACACTATTCAAATATCAAAAAAATCCTGGCTAATATTTTGATTGTTCGCGTCTGTTTGAATGTTTGTTTATTCGTTAAATATATTCGGTCCAGTGGCAGAACCGGTCTTAACAAATTTTGGCATTCGTTAGGTAATTTTAAGTATCTACCTAATTAATAATAAAAAAAAAACAAAGGAACATATCGTAGGAAACAGGTAGTACCTGTCTATTTGTATGGGTCAGCTTTACATCAAAAATTCCGGAATTAACCCCAAAATTTTGACAGACTTTCATTACAAACCCTTTGTTGTATTGTTACTTAGTACGGAGTACCTAAATTGTTTGACAGTTAAAATTTGGACCAGACAATATTTATTAAGATAAGAACAGTCGCAGCCTTAGGTACAATTGTAAGTTCATATCGATATCTAAATAACTTCTAAAAAAGTGTGAAAAAGTGAATCATTTATTGCGAGCTTGGTTCTGCGAAGTAAAGTCGGCAGAGACCAAGTGGACAATTAAAGGAATTAATTTGACCTCCATCAATTAAGAAAGGACCTCGCGATCTTCACTTGAATGTCTCAGAATATTACTACTTGACTTTGTGCGATATTTAAAAAGAAAACAACCCATAGTCTTTGGTCATTACCGTACCTATCATCGTTGAGTTAACCTACCGTTACATAATAATCTGATGCTAATCCTATGGATAATGAAGGAATTAAGAATATTAGTCATTGTATAAAATTTTGGTTATGATAAGAGTAGAGTTAGGCTTACTTATATTGATAATAAATTAATTAGCTGCATACCAAATGTTTTTTTTACATTATTGTATGTATATATCTACATACTTGTATATGCAAGAGCGTAAGTATAAAAATATACACTCGCTTATATCTTCTATCATAGGAAACATTTTAGACTATGGAACTCATGATCAACTCATTACCAGCACGGGTCTCCTCTCAATATGAGAAGGGTTCGGCCATAGTCCACCACGCTGGCCATGTGCGGATTGGCAGACTTCACACGCATTTGAGAACATTATGGAGAAATCTCAGGCGCGCAGGTTACCTCACGATGTTTTCCTTCACCATTCATCAGTGTTGAAGCATGCGATATTATAATTGTTTAAAATCACACATAACTGCGAAAAGTTAGAGGTGCGTGCCCGGATTCGAACCGCCGACCTCTAATTAGGAGTCTGACGCCCTAACCACTAGGCTATCACAGCTTCTACTAGGCTATCACAGCTTCTACTAGGCTATCACAGCTTTTACTAGGCTTTCACAGCTTCTATATATATGGAACCTAATTTATATATTATATATTGATATAAACGTTAACTCCTACAACTTCGACTACAACGAATAACGAACGTACGAGTATATAAGTGCTAGGAGTAAGTTCACACCTGATAAGCGAGACTTCAATTTAAGATGGGAACCCGCTAACCTGGTAGATAAACGTAAGTGGACGTTTGTTTGTGCTCATGACCTTAATTGACTTCTTCGCGGTATATTACCAAAAGGCTAGATTGCCTGGCGTTACGGCTTCGCTTTTGGAATGTTGAGCAGCAGTGTTTGAATTTAAATAGGTGCCAGCTAAGATTTTAGGGAATATGATTCGTAAAGATAGGTCACACTCGACAGATAAGTTATATTTAAGGTATATAATATTTACATTCACTTATCTCCTATAAGTTGGTAAAAGCGTGAGGAATTGAAATTAAAAAATGCAGAATTTCGACTTGACAATATTAGGCAAGGCCGCATCACGTCGTCCTCAGTGGAGTCAAGGTATGCCTCCTGTGTGCGATCAATCACGTGTCATGTGATGTTTATACGTTTTTTTTTAAATACAAAATTGCAGGATTTGACAGGACGCAGGTCGTATGCCATTTCCTAAAATTAGAACTGTATCTCAAAAATCCTAATTATAAAAAAAATTGAATTTCGGTATCTATAGTAATTGTTTTTGGTAAGTAAGATATCATGATTAACGCATTACCGGCTCACTACAGAGCACGGGTCTCGTCTCTACATGAGAAGGTTTTCGCCATAGTCCACCACGCTGGCCATGTGCGGAGTGGCAGACTCAATCAGAGATCACCGGATCTCTGATTGAGAGGCGGAGGTCCTAACCATTAGACTATCACAGCTTAAGTAAGACAGTCGACCAAATTACTGATGATTCCTACCTATGCAATGTATATAATCTTACCATGCATACAGCGTGATAAGACTGAAGTTTATGATTATGAATGTCTTTTTTGTGATACATGTATTATGTATCTACCATTTGTATTAACCTTCAGCGGTTTATCGTTGCACGTTAAAATTTCAAGATATACCGTTGTACTATCTCTAACATCAATAATATATAGGACATGGTCAATTACTGTGAAGATTATGAAATGAAATTCTTATCATCTTCCATTAGTAAGGTTCTTACTTCGTAGAAAATTCAATTTCCAATGAAATTTCAACAGCAGATGACTCATTTTACAACCGAAAATCAATTTTTTTGATAAGGATAAGCAACACAAAAAAAAGAGATTTTTTTTTGGTTTTATTAAATCAGTCAATCAATCAATCAATCAATCAGCCTAGAGACGCCCACTGCTGACATAGGCCTTTCCGAGAGCGCGCCACCACACATGGTCCTCCGCCTTCCTCATCCACCCGCCACCAGCGATCCTCTTCAGGTCGTCGGTCCAGCGAGCAGGAGGTCGTCCTACGCTGCGCTAATTGATTAGTTTATAAGAAATAGATAGCTATAGTTTGAATAGAGATTTGGGTGGGAGAGAATCATTTTCTACATATTAAGTATTTAAGGTTAGGTTATCTTAGGTTAGGTCTATTGTGTAAAAGATGGCGCTCTTTCAATTTACAAAAATTGACGTTAATATTCACGCGATCGAACAAGTAGAAAATTTCGCACCAGTACTTAAATCCAGTAATATCACGTAGTTCATAAATCATTTAAATTGGTGTGGTAGTATAATATTAGTAACAAAAGCAAAAATATAACGACACTGTAGCACAACAGTTTAAGCGAGTATTAAAAAGATGGGAGATTGACAATCGTCATATCACGAGGATGTCTCTCATTATCCGCGCGCAGCACTGTTATTGCATTACTTTAGACTAGCTAATTTGCTATTAATCTAACTCCAATTATTTTCATTATATTCGCTGACATTAGGAATAACTAAGTTGTTTAACAATGTCACCATGTGACGGCGGCAAATTATAGGTGCGGCGTAGAGCACGGAAACGTGAGCTGTATTTCAGGAAGTGTTTTGTACTGATTTGTCGAGTGTTTATCTAAAAACACTTAGTTGGAAAACTAAAAGCGGACGTGATTTTAATAAAATACTAGTACATACTGCAGCAGAACTGTAGATATAATTTTTAGACAGATAGGTACCTACTTGAATAAGGCCTATTACGTGTTTCAAAGGAAAATGTGACTTTAGTATAAAACAGCTACATTTGACTTTGACTTTGAACTTGCACACACACGCAATAGGTGCAATATAAAGCACTGCATAAAATTGACATTACAAAGATCGAGCAAAATACAAATTTAATTTTCAACACGATTTCATTGTTTTGTATTATTAAAATTGTAGTTTTTTTTAAATATAACGCTTCATTAGATGCAGCCCGCTGACAGACAGACGGCTGTACTAGAAATGCAATCCCAAATAAACATTGCTATAAAAGTGTTCTGTTTCTGTTTTCTACTCATAGTTATCTGTTGTACATATTTAATAAACGAATATGTATATTCACACCTAAAACACTTTGTATGACAGGTACTCAGATATAAAAATTATGAATAATTACGCTTAGAGAGGTAATGGTAATTATGTTGACAGATTTTAGACAGACTCACTTCATAAAAATGTAATATACCCGATACAAGCCCATAACTTAAATTCCTACTCTAAAACTTCACTAGTTTTATCATAAGAAAAAAAAACCATATCCGTAAGTGTATTTGAAACTAGTAAACACTGAATATATAACAGTGTATAACGTATTATGATAAAAGATCATTTGCTAAGATCGGTGCCTCACACTTTCTTCATTATGGTTCATAATGTATATTTAGGTTTCAGATTACCTACGTCCTCAGGTGTCCAGGGCAAAGACCGTATTATTAGTGCTATGGGGTTTTTAACACTAATAGTATCTACTAAGCATATTTAAATACGGTATTCATTTAAAATACGTATTGCATTTGCTGCTGCTTATTTTATAGGTAACGATATATTTGTCTGGCAATAAAATTAAAATGACATGTAGCTTGTCTACGCCTTACCAACATTCAGAAGATTTCACAGGTAAACAAAATAAGATGGGTAGGTTATTTCGATAGGTATTAGTTTTGGCTTATTTTTAATTAGCCTGAAATTAACAACTAATATAATAATTAATTAATTAGGTAAAATAACAGGTAATATATTTGATTTTTGAAGACGTTTTTCGTCAACTAACATTATCGCAAATTATAGGAAATTACTGAACAGCTGAACTGAAATGTTCTCATAAGAAAAGCATAATTATAGTCTAGAAGCTTTTACAATTGAGATCGCATTTAAACTATATCTAGGAGCAAAGGTACATTTCATGGATATCTTTGCCTCTTGTTCGTTGTTTTATATCTATATTTAATACAATACTTCCTATATTCCTATATATATTAAAATATTGTGAAAGTGTGGATGCTTGTAACTGAATCACGCTAAAACGGCTGAATGGATTTGGATGAAATTTGGAAAAGAACATAGGCTACCTTTTATCACATTTCCTTAAGTAGTTCCCGAGGGAAAATTAAGCCGCGGGTAGACAGTTTTGACATTTGGTATGCACGTCACCCATGCTTTGGAAAAGGACATGTATTTTCTATACTAATCTCTCAAATGGTTCCCGTAGGAAGATTAAAATGTTAACAAGCGAAGCTTTAGACCCAATTCTGAAGTCCAAACAGACGAAGTCGCGGGCAGAAGCTAGTTTTAAATAAAACCTAATTTTCTAAATTTGGAGCAGAAGTTGGAGAGAAGGTACGGTTACTTTACGTTACCTGTATCTTTGTTACCGTTGAATCTCCTAGAATGATCCACAGAATCCAAAGCTTTAAGCTTATCGATCTGTATCGATAAGTAGAAACAAACGCATTTATTACTGTCGCAGTACTGTACGATCCTAATGTAGCTTACTTAGGACAAGTTTATCCGACCAGTGATTCGATAACCAATAGCTAGTGCATAGTCATACGAGATGTGCTTCGTTGCTAAGCTGTTGGATTTGTTAAAGCCACTAATAGGATCGCTTGATTTGATAGCTTAGCCACGGATAAACATAGATAAGCTATAAAAATATAATAAGGCTCAGCAAAATTTAGCTATGAAATTCAAGGCCTATTGATAGGCAAGACGACATCTCTCTTCTGATCTCTTTTATGATTGTTGCAGAGTTTATTTACTAGCAATACCTTTTGACGACCTTCGTGGCGCAGCGCGCGCGCTGTCGGATTATAAACTTGGAGGTCCTGGTTTCGATTCCCGGCTCGAGTCTGGTCTGGTGGAAGGCTTCGGCCGTGGCTAGTTACCACCCTACCGACAAAGACGTGTCGCCAAGCGATTTAGCGTTCCGGCACCATGTCGCGTATAAACCAATTAGGAGTGTGGGTTTACCATACCCCTATCAGGTTAGCCCGTTACCATCTTAGACTGCAACATCACTTATCATTAGGTGGGATTGCAGTCAAGGGCTTACTTGTAGTGGATAAAAAAAAAAAAGTTTTTGACCTCGTTGCATTTCCTAAAGGAAGGACGGATTATTAATAACAAGCTCAGTAGTATATGCTAGTGAAAGCGAACAAAACCTAGTCTGCAAAAGTTAGGATATCTATACATATCTCCAATTTAAAATATAGTATTTGGTATGAGAGTAAAATGCATCATAAATTGTTATATAAGCGATAGCTCTATCGCATGTCACATTTTATCATTATACACGTTCAAGCATAATTAACGTGTTAAGTATTATTTGATAATATGGATCAACGGCTGTGATAGAAAAAATCTGTGAGAGCCTAGTGGTTAGGACGTCCACCTCTTTAACAGAGGTCGGGGGTTCGAAATCGGGCAGGCACCCCTAACTTTTCAAAGTTATGTGCGTTGTTAAGCAAATAAAATATCACTTGCTTCAACAGTGAAGTTAAACATCGTGTGGAAACCTGCATGCCTGAGTTCTCCATAATGTTCTCGAAGGCGTGTAAAGTCTACCAATCCGCACATGGTCGGCGTCAAACCCTTTATATATTGAGAGGAGACCCGTGCTCTGTAATGAGCCGGCATTGGATTGATCATCGTCATGATCGGTAGAAAAATAGATGCTTACAGATAGTTGATAAAAATATTATATTTCAGAACTAGCGGTGGGTATGCATAGACATGCTCCCATCTAGACTTTAGTGAAAATATGACAGAAGTACCAGTACCTAACAATTATTGGCCCGTCGAACCGGAATCGAACCCAGGATCTCCAATTTATAAAGCCACGGTCAAGGTACGTGGGTACAATGTACTGGGTATTAAGATCTATGATACGAAATCTTATCTATTATGGGTTTTTATTGTAGGAATGCTTTTAAGCATGTCTAAAGTTCACGTAGGGTTTCTAAATTCGTTTTTCAGCAGCAGTTTGTCGCAAATATGTTTCCACTTACCCAGAAGCTCCCAGTTTATGCACGGCTTCTACGCATGTACTAACGTAACGTAAGTGCGTACTGCGTAGGAATAGCTTGTATCCATAGAAAAGAGGTATATATTATTATGCCAATAAGTTCAATCTACATAATATCTCTATACATTCCTACCTACTTAACTGTGATGAATAGTTAAAGTTTTAGTTTAGGAATGGACATCAAGGGAGACTCATAAAGGTCAACCTTTAACCAAAGATAACCTTTGGGAGATGTATAATTAATAACTGTTTACACAAGACTACTGATAACGGTATAAACTGAGCACAGTTATGTACGTGAATCGAGGGGTAACAAACTGAATATAACTAGCTATGTCATCTTCGTGTTGACGGTAGACTTTCCACCATAGGTTTCCAAAAGATTCTCAGTCATTTTGGTCATATTGCCCGACGGCTGCCAAGTAAGTTGGAAAAACTTATAGTTGTGGGCAAGGTAGAGGGGAAAAGACCGCGTGGCCGATCGCCTAACCGCTGGACTGATCAGGCGAAATCACTCACTGGCATTCCGCTTACAACCGCTATTAGAAAAGCCGAGGATCGTACAGAGAGGAAAGGCTTTAGTTACGAAGGCACTTTCATCTGGACGCGACCAGTAACGAAGTGTGCGACCAAGAAGATGTCATCTTAAACATTACCGACTCCCCATATACCGCGGATCTTGGAACCAAGACTTCTCCTTGAAAACATTTGTAAAGAACTGTTAGGTATGTCAGGTTTCCTCACAATATTTCCCTTCGCTGTTAAAGATAGTTAAATTTGACTTAAAATTGCTTACCGAAATATAAATTAAATACCTAGTTACCTACACACATCAATATTTAGTATAGTCTTGTCTGGTGGGAGGCTTCAGCCGTGACTAGTTACCACCCTACCGACAAAGACGTGTCGCCAAGCGATTTAGCGTTCCGGCACGATGTCGCGTAGAAATCGATCGGAGTATGGGTTTACCATACCCCTTCCAGGTTAGCCCGCTACCATCTTAGACTGCATCATCACTTACCATCAGGTGAGATTGCCGTCAAGGACTAACTTGTAGTGGATAAAAAAAAAAAAAAAAGTTGGCCATCTAAGCCGCGTATTGTGCTATACGTCTTATTTCTAACTTTGTTCCTATCTATACTTACATAGTTAACCTATAACTAGGTAATGTTTTTTCTTTTTTACCTTCTTTTCGTTTGCAGGCCAACTCAAACATTGATGGACTTGACATCTTTTTACAAATTCTTTTAGTAATACGTGACAGTCGATATTTAAAAAAGAAAGGATAGTTTATTATGATGTTGAAGCAAATGTAATTATGTGTATTTGCTTAAAAACCATTTAAATTACTTCGTAAATAAGTAAATGATTGTAAACCAAACTTCGTTTTGTTCTTCTGTTTGTAACTAATCACAATTTAATAGTTACGCGAATTTAATTGTTATTTACTAAACAGATATTTCATTTTTTCGTTTCATAACAAACACAGTTGTTAAATCCCACTTTATACAGCGCTGAAAATAATATGTTGAAATTAGGTATAAACTGGACTCTTTTGCAAAGCTCTTGATTTAGCTGTTGCGAGTATGTCGCATAGGACTATATAACCTTAACAAATTATCAATAAGTTAGGTATGATGTCGTTCAATTGCATTAACATAATCATCTCCAGCCTATTAATCTTAAAGCTGGGCACTGACCGCTGTCTTATGGATGAAGAGGGATGGATCAATCATGATGACCGGATCCACATCGCTCCATAGTGGGTTGGCGATTAATATCACATGTTACTGATAATTCTTTCACGGAAATACACAATGAATCAACCTTATCAGTTTATTCCATTTAGTATCGAAAACATTGATTTCTGAAAAAACTATCGGTATCTTCATAGTTAAGTTATCTAGCTTGACTCTGAAGTACGTAGCAGGTATAGTATCTACTATAGGTACCAGCTCATCCATGTCAGTTCGTTGCGGCGAGCAAGGGATTTATGCTAGCAAAAAGTTTGTTATGATTTATTATGGTTATGACACGTGTGTTTTTCAGTATAAAATTAAAGTGCAATAAAAATTAAATGGTTTATTTTGTTATTTAATTTTTACTAAATGTCCTGACCTTGACAATTACAAATTAATTCCCCAGACAATTCGATAGCTTTTGTAGTTTACCGCCCGTTTTCTATATTCAGTCCCAGTACATTGTATTGGTTTAAAAATATATGGATATAATGACAATAACAACGTTATAAAGTAATTATAACGTTAGAAATTGGACACAAGTTCAGTTTTAAGGATAGACATACCTGCCTGCCATTCAAAGAAAGATATTTATTCCTTATAATATCTAATATGCTTCAGTAAATTCTTTGACAGCTAATCCATCTGAACTAGCTTAAGATTACCACGATTACTAAGCATTGAAAAACAAACAGGCACTCGTTCTTTTTTATCAATAGACAGATGTGTCAGCCTAATATTATACGGGCTGTTGCCTGCGACTTCGTCATCGGAATGGTTCTTGGTTCATCAAATATCCTAGGTCCATCTGCTGATTATAAACATCCAATCATCCAATCTTTCATATTCGTCATAGTAGGTAAGCTATTCCTTTTTAAGAACATAAAAATATTTCTAGACATTATTGCATAGTTACATATTATACTTTCATTTTATTAGTATATTGTATTATATTAATAATAAAATTGAAGTGTCCGCCTGTGATTTCGAATTCACTGCCTCTCATAAAGCTCATGATTAGATTGATGGCTGCTTCTGGAGGGTTAGAAAGCTTGACATAGGATAATTATTGATATTGACTATGTGAGATGGAGATACAAAAAAAAACCCCCGGCTAAGTTTATTGTGCGCTTCTTCTTAGACCTGGACGCGATTGGAACCCTATTAGCTTTAGTTTTATGTTTGTGAGTGTAGTAATCACCATCACCTCGCTTATTAAAATAATGGAAAATATTGAATTATGACGGCTTCATAGATGCCTGTATTCGGATAACATGAATAGAGAGAGCTATTTTGATTTTTGTAGTCCTGGGAATATTTGCCGGTAATTCGTTTTATAGGTTGAAAATAGATATAATAAATTTTAAAAAGTCGTAAAATAGGGAATGAAAGTCTATTTTTTAGAATGCGCTAACCTCAGATAATACCAGTCTGACTGAGAAAAACTTTTTACCTACCACGTAATTCTTAAGGAAGTTTATATATAGGGTACTTATTTGACACTATAATTAGCGTGATGTACATAATACATAATTAAGAAAGATTTCACTGACAAGAAAAATAATTAGATCTGAGTGTAGACCATAACAATAAAAAAAAATGACAAACAATGACGTCATCGAAGAAAATTCATACAATTTGTTGTTTTTACACCATCCAGGTATAATAAATAGTTGTTTATTCCAAGTTAAACGGTTAGTAATGAAAATACCTCATTTATAATGGTGTATGTTTGTATTGTTGATACCGAACTTGGATGATTCAACTAGATGACACTAAAACATACTCATTATTTTCCTGACGTTAATCATAACAGAAAAGCATTACTACTTCTACAAAAAAATATTATGGGTTGTTTATTTTGTAATTTAGTTCTTATTCAGAATTATTTATTTTAGGCACTTAGCTAGATTAGATTTATTAACACTTTTGAAACATCAAGTCTGTCTGTTTGAATTGACTCTACAAACATCGGTTCGGTAAAAATCAATAATTCATCTCTTTGGGGGATCAAAGCACATTTACCAAATATTGCAAAAATTAGTAAGTTACCTATGTTAAAATGCATTAAAAATCCCTTTCAACTTAAAAAAAAAGCAAAACTTACTTTAAAACAAGAAATGAATTTAGCAAATAAGTATGACCTTTTTCCATCAAAGATGCGAATTGACAATAATTTACCTTTAGTGTTTATACAAGATTTGAGGACATCGCGAGATATTATTTAATTACTAGGTTCGCTAAGTGAAAATTCCTCTTTCTTCTGTTAACTTCGTAAAGATTTGGTCGATTTCCGTTATATTAGTCTAATTTGAGTCGGTCAGTGCAAATTTCCTTTTATAATACAGTATGTAGATTACCGACAAGAGTTAAGCAATCGCTTGACGTTTTATTTAGTAAATCAGAGCCATTCGTAATTGCCTAAACGACTACGAACTATTGAAATTGAACTAATGATGATACAGGTACGACATATACCTACTCACAATAGTACAGTTGTTTTCATGTCGTTAGTGAAATCTTGGCTCTATAGATTATTTCTCCTTACCTACATACCTAATCAGTATAATTAGAAAGAAGGAAAGGATTTCTAATAAGTGAGACTCATCTATTTCATATTCCTAATTTTTAATTTTGATTAAGTATAATCATTATTGTTACAAAATAGATGAAGCCCGCGAATTTCTGTTGGATAAGCAACGTTTATAATTGAACATTATTGTATGTAAAAAGTTTCCGCAACCTTTTCCAAATAAGTATATAAATCCAATTTCGAGGAAGTTTTCTATTGCAAACTATAAATTCGGCGTAGGTATCTACGAAAATGATTGAGTTTTTCATAAATTCCGCGGGAGCCATGGATATTCCCGGGATAAAAGTAGAGCGCATATGTTAATGTAGGGTATAATCTAACTCTATTTATAATTTCAGCAAGATTGGTTCTCTAGTTCCGGTGTGAAGAAGTAACATACACAGATGCACACTACCATACCAATTTTAAATTTATAATATTAGTCAACCAAAAGAATGGATAACATTACTAACAAATACGCTAACAGATGCACACTACCATACCAACTTTTAAATTTATAATATTAGTTAACCAAAAGAATGGATAACTTTATACGCTCACATATTGTTGGATAAACAAGGATTGACAATTTCTAATTCTCAAGACGGTATTTCTTATATACCATGTAGATATTTCATGATAGATATTGCAGCTAATAATAAGATAAGTATATCACAAGACTAGAACAATGAGTTTGTTCCTTTATTCAAGCCGTAGTTTAATCAAGCGGGAGCTTCCTTATGTAGTCCAATACATAACAATTGTATGAATTATGTATTTATTTTCTTAACAATACATCAAGTAGGTACCTTACCTAAATTAAATATAATATCGCTATATAATGCGCACCTATCTACTGCAAAAATGGGAAGTACCTATGTTTAAATACCCATGTTCTAATAATAAACAGTAAGACATAGTAGTGCAAAAATACCTGAACAT